>JAYESA010000011.1:132812721-133412721 GCA_036927795.1 Iris macrosiphon | reverse complement strand
TTTTCACTTTTCCTTGAGCGTCAACATATTTAAAACATTGATGTAGAGTTGAAGGAACAATATTGTGCTCATGGATCCATGGTCTACCCAACATAATATTGTAAGACACCTCTGAATAAATGATATAGCATGTAGCCAATAATCTAAGGTCACCAATCTGGATTCTCAGATTAATCTTCCCCAACGGTCTGCTTTTCCTGGTATTAAAGCCCACAATTATAGTGGTAGTGTAAGCCAGTTGACTGGTAGAAATTCTCAATGGTCTTAGCAGACTATGAGGGATAATGCTGATTGACGATCCCGGATCTATGTGAATCCGGTCTACCTCAATAGAGCCGATGTATCCTGTAAAATAACGAGGCCTGTGATGTTTGTTGTGCTTTAATAACATATCCTCTTGAATGAAAGTGATGTTAGGTACTACTTCCATTATACTTTGGCATTGAGGACATGCCACATGCTCTTTATCAGGGGACTTGAGCTGGGTTAAGCATACATTCGCTTGCATTAATGCTTCACTCAAGGCTTGATGAGTGTCTTTGGATAACCGAAGTAGCTCAAAAATAGAAAATTTGGCTGGAGTATTAGCCAACTGAGCCAAGATGTCGAAGTTATATGGTTTCTCTAAACCTTTGTTTTGAATATTCTTCAAAGATTTATCGAAATGAACTTCTTCTTGCTTGCCTTTGTCTACCGAAGTTGATTTAGAAGGACCTGCCTCTGGTATTACAGGTTCAGGCCCTGAAGTATCTGCCGTTGCTTCTTCCTGATTCCCTCCATATTCTTTGAGGTAGGCTTTCCCTGACCGTGTTCCGGTTGCTAAAGCCTCTTTCTCCGATGCCGGGGATATTCCAACCATGTGGCATGGTTTACATCTTGAGTTCTTCTTAGGCTTAGCTTTAGCAGTTTTAGTCTCTTCCTCAATTTCTGATACTAGATCAGGGTGAACCTACATGATATCCCCACGCTTGGTAGTTAGGGGCACTAAATCTTGATTTTGACCCCTGGTAGGAGGGATATTAACAATATTCATCATTGCCCGTGGAATAAGTACCACACCATCTGGTACTTTTTGAGGGGGAAGATTGCCAAATTGGAGTGAGATAATATTTGCAGTGACCGTCTTCTCGTTATTACGCAGAGTGATGGCCTTGGCGTCGATCAACTCCTGGATTTTCCTTTTCAGTACATAGCATGCCTTTGTATGGTGATGTATGTATCTGTGGAAAATACAGTACTTAGAATTATTTGTACTGCTGACTTAATTTGGACGCTTATCTCTGGTAGAGTAAGATTGCCACTTTTGACTAGATAATCAAAAATGCTTGGAATATCGTCATCGTCAAAAGAAATTCTTCTTTAGGTCTGGAAGTCCCAGGATTCGTCTGCGTAGTTACCGGAGTATTTTGTCTGGCCGTGTTGATTTCCAGGGCTTCTTTTCCCTTTGAAATATGAGTATGGTCATTATTGGAGGATGAACGCTTCCCTCTATCAGAGGTAGAGATCATGATTCCGTTGTCACGGGCCTTCCGACTGTTATCTTCAGCGGCTACTGCCGATATGATAAATGAGGGCCAATCATGGAACTGATATGGTCCCGTGAATACTGAGATCAGTGGAAGAAGGTTCTTTCTGCAAATGTCCACCAAGGCTGAATCTGGAACTCCAGGAGGCATCTGTAAAGTAGCCTGACGAAAGCGTTCAGTAAAAGTATGAACGTTTTTTTTTTCCTTCTGCTTTACTTCAATGTGTGATGACATAGATATGTCTATTCATCCCTCGTAGAATCGAGCGAAGAATAGACTTGAAATCTTCAAAAGAAGTAATGCAGTTGTCAGATAGACTACGATACCATTGGTAAGCTACTCCAGACAGACAACCTTTAAACACTCGAGTGAGAAGGGCATCATTTCCTTACAACAATACCGTCATCATGCTGAAGTAGTTTATATATTGGCTTGGCGACGTCTTTCCCTCAAACAAAACCATAGCCTGTGGTTTATATTTTGGTAGAAAAGGGATCTCATCCCAGACAGCTGGATATGGCTGGTTAATTCCCAACTTCTTGAGCTGATCTTTATGCTTCAAGGCATCAAATTGGGCTTTTAATTCCCGAACTGCTTGTATCAGATCTTCAGTTGGGAAAGGGACAACGGAAAGGTGAGAGATTGGATGTATTGTAACTCCAACAGGAGGTAATACATTCTCTAGGTTAAGAGGTTGAGGAGCAGCTGATTCATGGTTTTGAACAGGCTCTTGGCTTGCATTGGATGGTGGTATGTCTACCCCCACACGTAGTTGAGTCGGAGGAATAGGTGTTTGAGCTATTGTAGCTGTAGGTTGAGTCACCATCATTTGGTGCATACTCTCCATCATGGTATGCATCTCTTTAAGTGATTTTTCTAATACAGTGATGCGTAGTTCAGTACTTCCTGATGGGGAAGCTTCTTCATGTTCGTCCCTAATAGCATAAACTCCCATTTCTCTATATGCAACTGAGGGATTAGTATAGATCTCTGTAGAGATTGAGTTTATACTTTTAACATCAAATTCAAAAAACTGGTGCCCCCCAGTGTCGGAATCTGAAGAATATGAAGCTGATTGTCGTGACCTCGAGCGGTTGTTTCAAAAAACACATTCTTCAAAAGTCTCAATGAGTCTGTCAAATCTCCTTTGGCTAGGAGTTCTGGAGGAATGACGTCTCGAACTCGACTTTCCTCTAGGGATATGCGAAGCCATATTTACTGACGCAAATATTGGTTCTTCTTCCTGTAATGACAAAAAGTAGTTCAACCAATCAAAAACTGACCGTTTTGCTTTAGAACAATAATAGTTAATTACAACCTTATGACTATTACAACAATATCCTCTAGGGGGTGTAATAGACTTATTAGGAGATCCCCTGTCTTTGTGTTTCTGGATCAAGAAATCATGCAAATCAGGGGATTACCAGAAGAAGAAGAAGGCTTATTCTGCCTTTTTACTTCAGTAGGAATGTGGAGATTAGGAACCATAACCCTTTCTCTGCCATAGGAATACAACAGTTTACCCATGTGAGTAGCATATGATCCATTATCTGTCTGAGGAGCGTATCTTCCCATAAAACGAGTCTTCTTTCCGCGGACAGACCTATCCTGGCATAATTTGGATTTTTGCACGGGTTCGCATAAAACAGGGAAAGTCCTCAAACGGCCTTCAGCGTCACGCATAATCTGAAGGGTGGGAACATTTTTCTCTTGTGCGCGTAAAAGACTAGAGGTTGGAAGATTTGCCACTTGTTTTCCTTTGATGTGATCAAAGGGTACATCTACCTCATCATAGACGGAAGATATATTTTTACGCGTAGGACGCATTTGAAATTTCCGAATTGGCACTGAGGCCTTGCTAGAAATTTTGTCTGCCACATCACAGACGGGAGACGAAGGTTTACGCACAGGACACGTTTGAGACTTCTGGATTGGCACTGGGGTATTACCAGAAGTCTTGTCTACCATATTACAAACGGAAGACAAAATTTTACGCGCAGGGTACGTTTGAAACTTCTGGATTGGCACTGAGGCATTGCCAGAAGTCTTGTCTACCACGTTACAAACGGGAGACAAATTTTTACGCACAGGGCGTGTTGGCTGTGTCGTCACAACCTTATTGATCAGTGAGTGAGAGCTTGCAGGAAGGGTAGAGGACATCTTAGGCATCCACGCTTTATGCAGCTTCCTGTTGTTCTGGACAAAGGAGGAATGAGAGCTACCCCCTGCATTAAGCATGTCTTCATAGGCAGATTGGTCGAACTAAACGACCAAAGTCTTCTTCGTCGATCCGATGGATACAACATCGTGTTGGGCAATTGCTTTCTCCTCAGAGGAGAAAGTTGTCCCCAGTAGAGTCGCCATTTTGTTTGATGATAAACAAAGAAGTGGGTTTATGCAAAACCTTTTTTTTGCTTACAAACAAGAAAAGAGTACAATTAATCCTATACGAGGATGATAAGTACAATAAAATAATTCTGGAAAAGTATTGCTATAGAAGTCTATTCTGCAGTCGATCACTTTGTTCCTTGGACTACACGATGATGAAGAAGTGCTGTAGAAGAAGCTTCAAGAGTTGCAAGTAGGATCGAATTTCTGTTGCCAAAGTTGTCAACCAAAACTCTCTGTCTGTGCTCTCTTTTCTCTCTGATCTCTGATTGTGCCCTGTCCGGTTGTCTGATCGTCCCCTCTACCCTGTGACCAGGGGTCTCTATTTATAGAGATCAATCAAATAACTGCCAGGTTGGCGTAAAAGCCAAGTAACATTCTTGTTGGCGTAAAAGGCCAAACTGTGAAGAAGATTGCATCTTTTACGCTGCGGTTATGATAACTGCTACCCACGTTCCAATTATCTTCTGAATATACGTATGACATATGTCCCTTTATGAGGTAATGCGTATAACTGCTTCTCGAAGATCATGGCATGCAAGCCACGTAGGTAACTGCCCCTGCGTAAAGATGGTTGGCGTAAAAGCCAAATAACTGTCTTGTTGGCGTAAAAGCCAAAATGTGAAGAAGAAGACTTCTTTTACGCTGCGGTTATGATAACTGCTATCCACGTTCCCATAGTCTTCTGAATCTGTGTATAACACGTGTCCCTTTATGAGGTAACACATATAACTGCTTCTCGAAGATCATAGCATACAAGCCACGTAGGTAACTACACCTTGCATAATAAGGGTTGGCGTAAAAGCCAAATAACTGTCTTGTTGGCGTAAAAAGCCAAACTGTGAAGAAGAAGACTTCTTTTATGCTGCGGTTATGATAACTGCTACCAACGTTCCCATAGTCTTCTGAATCTGCGTATGACACGTGTCCCTTTATGAGGTAACGCGTATAAATGCTTTTCGAAGATCATGGCATGCAAGCCACGTAGGTAACTGCACCTTGCGTAAAGAGGGTTGGCGTAAAAGCCAAATAACTGTCTTGTTGGCGTAAAAAGAAAAACTCTGTGTAAAACTAGATGATTCATGAATAATAGATAACCAGCGTAAAATAGCCAATTATCCATCACGATTGAGGTCTTGAGCGTATTCTAGGCTAAATAGCCTTATCACGTACCTTTGTAAATATAGCCGAGTTGGCATATTTCGAAGAGATAACATACGGCGTACTCCTATAGTTAAAAATATTCTGGTTGGCGTAAAATGCAAGGATGGTGATGTGAGAGTATTAGTCACAGTTTTAGCTTTCCCAGTCAATTATCCATCACGACTGAGGTCTTGAGCGTATTCTGGGCTAAATAGCCTTATCACGTACCTTTGCAAATATAGCCGAGTTGGCATATTTCGAGGAGATAGCATACGGCATACTCCTATAGTTGAAAATAGCCTGGTTGGCATAAAATGCAAGGATGGTGATATGAGCATATTAGTCACAGTTTTAGCTTTTCCAGTCAATTATCTATCACGACTGAGGTCTTGACCGTATTCTGGGCTAAATAGTCTTATCATGTACCTTTGCAAATATAGCCGAGTTGGCATATTTCAAGGAGATAGCTTACGGCGTACTCCTATAATTAAAAATAGCCTGGTTGGCGTAAAATACAAGGAAGGTGATGTGAGCATATTTGTTATAGTTTTAGCTCTCCCAGTCATGACAAAAATCTAAAGAATAGAACAAAATCTCGTGTATTAAATGCAGAGATATGCCTCCATCTCGTATATTAAATGCAGAGATATGTCTCGAGCTCTGTACGAGAAACAGCTTTTGACGTGGCGTCTGATTTCGTCTTATCTTTGTAGAAGCATAAAAAATATGCTGGGAAGAGCTACACAGCCTCTTGATACAGAGCAGCGTAAGCAGAGGCCTTCAGAGCCATCAGGCGTACGACAGAGTTTTCTCCGCTAAAATATAGCGTGAAGAATAAAGCTCAAAGGACCATCCGCATAAGTGCAGTACGTCCAGGCCGCTCCAGCGTGAAACAGAGTTCTTCATCGCCTCCATGGTGTAAAACTCAACCGCTCTCAAAGCAGCGTGATAGCGTACGAGGAACGCTTCATCTTCCCCGAAATGAACCTGTCAAGTCACGCAGTGAATCTGACCTCTGACTTCTGACAAAAGATGATACACGGCTACCCAGACGACGGCTGAAAACGATGGCAGACCTCTCGGGACGCATCCCACAGTATTATGGAGGATCTCACCATTTAATGCAGAGGATTTGGTAAAATATCACCAAACCGTCGTTTACTGAAGTCCCCTCAGCATAAACCGCTCTTTTGCATACAAGGGAATATGCCGCCCTATTTTACACAGACAAATATGAGCTGTTTTACGCTCCGCAGCAGACAAACCGCCTGCCACGTCAAAAGCTGCACTTCGTACGGGATTCGAGGCATGTCTCCACGTCTAATTGCACAGAGCGGTGACAGTTTCTCTCAAGACATGTCTCGGCGACGGGTGCACAGAAGGCCTGCAGACCTTCGAAACACGCCTCCGCATTTAATGCATAAGGTGATGGCAAATCTCTGCAAGAGATTTGGTTATATCTTCAAAAGCCATAATTCTGGCTAAGACGTCCACATCAGCACGGTGTGCAGTGACTTTTACGCCCATTCAGGATCTGTGCTCAAGCGGCTTCCACGCCCACTCAGTCTCTACGACTACTCGGCTTCCACGTCCACTCAGTCTCTACGACTACTCGGCTTCTACGCCTACTCGGCTTCTATGCCTGTTCGGCTTCTATGCCTGTTCGACTTCTATGCCTGTTCGGCTTCCACGCCTACTCGGCTCCTATGCCTGTTCGGCTTCTATGCCTGCTCGGCTTCCACGCCTACTCGGCTTCTATGCCTGTTTGGCTTCGATGCCTACTTGGCTTCTATGCCATAGTGACGGACATTTGGCTTCTACGTCAACCTCTTCTACACAATGGATACCTACCCGCGTGGCTTTTACGCCGTGATCTTAGTAGCAACCGTATGTGTTGTGTCCCCTTAGTTGGACCCACGTCACCCGCTTAGTCAAAAGATTATCTATACGTAGGCATTGGTTACTTTAACCGTTGTGTAAAAGGGTGCTGTACTTTCCACTCCTCGGTTGCTACACCAACGGAGTGGTCACTGTCACCAAAGACTCTATAAATAGAGGCCCCTATCAATGGGGAACAAGGTCGGGAAAATTGGTCAAGAAACAGATAACAGATCCCAGGTCAAAAAATTGGTTAAGAGTACCAATATCAGATCCAAGGTCAATAGTCGGAGAAGATCGAACAAGGAGGAGAGAGAGAGAGAGAGAGAGCCCGGAGCTCAGGCAAAGAGCGAGGATCGACGACTTCGGCATCGTGCATCCACCCTCTCCTACAACCTTCGAAGCTGCTACCTGTCTTCCACGGCACTTCTTCAACATCGCGTGGTCCAAGGGCTAAATTGATCGACCACAGATCAGACACCTATAGCAATTTATATCCAGATTAAATAAATTGTACTCCCACATCCTCGTATAGGATTACATTGTACAAGTTTGTTTGTAAACCAAAGGGCGCGGGTTTCGCATAAACCCCATCATTGAAATACACTTTCATTCTTTCGTTTAATACCACAAACTCTGCTGGGGACGTCTTTCTCTTCTGACGAGGAAGTAATTGCTCAACGCGATGCGGTATCTATAGGAACCGTGAAGAAGACGCTGGTCGTTCATTTTGACCAGTCTGCTTACGAAGACATGCTTCGAACCGACGGTAGCTCTCATTCTCTCTCCGTCCAAGACAACAGGAAGCTGCGCAAAGTGTGGATGCCCAAGACATCCTCAACCATTCCTGTGGACTCTCCGATCTCTCCGATCTCTCCGACCAATGAGGTGGTAGCATCGCTCCCTCCGTACCCTGCACGTAAAATTCAGTCTCCCGCTACGCGCGGTACAGACAAAACTTTGGGCAAGGCCTCTACGCTAACCCAGAAGTATCCACTGCGCTCTACGCATAGGAATCAGCCTCCCGCTACGCGCGGTACAGACAAAACTTCCGATGGTGCCTCAACGCCAAATCGGAAGAACAGATCACGCTTCACGTGCGAAACAACATCTGACTTCTACGGAAAAACAGATGAGCGCCGTAATCTCCGCGAGGGGAAGCAAGCAGGCGAATATTCAACCTCTCGGCCTTTACGCCAGCAAGAGAACAATCTGCCTACCCTCCGGATTACGCGAGAAGTCGATGCCGACTAAGGACCTCTTCAGCTTTACGCCAGTCTGAGCGAATCTCCAAATTACGACAAGCGAAGTCCCGTAGCGTAAAGCAAGCTCCGATTGCTACTCCTGACCTACGCGAATGCCTAGTCCAGAAGCGTAAGGAGAGGGGACCTTCCAACATGTCTATTACGCCCCCTAGAGAGCAATATTGTAATAGTCATAAGATTATGATTGACTGCTGCTGTTCTAAAGCAAAATGGTCGGTCTTCGACCGATTGAGCTACTCTCAGTCTTTTCCGAAAGAAGAGCATGCGTATGCGTCCGTGAACATGGCTTCATGTATACCCAGAAGAAGGTCGAGCTCGAGACGTCATCCCTCTGGGCCTCCGAGCCGAAGAAGATTCGAAGACCTCCTCTGGAGCACTGAAGCTGGGGTATTCCAAAACACTCGGGCAAGGTCACAGCAACCAGCTCCGTACTCGTCTGATTCCGACGCTGGGGTCGCCATTCTCCCAGAACATATGCTGAGAGTGTAGAGTCGACTTCTGCAGCGACCTATACTAATCCTTCGATGACGCCCAGGGAAGTGGGAGCTTACGCCATTGAAGACGAACGCGAGGAGGCTTCTGGAAACGCAGAACAACGCATCACTGTGCTAGAGACATCTTTGAAGCAAATGAAATCCGTAATAGAGAACATGCACCAGATGATGCTAACTCAGCAGGCGACTGCCATGGCTCAAGCGTCGGTCCCGCTAACTCAGATACGTGTGGGGGTGGACTTACCACCATCGGACCCAAGCCAAGAACCTGCTATAGATCAAGAGTCAGCAGTCCCTTCGCTTCCAATTGAGAATTCGATGCAGGCAGTGCGGGAGTTGAAAGCCCAGTTTGATGCCTTGAGGCACAAAGATCAGCTCAAGAAACTGGGAATCAACCAGCCTTACCCGGCTATCTGGGAAGAAGTTCCTTTTTCTCCGAAGTACAAACCTCAGACTATGGCTCTGTTCGAAGGAAAAACATCACCAAGTCAATACATGAACTATTTTAGTATGATGACGGTGTTGCTACAAGGGAACGACGCCCTCCTCACTCGGGTGTTCAAGGGCTGCCTCTCAGGAGTAGCCTATCAGTGGTACCGTAGCTTGGCGGACAACTGCATTACTTCCTTCAAAGACTTCAAAGCGCTATTCTTCATACGATTCTACGAGGGTGGAATGGACATGTCTATGTCCTCCTTCATTGAAGTCAAGCAAAGGGAAAAGGAAGACGTTTCGCACCTTCGTCGAACATTTTCGTCAGGCCACCTTACAAATGCCTCCAGGAGTTCCAGACTCGGTGTTAGTAGACATTTGCAGGAAGAACCTCCTTCCTATAGTCTCGGTGTTCACAGGACCATATCAGTTCCATGAGTGGCCCTCATTCATCGTCTCGGCAGTGGCCGCCGAAGACAACAGTCGCAAGGCGCCCGACAACGGCATCATGATCTCCGCCTCCGACAGAGGCAAAAGGCCATCTCCCAGCGGCGACCATCCTCGCAGCTCCAAGGGAAAAGAAGCTCTGACAATCAATACGTCCAGACAAAAGACGGCGGCGACCACGCAGACAAAGCCTGGGACTTCCAGGCCCGTCGAGGTCTACTCTTTCGACGACGACGATATCCCTAGTATATTTGAGTGTCTCATCAAAAGTGGCAAGATCACCCTGCCGGAGCTAAGGCGGCCCCAAGAGGCCGGCAGTACCGACGACCCCAAATACTACATCTTCCACAGATACGTACACCACCCAACAAAGGTGTGTTACGTACTAAAGAGGAAGATCCAGGGGTTGATCGATGCTAAGGATATCACCCTGCACAACACCGAGAAAACGGTCACAACCAACATGATCTCTCTGCGGTTCGGAGATCTGCCTCTCCAAGAAGTCATGGACGGTATCACGCCCATTTCCTGAGCCACAATGGACATCGTCAATCTCCCTCCGGCTAGGGATCAAAATCATAACCTGGTATCCCTGACCACCCGTCAGGGCGAGATTATATGGGTTCATCCAAATTTGGTGTCAGAGCTCGAGGAAGGGACTAGAGCTACGTCCAAGAGGAGCTCAAAGTGCAAACCATGCCATATGGTCACAAATTCTTCGCCATAAGACGAAGACGAGGTACTTGCTGCAACCCGGTCAGGGAGAGCCTACCTCAACGACTACGGAGCAAGTTAGAAGAATATATCGGCAGACGTTTCAGCTGCCAAACCTGCAGGGCCAAGCCCCGTAATACCGGAAGTCAAGCCTTCAAAACCGACACCGGCGGACAAAGGAAAACAAAGAGAAGTGCGCTTCAATAAACCTGTAAAAAATATTCTGAACAAAGGTTTTGAGAAGCCATATAACTTCGACATCCTAGCCCAACTGGCTAATACATCGGCCAGGCTCTCCATCTTCGAGCTACTCAGGCTCTCCCAAGACACTCGTCTAGCCTTGAGTGAAGCACTGATGCAGGCGGAGGCATGCTTGACCCAGCTCAAATCTTCCGACGAAGAACCAGTAGCGTGCCCTCGGTGCCACAGTGTGATGGAGGTGGTCCCAAATATCACCTTCACCCAAAACGACATGCTGTTAAAACATAACAGGCATGACAGACCCCTCTATTACACCGGGTACATCGATTCCATAGAGGTTGATCGGATTCACATAGATCCGGGATTATCGATCAGCATTATCCCGCACAGTCTGCTCAGACCTTTGAGGATTCCTACCAGTGAACTGGCTTACACCTCCACTACAATCATGGGATTCAATGCCAGAAGAAGTAAGCCGTTAGGGAAGATTCGCCTGAGGATCTAGATTGGCAACCTCAGATCGGTGGCCACATGTTATGTGATTGATTCAGAGGTATCCTACAACATCTTGCTGGGAAGACCGTGGATCCACGATCACAACATCGTTCCTTCAACTCTACATCAATGTCTTAAATATGTAGACCCCCAATGGATGGTACAAACGGAGGTGGCCGACCTAAACCCGTTTAAAGGAGTAGAGTCCTACTATTCCGATGCCGTGTTGTACTCGCAGGACCACACGGAAGAAGTGGCGGGCAAGACAGAGAAGGAATCCCACCGGGAGCCAGGAGAACCCTCTGCCGCACTACCGCTGTCGATCAGAGTGAAAGGACGAACCACTCGTCCAAAAGCCATAGAGCCCATGGCTATTCACCTGAACAGATCCAGCTCGGGGAAAAAAAGCAATTCTCCAGCGGTTACTCTGAACCAGAAGCCTCCACCTTTGGTCATCAACCTTCGGTGCGACAAGCAGCCGACCGATGTAAACACGACCAGGAACGGAGTTCCAGATGGCAATAAATATCCTCTTTTCCAGTACATTAATACTCAGATTTCAAATCAGGAACCCACTCCCCGTGACGAGGTAGAACCCATAGCACGAAAGTTCTTGGAAGCTATGGACTCCTACCATCCGCATATTTGGGAAGCAGCGTCATCATCCAACGTCATCACAACGTATGGACCGCATGAAGATTCTATCTTCATAATCTCGCCTACCTGCAGCAGTCAGCGTCCAATAGTATTCGGCCGCATGCGCAATCAGCCAGCCATCTAGGAAGATCCTTTCGATGACGATACTGGGAAGATGCAGGTTCACTGATACAGCCCTCAAGCACTGAAGATCATGCAAAATATGGGCTACGACTTGAAGCGAAAGCCGGGCCTCAACTACGGAAGAGGCAGAAGAATGCCGCCACGCGGCGACCCCCGCTACCAACAAACTCATTTCGGGTTAGGGTATGCCACCTCCAGCTTATGCTTCTGGATAGAGTTGTCTAGGCTTTCCACCTTCGTAGCAAGCCGCGCAGTCATGAGGTCGAACCGAGCCTGAACATCAGCATCGAGACCCCGAGTCAGCTGCAAATGTTCGTTAATAGGTTTCTCTAACCTATTAACCACCGCCTCCAGGGCGTCAGCTACCCCAGGATCGCCGAGCTCCCTGATGACCCCGATCGAAGCAAGAGAAGTCTTCCTCAGGCGCTCAAAATCCAGACTCTTCGCTAACACCATTGACACCATCATTCTCAAACCGGTGTAGAAAAGGCTGGTATGTTTCTCGGTCAACGCAACTAGATCCGACTGAACGCCAGGAGCGCCCACAATGTCAGCAAGTCCCTCTCCAGGGATGATTGCAGACGAGGTGGCCACAGCCGTCGCATCGACACATGGCGCAATCAAAGAAGGTGCGGTAACGGCTGTCGAAGTCGTCGCCACACTCACAAGAGGCAAGGTCACGATGACGTGTTCATCCTCCTCTCGAGGTGACAAAGCTACTCCAGGCGTACTGGCCCCCGAAGCCACTTCCTCATCAAAGATGAACGCCTCCTCGTCAGAAGCCCGAGCGGAACCAAAATGCGCTTCAACGCTATACTCCCCGTGGGCGCTATCCCCTGAGAAGAAAACGAGAAAGTCAATATCAGTATGATGACAATCTTTCTCAAAGGAGACATAAAAATGACATTTTACCCGGAGCCAACGACATATACGACGCATCTGCAGTCGATATAGCTAAACCACGCCTTAATGACGCAATGCGAATCGTCATGCCTGGAGAAGGAGGTGAGCCGACCGACATCGCCGAGAGTTCTGTCAGACCTCTACCAAGACGTGGTCGAAGTTCATCGGCCGAAATCTCGCCAGGTGCGCTCACTAACGCGGCAGGAGTCATGCCCGCTGCTGGCCTAGGGAAAGATTCTCCCATCTGCCTCGGCCACATAGGCAAACTCGCTCCGCTACCTGGAGCAGTAGCCGCCACAGCCACCTCTAACGAGGATTCTTCGGCATCGATGACCAGAACTGTAGGACGCCCCTCTCTAGAAGGCGAGGAACCTCCAGCCAAGGAGTCATCCCCGAGGTAGGGAGAGGCAGGCTCACTCCCAGGAGCCGCAATGCTAGGAATGCGGAGAGGACGAGCAACCGTCTCCTTCCTCCTCTTGCGAAGAGAAACTTCCTTCAGAGCAGAAGCCCGTCGCTTCCCAGAAGGGACTACCAAAGCCCCCGCAGACAGAGGCACTTCGCACCTCGGCACCGATACCAGAGGCTCGTTCGGAGTACCAGACTCCTCACCTTCGTCCGAAGAAACCGAAGGGACGTCAACTCTTCCCCCAGGCTTGGAAGAAGGCACCCGGAAGCTTCCACGCACGTCAAAATCACGATGGAAGGTGTTAATCGCCACGTAAAACTGGGCGTAAGAATGGAGAATGCGAAGCTCCGTGGAGGTTGTAACAACCGGCACAATGAAGGTTTCCCTCGTACAACCCATAAGGAAATATCGTCACCCTCTAGCTCCATTAATGAGTCCGCCCCTGGACCTAAAGCTGGTAACGACATTGCCCACATGCAGCTGATCGTACCCAAACTGCCTGGCAAACCGACTAGGCAAGTAGGGCTCGAAGAAGCAGTGATCTTCGCTCCTGTACAGCAGATGGGAGGGTCTAATACAGACCAACCAGTTAAAAGCTTCCGGGGAAAGGTCGGTCTTCTCTCCACCTGAATCCTCAAGCCGCACCCCTGATTGATTGCGATGCACGGGGGAAGCAGTACAGAGGAGCTTCCAACCGTGGCCGAGGTTCAACACCAGCCGGCAGTCTAAAACTGTGCTCATATTCCAGGAGGAATCCTTGTAATTCAGCAAGAATATACCCCCTAGCTGCTACCGGACCCAGGAGACATCACCCGGGGATTATGGAGAATCAACCATCCCATCAAGTATAGGTATGGTAATTTCACCCTGGGAAAACTCTCACGTCGAGCTTCGTCGACGAGCAACCCGTCAGTTATGGCTCTCAAGCCAGCCTGTATACGGCACACCAAGGCAGGAAGCAAGCCCAGTCTTGCCCCAAACACCAGGTGCACTGCCGACCACAGGATGTTTCGGTGAATGCGGTCCGCGGACGCGGTACTGGCACCACTACTCAGCGCAACCATATGGAGAGGAAACCAGCCAGCTGGGCTTCCTTAGACAAAGGCCTGCGACAATGCCTCAAGTAACTACAGGCCCTGGTGCCTTCCGGGTACTTTCCTACCCCCTCGACAAGAATCTGGTCCGGAGCTTCAGCCTTCTCCATAAGAGTCTCCACAACCTGGGCACTAAGCACGCCCAAACAGTTCACGGGCTCATTCTTGCCACCCGAGGCTTTCTCCGACCTGGCGGCCCCGGCTCGGTGGAAGAAGAGGTAGGACATCCACTTGGTGGTGTGTGCCAAATCAGAAGGCTCGTTATAAAAGGTGGTGCACGCGAAGTATTGACACATCAGCTCCTGATATACTTCCGCCACCCGAGGGTCCAAATCCCCCAACTCCCGGTTGGTGGGAACATACTCTTCATATGGAGTATCCCCCATCGGCAGTCTCGAGACAACTGCCATCTCGTGGAGCACCAATCCCAACTCCCCCAGTGGAGTGGCAAAGGTCCCGGTGAGTGGAATGTACCGCTCCATCAGCGCCAGGAACAAATTGGGGTTCGGAGGCAACCCGACGCTCGTCGCACTCACAGCGGCATATAGTCCAATGCCCTCCAACTCTCTCTGGAAGTGCTTCAAGGCCCAGTCAACTAGGCATCTCCATCGGGAGTTCGTTGGGGCGATCCACCCATTGCACCGAGGATTCTCCTTGGGATATACCCCACCTCGACCCATGAAGTCGTTGCAGAAGGTCGGCAATTGGACCGACTGGATCACCAAGCTATCCTCACTTGGAACACTGCCCGGGCACAGTTCTCTGAACAACGTCACAACGCCGGAGGGGCGACTGACGAATGATCCCTGGTCAGCTCCTTTCAGATAAAAATTCTTCCCCGGATTGCCGTAAAGATCAGGAGTCAGAGTCCACGACATCTTTCTAGGATGCGTCGCGTGGAAGAAGGCCGAGATGGGATAATCTCTCGGCATCGTTGGCAGATACAAAACCAAATTCCTGGCTGAGAAGACCCAGGGCTCCCTCTTAGGCTTCGTCTGGGACTGTTTGTCGATCTTGTCCCCAAAAAGGAAAGCCAGCTTTACGTACGGCTCCCCGTCTACATAAGTCAGAGGCTCCCCGTTGATCATGCTCAGCAGCATTCGCTCGCCCTGAGCCGATATTAAGACCCTCCTTCCTTCAGGGTACTGGGGTCCGGAGATAGGGAAGGACACGTGGGACAGATCCTCCAGGTAGTTCGAGTGCAGCATCCCAACAGCGGAGCCCATCACCTCGGCCAGTGGAGACTCACCCAAGTCAACTACAAAAGTGCAAGGAAAATACGTCATCACAAGTCTTGCACGAACATACGGACCAAAAGAAACAACAGTCTGTGCTCTATGTGGGATTGTGCAAATCTGGCAATTTTACGCCGGAGGTCCCCCCACAAGCGTAAAATTCAAATTTTATGATATACCCTAATTTTCGGTAGCCAGAGCTCCTACGCTCAGAACTACGAAAATATGGAGTCTTTACACTGACACATTAGAAATGTGGGCATAAAAGATGAAAATGCCTCCATGCATCATCTTCCTCAAGAAGAGCTATCAGCACAGAAGACGACCTAGCGCGGTCACGTTCAACGTGTGCGAAGGATTTTTTCGTCGTTTTTGTCACCCCGAAGGCTTTACCTCTAAGACCGGGTGCACTGCTCGTCGGCGGGATACCTCGCTCAGAAGGAAGTTTGCCTTGACCGACCGAAGACCCCCTCGCTGGGGCGGAAGAATGAGAAGAGGAACCTATACCCTTTCCCTTAGTGAAGGAGGTTTGTTTCGATGCCATTTTCTGAAGATTCGAGGGAACGAAGAAAAACTCGAACAGTCGAAAGCTCTTTTTCACAGAAGACGGATAAACTCTCAGAGAACTTGGGATATATATAGAGTTCGGGCCGACTCCTCGAATCCTCAGACGGACTCCTCGAGACCCTAACCAAATCTCGCAAAATTGAATAAAGGGTTATGATTGGATGCCACGACAGCCCACTAACCTTGAAAGACGGACAATCAGCAAATTCGAAAAGTTTTTTCGTGCAAAGACGGTTCAGCAGGTCCTACGCCGAAGGAGCTTTCTACGCTCGACAGCAACAGATCTACGATTTTACGCTCGCAAGCTATAAGTCTATAGTTTTATGCCCGGATGCCTTTGTGTTCAGTAGCTTTTACGCTCGAGAGGCCACAAATCTATGACTTTACGCTCAGCAGATACCAAATCGATGATCTCACGCTCGATAGCGCTCAGTTTATGCTCAGAAGCAACAGATCCGCAAGACTCACGCTCGAAGAAATTTTCTTTTCAGGAGCTACAGATATACAGTTCTACGCTAAAGGAGCTTTCTACGCTCGACGGCTACGAATCTACAACTTTACGTTCGACAGCTACAAGTCAGGTTTTTGGCCCGGATGCCTTTGTGCTCAGTAGCTTTTATGCTCGAGAGGCCACAAAACCCATGACTTCACGCACAGGAACTACAAGTCTACGATTTCACGCTCGATGGTGTTCTACGCTCACAGGCTACAGATATACAGTTATACGCTAAAGGAGCTTCTCACGCTCGACGGCTACAAATCTACAACTTTACGTTCGACAGCTACAAGTCAGGTTTTTGGCCCGGATGCCTTTGTACTCAGTAGCTTTTATGCTCGAGAGGCCACAAAACTCATGACTTCACGCACAGGAACTACAAGTCTACGATTTCACGCTCGACGGTGTTTTATGCCCGGAGGCTACAAACTGATGATTTCTCGCTCCACGACTTTCCGTATATTCGAACGGTCCCCAAGATGGTCAATTACAGGAGTTCACACAGAAGATACTCCTCCTTGGCCTCAATATATCCCAAGTACCTGAAACATACAAGAGTTCAAACATTGAGAAATTCCTCTTCTCAGGTTAATTGGAGGTTCATCCAAACTCTAGTCTGAATATCTCGTCTATCAAAAGATGGCAACTCAGTTTTTGACAGCCATTCCTTGACCCTGTTCCAAGGGATTTTCGAGAAGTCACTCTTGAAGGCGAAGACTGAACAAAAATTCTGTTTATCAGAAGTTCAGAGCTCTACGCGGTTCCTCAGTCCCAGCAACAGGACAGTTCTAAGATGTTCAAAATGCTCTACAGCGTTCTATAAACTACTCGCTATGCATAAAGGACAGGACCTAGCACTCTTTCTACAGAGTCGGCATACAGATTCAGACGTGTTGAAGCTGCACATATTCAGACTTCACAGCAACATATGGCAAGATGATCATATGAAGAAGAAAGACAATTTTTATTAAAGATCAAAATCATGATTACATATGAGGGAAATCCAATCTACAAGGGTTTTCTTTTTATTTTTATGATTACATCTGAGGAAAACTCCGTCTACAAAGGAGATACCCCCTCGTCGTCTGAAGATCACCCAGAAGCTGTTCTGACAGGTTCTCGCTGGGCTTCAATTCTTCATCCATCTCCTCCGGCAGTCGGTCAGCTCCAGCAAACTGACCGACATGGCAATGATCACCGACGGGCACGACAGAGTTGGGGCTCGCATAGATTTTGCAAATCCCATGCTCCGTGCACCGATCAATCCTAGACAAAACGAGTCTGTCTGACTCTCGTCACCGGAGGGCATCGAGAGAAGGCGTGGCATGCCAACCGCCGTGGTCAAATACGACCCTTCCTCTTTCCTGGGGCAACGCCATACAAAGTTGCTGATTATCCCGAGCAAGGGAGGCTAAGATATCCTTCCATGATCCATCGTTGCAGTAGACACTTGCTCGAAGACGCCGTCTTTTTTGACTCCTTATACGCTGGAAGAACATGATCTCCTTCTTCCTCAAATCGACCTGGTGAACTCCGGTGATCATCTCTGCGTGGTGATGAAGATGTGGGGAGAACAGGCTAACTCCCCCAGCCTTTTATAGGCAAAAGAGATCACAGCGGTCCCCCATAAATCCGCCATAAAGTCTGTACCGACCGTTTCAATGCTCCACTCAGAAACGTTTTGAGTTACGAGGGGCCATTCATGCTTCGTTCAAAGCGTTTCAAATTCTAAGGAATTTAAAAGCTCTGAAGGGGGTCTTGTAGAAGCATAAAAAATATGCTGGGAAGAGCTACATAGCCTCTTGATACAGAGCAGCATAAGCAGAGGCCTTCAGAGCCATCAGGCGTACGACAGAGTTTTCTTCACTAAAATACAGCGTGAAGAATAAAGCTCAAAGGACCATCCGCATAAGTGCAGTACGTCCAGGCCGCTCCAGCGTAAAACGGAGTTCTTCATCGCCTCCATGGCATAAAACTCAACCGCTCTCAAAGCAGCGTGATAGCGTACGAGGAACGCTTCATCTTCCCCGAAATGAACCTGTCAAGTCACGCAGTGAATCTGATCTCTGACTCCTGACAAAAGGTGATGCACGGCTACCCAGACGACGGCTGGAAACGATGGCAGACCTCTAGGGACGCATTCCACAGTATGATGGCGGATCTCACCATTTAATGCAGAGGATTTGGTAAAACATTACCAAACCATCGTTTACTGGAGTTCCCTCAGCATAAACCGCTCTTTTGCGTACAAGGGAATACGCTGTCCTATTTTACACAGGCAAACATGAGCTGTTTTATGCTCCGCAGCAGACAAACCGCCTGTCATGTCAAAAGCTGCACTTCGTACGGGATTCGAGGCACGTCTCCACGTCTAATTGCCCAGAGCGGTGACAGTTTCTCTCAAGACATGTCTCTGCGATGGGTGCACAGAAGGCCTGCAGACCTTCGAAACACGCCTCCGCATTTAATGCATAAGGTGACGGAAAATCTCTGCAAGAGATTTGGTTATATCTTCAAAAGCCGTAATTCTGGCTAAGGCGTCCACATCAGCACGGTGTGCAGCGACTTCTACGCCTATTCAGGATCTGTGCTCAAGTGGCTTCCACGCCCACTCAGTCTCTACGACTACTCGGCTTCCATGTCCACTCAGTCTCTACGACTACTCGGCTTCTACGCCAACTCGGCTCCTATGCCTGTTCGGCTTCTATGCCTGCTCGGCTTCCACGCCTACTCGGCTTCTATGCCTGTTCGGCTTCTATGCCTACTTGGCTTCTATGCCATGGTGACGGACATTTGGCTTCTACGCCAACCTCTTCTACACAATGGATACCTACCCGCGTGGCTTTTACGCCATGATCTTAGTAGCAACCGTACGTGTTGTGTCCCCTTAGTTGGACCCACGTCACCCGCTCAGTCAAAAGATCATCTATACGTAGGCATTGGTTACTTTAACCATTGTGTAAAAGGGTGCTATACTTTCTACTCCTCGGTTGCTATACCAACGGAGTGGTCACTGTCACCAAAGACTCTATAAATAGAGGCCCCTGTCAATGGGGAACAAGGTCGAGAAAATTGGTCAAGAAACCGATAACAGATCCCAGGTCGAAAAATTGGTCAAGGGTACCAATATCAGATCCAAGGTCGACAGTCAGAGAAGATCGAACAAGGAGGAGAGAGAGAGAGAGAGAGAGCCCGGAGCTCAGGCAAAGAGCGGGGATCGATGACTTCGGCATCGTGCATCCACCCTCTCCTACAACCTTCGAAGCTGCTACCTGTCTTCCACGGCACTTCTTCATCATCGCGTGGTCCAAGGGCTAAAGTGATCGACTGCAGATCAGACACCTATAGCAATTTATACCCAGATTAAATAAATTATACTCCCACATCCTCGTATAGGATTACATTGTACAAGTTTGTTTGTAAACCAAAGGGCGCGGATTTCGCACAAACCCCGTCATTGAAATACACTTTCATTCTTTCGTTTAATACCACAAATAATCTTGAGCGTAAAAACTTATATCTGCCCATGTAGAATAGGCAGCGTATTCTTTGAATGCGTAAAAATGACTTGTATCAAGAATATGTCACTAGATGACAACCTGGGTCTCTGTGCAAAATTATTATCACAGCCGTTCTCTCGATTATCGTGCAGTACTTTTGTCAAAAGTCAGGTTCACTGATCTATCTGACAAATTCATTCGAGGAATACGAAGAGTTTCTCGTACAACTTTACGCTGTATTAAAAACAAACGTATTTTTAAACTTTACGCAGGAGCGTAGAGCAACCTTTTACGCTACACAGCCTTGAAGTACTGCTTTACGCGGACAGCTCTGTAGCTCTACTTTACGCCAAACAGATTTGAAACTCTATTTTACGCAGACAGTTCTGAAGCTCTACTTTACGCCAGATAGCTCTGAAGCCCTGTTTTACGCGTACAGCTTTGAATCCCTGTTTTACGCGGACAACTCTGACGCTCTACTTTACGCCACACAGTCTTGAAGCTCTGTTTTACGCCAAACAGTCTTGAAGCTCTTTTTTACGCTAAACAGTCTTAAAGCTCTGTTTTACGCGGACTTTATGTATGTTGGGGGTTTTGACTGTATAATACGCGTATAATTCCCCAGCGTATTTTATGCTTCTACAGAGTCATCTTGCAGAACTGAGCGAGGTGGGCTGTTACATAATACACTACTCAAAAAAGTTTCATTCTCGAAGCTTACTAAGATAGAACTCATCCAAGTACAACACTTATATACCATACTTGAATATATCATATTTATCTTCAAATCCTCGAGTACACTTATCGTTCCTTTATCCATTCCAAGTCCAACTATATCCTTGCAATTTATCAAATCCTTGCCTTAATCTCTACTGAGCCTAGCGCAGAGCTGCACTACTCAAACACAAGGGTATGTTATAACTTGCACACACAAGGGACAAGCTATAACTAGGTCGAACCACCCGACGTTCTATCACTTAACTTCTGACTCATGAATATGTCCCAACAAATTACATGGTATCGCCTGACTAAATCTAGTTTTGCGCCTAACTAACACCCCAAAAATCCTTAGAACTTCAACTTCAATATCCACCAATTCTTTGCACGTAACATTTCTCAAATATAGATCTAAATTGTATTTGATATACAATTCTCTATCCCGAGCCATCGCTCAATCACGCTATAAATCTTACACTATCTTCCAAGTTTATCACTTGACGCCTACATATTTTATCTTCAAAAAACTTATTCATCGAAGAAGACCTAGCCAATCCCTTTTTTATACCTCACGCATATCACAATCATACTCTTCCAAACACGATATATATTTCGATGATATCGACTGCATCCTAACCAAGTAACAATCCATGTTTGTTCGATCTTCAACTTATCTATCCTGACACATATCAACTTTATAAACAATCCGTTGATCAATACTTTTTTTTTGTTTCCAATCAATCCTTACTAAGACATGATTTATCATTAAGTATTTCTCGCTTTATGAAATTACCATGATACGTCGAGTAGGGTCGATCAAAATCTAAGTCAATTCTAATTCAATTTTAAATTCTTAGTATTACACTACAATCAAGAACATCTTTCAAGTACACGATTTGTATTCATATTCAATGCGTCGTCCAAGTTTTCCATGATTCATTTCATACGTTCAACACTAACACGAATTCGACAAGTCCTCGATATCAACTTATAATTTTGCTTGCACGATCCATTCGATTTCAAGTAATTCCACCGACAAATCTCTAATTCCTTCGTCTGTTCCAATCATGTTAACCCAACTCTACTAAGACACATATCTGGAAAATTATGTCCTAACTCTAACTATTGCTACCCCAGATCTGAAGTCTTACCCAGACAAAGTCTAAGGTTGATCACACCAACTCAATTTTTGTCAAGGGTCGTCTGTCTAACCACCATGTCACCTCACCAGGTCATAGTTACAATCCAGATAACCATCCATAATGTGTAAATCCAGAGTACCTTGCTCACCAAAAACTAAGGCTAAACTATTGTTTGTTCGTAAGGGATATTCTATCCAAGCTTGCATCACTCAGATTTCTAACATCAAGCATAGATCATCATGTCCAAACAAAATATCTCAAGTCAGGGATACGAGTCCGTTTAGCAAAGTTTTTTTAAGGTAAAATCTATTACAATATAATCCTCAATGCATTCTGTGATATGGCTTGTCAAACATATCAATTCATATATCTTCTAGCAGTATCCGCTAAAGTCTACTTATCCATCTATCCAAGTCAAGTTAACCAAGTCGCGATTCAAATCTCTAAACCATCTCATATCGTATTCTCTAAATCGTTCGACATGATTCACGTATTCGTTCACAAAACCATCAAGCACTAATTGCATCATATTCCAGACTAACTTATCCTCGACACACACCTTTAATCTGCTTGTATCCTTAACTTTGATTCATTATCAAACCGTTCGCTAGAACAATCCTTAAAAATTATCGAGCCATTTCTTGTTACGTGTTTATCATCTGAGTAACAATTTATATCAAATCTCTTCCTAAATATCAATCTTATTGCATCGATCTAAGATATGTCTTCAAGTATTTATTTTCTCAAGTTTGTGTGGGTCATAAATCTATCATTCATCAACTAGAGAATCCTCGAGCCCATGCCTACCAATCTTTATTGTGTTTTATTTCACCGAGTTTGTCCATATAACCATCAAAAATTCCTTATTGTCATTTGTGTATCATCAAGCCAACTTGATTCTCATCTCTAACATAAAATTTGATTCATCAATTCTTTCGAATCATTATATATCATCCAATCTGAATTCTCTTGCGTGCTAACTCTTTCTTTTGCTATATCTTGATTAAGGGATCTTCCAATCGTACTAGTTCCATTCACATATAATCATATTTACTTCTAGCTGTATTCGAGTTCTGCATACCGCTGATTCTGGATAGTGCACACATTCGAGGCGTCTTCCAAGTATATGCATTTTAACCAAGCTTAGCAATAGCGAAGTTGGTTCGAGTTCAGCATATTGGTGAGTCTGGATCATACACATATTTATGGCGCCCCTAAAATACATGTATTTCGACCAGCTTAGCGATAGTGAAGTCGGTCAAGCTACAGTGAAGGCCCTATAAATTCTATAAAACTTTTAATCCTCGTCACGAAGTTCATCTGTTTGATTCAATCCTCATGTATCATATAATCTCTTCTAATTTCTTATTCTTCCTCGACCAAATCATTCATTTCAAATCCTTATCCGACATTATCCCAACTTATACACAATTTCTATATAACCATTCGAGTAATTCATGTACGAGATACATGATATCAATCTTACTAGGTTACACATGTTCTAAGGCTTTACATTAATCTCTTACACAACTTTGCGTTGCTGACCGACTCGTTGCTATCCTAAAATCCATTATCCAAATAATGTTCCTCAAAGTTACCCCATACACCACTCAGGTTCAAGCCACACAAAAATCTTCGAAACCATGTTCGCATTGCTAAACATCCAACCGATGCGTTCCTTAAAACCCAAGCACGACCCTCTATTTCGTATAAACGGTATCATCTTTCCCAAAATTAGCTTCATTAATAGATATCTCTTAATTTTATGATTCGAATCCAACTTATCTCATCTGAACGGTATTCTAATCTCGCACACAAATATGCTAGCACCAAACAAGTCTAATATGTAACACCCATTGTTCATCCCACAAGATCTTCTATATAGATGTCATGTTCAAGCAAAATAACCACATGAGATCTATTCAATTAGCTAAACTTATTGTATGAAAAATCTCGAAGAACATTGAGAGAGAGCGTCTAATATATTATCCACGAACGAAGTTTCAAGCAAAGAGAATCGATACGAGACCAAGGACGTAAAGCCGAGCTCTGATACCAATATGTCATGCCCCAGCCCCGAAGGGCCATTCGTCCTCGCATGGACGTGATGTCGCGCAAGCTAAGTTGCGTCCATATACCAAGTCCAGGCGTAGAACGGGCGATGAGAAACTAGTTCGCAAGGTCGATATAGAGAAACCATAGAACAAACACAAGTATGATAAAAAAATAGCTCTTTATTGATTATGAATAAGTATTATAAGCGGTCGAGATTATAAGTCGCTCAATCTCTCTCTCTCTCAAAACAATGAAGGCATGCCAAGTAGCTTACAACATGGGATGATACATAGACGATGTTGCAATATTATATTATATATATGTGCTTCTGCTCCGAACGTAATGCTCCAAGGCTCAAGAACGAAATCCATGCCTTAGCGCACACGAAGGGCTTTCTGCACCGAACGAGTACTCCCTCACCCGGCAAGCAATCTTGTGGGTTATCAGTACATGAATGCACTAGTGGGGAGGGTTCTCGCCCGCTCAACAAATCCAACACGTTCAATTAGTTTTGTACATAATCTATGATGTTATTTTTCTAGTCACTCCTTAGAATCTGTTATATGGCATAAGATATAAAGTCTAACTCGTGTGGCAGTATATCATGCGATATAAGAGTAACACGGCGAGACTTAATAATTTACCATCCGTCCTTCCATGTTCAAAGATGAAAATAAGTTAACCCAGCACTAATTGTCACTACCACAATTTCTAGGAAAGGGTATTTTAGTCTTTTCCTATTTAATTAAATATTGTGCATTATAAATAATTATTTGTTGTATTATTTAATTGTTGTTAGATATTATTTAATTATTTTGGACTTATATTAGTGGACCCAACTAGTTTAGTTTGGACCCATGGACCAACATGAATTAATTAGATAGACTTGGCCCATTTAGAAAGCCCATTGTTAAGGAGATGGATTAAATTAATTAAGTCATTAGACTAGAAGCTTTCTTCCTTAATTATTTCTTCATGAGAGGCCCCAAGGGGTACATTGGACATTTTATAATTGCTTGGGGAAGGGGTAAGGCTGGCCTATATTAGAGGGGGAAAATTTCTCTCTCCTTTCATTCTCATTTCCAAATCTAGATCTAGAATTTCCCACTCCCAAATTCCTTTCATTCCCATTCCAATTCCTTACCAAATTCATTCCAAATTCTTCCCAATTTACCATTAGAAAGTTGAGAAGCAAGGATCTACAATTTGGAAGCAAGTTCATCTCAATTGGAGGTTTCATTGGGATCCATCTTCCAATAGGTATAATTCAGTTTTTTCCATTAAAATAGCTTCTAAATCTGAGATTTAATCATGTAAAATCAACCTATATATATGTACTACCCATAGGACTTGGTTTTGTGGTCATAGGAGACCCATGGAGAAAGTTATGGTGCTTTTTGTGTCAATTTTGATGGAATTCCGAATTTACATTTTGTTGTGTGTGTCAATTGATCCTATAGATCAATTGGGCATGTGCTTATGTGTTTGGGGCTAGTGTCGTATCCACAATTGGGTATGTGTAGGTCATATCCCAACAAATTGGTGATACGTGTCATTTTGGGGATTTTTCCTCCGACACGGGACTTTGTACATGTCGTATTTTGACACGGACACATAGATCTACTTTTGACACTTTGATTTGTTCATAAATAATATTTGTAACTTGTTTGTGTCCTTCGGGGTGCAATTGGTTGTGTGTTGGACTCGTGTCGCATGCGTATCCTAGATCTAGTGGGATACGGTGTGATACTCTCCAATTGTGTGTATTTATGAATAGATCTAATTATTTATGTTTTAATTCTTGAATTATAATTAGTAAATATATATAGATGTTATATATTTATTTTTAGTTTATTTATTATATTTTTTATTGTAGCATAGATCTATATATTTTTATGTGTACTAAATGATGTATAAATATATATGTAGCTTTCTTTACATGCATTTATATATATATTACAACTTATGTTAATAAAATAAATTATATATAAATGTTTTATAAAATATATTTATGTGCTTAAATATGTAATTATGTTAATTATAATTATTATGTAATTATTTATATATTAATGAATATATTTTTATGTGTGCTTCTAGCCATGTAAAATATGTACATTAATACATACAATGTGTTTGTAACTATTAGTATTTATTTGTGTAGGATTATGTATATATATATAAGTATATATTTATTTAATTGTTATATATATATATATATTGATTTATATTTATTAATATATATATAGTTATATATTAATTTTTTTTTTCGCGACAACGGCTATTAATGACATGCTGTCATTAAAGCAGCAGCCGCTGTAGCAGGCTTTGGGCATTAATGATAGTTCGGTCATTAATGCAGCGGGCGAGAATGAGCAGTTTTTCAGCGGCAGTTTTTCTGCGACAGTTTGAACTGTCACCAATCAGTCAGCAGTGGGTTTTATATACAGCATTTTGGCGACAGTTTTTCTGTGACAGTCGGGACTGTCACTATAGGTCTGTTTATTGAAATTAATTGTTTTTCACACAGTTTTTTCAGTGACAGTTAGGCAGTTTTGGATTTATACTTTATATATTATATTTTTATATATATATGTATATCTAAATGTATTTATGGTGAGATATAATACTAGTATTGTTATTATTTTATTTTATATTAGTTTATATATAATATATTATGTATTAGAGTAAATAATATACCTATATGTATCTTGAGCATTACTTTGTATGGATACCAATTGGATTCAAAACCTTGATTCCTAAATTATTGTATTTAATATTCTATATTATGCATTATTATTAATATTAGTATTGTGAGGTTTATTTTGGATTCACGTATACGAAGATACGATATCCTAATATTTAAGGATGTAGTCTTATGACTTAGAGCTTAGTATTTTGATCCAAGTTTTTGGTGCTAGACTTGTACAACCTAGAAATAGATAGTTGACCTTGGGTTGACCATAGTTGACTTTTTTTTTGACTTTAGAGTTGACCACAGTTGACTTTTGACTTAGAGTTGACTTTTGACCTAGAAGTTGACTAGTTTAACTTGTTCTCTTTTCGGGACCTTGTATTGATATTTTATTCCATATCTAGGTCTTCGAGGCACCGAGTCAGATATCTGTGAGACTATTCATTGGACTTCAAGCAAGTACATTCTCTGATAGTTTCTCATTTATGATATCCTCTATGTTCACTGTATCTAGTGTAGATATCCATGTTCTCTTGACACTATGGTTACACGGATTGGTATATCCGGATCTCGTCATGAGATGTTATTCCTTGGTATATGGTGTATATGGTGCAAGTATTGGGGAATCTCGTACATGTATGGTTATCTTGTACATGTACAAACATCGATTCTCGGGGAGACTAGCTATCTTCTTGGGGAATCTCGTGCCATAGCATACCGTGGTTGGATCTATTATACTAGTCGGGGGTGGGGAGTATTAGTATAGATATGTGATCAAATCTTTATTGAATAAAGTACGGTAAATGAATAGTATTTATCATAAACCGCACTTATGATTAGCCAGGCCGCATTGCATCTTGCCCAAGCCGATCACATGTTAAGCTAGTACTCACACACTTAGTCATTAGTATTATTGTTTCATTGGCATATTGTTCATTATTGTATTTATTTCCAGTATTTCCTTATCATACATATATCTCTTATATCTATTGTGCATCTTGTTTATCCACAGCTATTTACTGCTACATAGTTCTTATCATTAATTAGAACTGCTGTTAGAGATGTACTCTGCTCCTTTTCTGACTGGATATATTTTTCTAGATGATACTGAGGAGTGGTACCCTACCTTTTATGTACCACAGGATGTTGTCGGTTTAGATTCTGAGACCCTGGCTCAAGAGGGACTTATCCCAACTGAGACAGTTGACCCTGGAGTTGTAGCTTCGTAGTATTCTTTTGTACTAGATTTGTCTCCAGCTTATTTTATTGTTCTTCAGACTCATTGATGTATTATTTTAGACTCATGAGTTGTATTATGACTATTCTATTCTTTATCTGATTCATGCTCATTTCTATCTTAGTTCTGTGATTGAGTATACTATCATTATTGATGGTTCATTATATTGTTAGATAGACTATCTAGACAGCGTTCTACCGCCGATTCTGCGGCGTAGGCTGGGCGTTATTTCCGACTAGTACCCTTACACCGGGTGCGGGTCGTGACACATTTTTTGTGGTGGCCCATACAGGTCTAGCTTCACAAGTATGTGATGTCGTGGTAGTACGACAACTTAGTTATACTACTGCGAGCCTGCGATAGGATATAGGATATAGGCTGAGATACTCAATCACATCTAGAAAAATTCTTTTGATTCAACTATTCTCCTTTGACATTGATACTTGATCCCTTAAACTGTCCTTTCCTTGATGTCTTACATCTTGTGCTATATTGATTCTTTCTTTCGCTTTGTCTCAGGATGCCGCCTAAGACTAGATTACAGCAGGGGAGAGCAGCTTCTGAGAGGTCTGCGACGTCCCGAGGGCCTGCACCAGTCACTTCTCCAGTGATTGGAGTGTCAGCTACATTCGTAGGTCCACCACCTACTCAAAGGACTGTGCCAGCTGTATCTGAGGGGCTTCCACCTCCACCTCCTGTGCCAGCAGAGGCGTCATAAATATTTACACTATTTTGTGAGATGCTCGAGGCACAGAGGGCTCAGTCAGAGGCATATCAGAGGCAGACCGACGTCCTACGGCAGGGCATCGAGAGTGCTCATCAGCTTGCTCGTGCTGTAGTTGAGAGAGGAGTTCCTGTCTTGCAGTAGGTTGTTCCTTAGGTTGCTCAGCTTCGGCCAGGCAATATTCAGGACTTCACGAAACTGGAGCCTAGGGTTTTCAAAGGGACAGAGGGCATCGTCTATGCTGATGATTGGCTCGAGGACATTGAGCGTCTTATAAGGGTGTCCCGTCTTTCTGAAGATCTGAAGGTTGAGACGGTAGGACTTCAACTATTCGACGTCGCTCGCACTTGGTTCAGGAATGAGCCAGTACTGGTTAACGTAGGACAATCTTGGGAGGTATTCAAGGACCTTTTCAAGAAGAAGTTTTTTGCCCGGATGGACAGGCTTGACTTGGGGAGACAATTTGAGAGTCTCATTCAGGGAAGCATGTCTGTGGAGGAATACGCTGCGGAGTTCGGTAGGTTGAGCCGATTTACAGAGTATTTGGTGAGGGAACCGGAGGTTCGAGCTATTCGTTTCCGTAAGGGTCTAAACTGGGAAGTGAAGATTCTCATTCCGTCTTTTTATGAGACATACTCGGAGATACTTGCGGAGGCACGCAAGGTTGAGCGGGATCTGGGTTTGAAGACCAAGAGAGACCGTGATTGTTTTCTTGGGGCCAACGGCAGTGCAGTATCTGCCAAACGTCCTCATTTCCAGTCCAGACCTTTCCAGCAGCCACAGCAGAACCAGACTCCAGCGAGAGCGCCTTTTCACCAGGCACCTCAGTAGTAGAGACAGTTACAGCAGGCTCCATACAACTTCTGTAAGAAGCCCAGCCACATCTGGGAAGTTTGTAGGAGGAGGCTAGGAGTTTGTTTATATTGTGGTACTGAAGGGCATCAATCGAGGGAGTATCCTCGTCGTGCAGTTCAAGGAGCAGCTCCAGCTCCGAGGACACAAACGAGACCACCTGCAGCACAGCCGAAGGGACCGCTTTCGACACAGCAGCAGCGTTTTGTCCAGCATCAGCAGCAAGGAGGTGCTCGACAGGGACGAGCGTTTGCTATGACCATCGAAGAGGAGGAACCCACCGGAGATGTCATTGCAAGTTCTATTCTTCTTGATTCCATTCCAGCTTTAGCTTTGTTTGATAGTGGTGCTTCCCATAGTTTTATATCTGTTTCTTTTGCCCTAAAGCATGGTTTGGTAGCTGAGTCTTTGCTTAGGACTTGCAAGATCATGACCGGGGGAGGCATTATCCTGGTTAATGATATTTGCAAGGATCGGAGAGTTACTCTGGGAGGTCGGGAGTTGAGTGCGTGTCTACTTGTAATGCCACTTCCGAGCTACGATATTGTACTCGGGATGGATTGGTTGAGTAGGCACCGTGCTAGCATAGACTGTAGAGGAGGTAGAGTTTTGTTTGGTCCGCCAAGAGAGACAGAGTTCGAGTTTGCTAGAGGAGCTGCAGAGCAGAGAGAAAGCATTATTTGTGGATCTATGGTGGAAGACAAGGAGTTGCCGCATCCATTGATAGCAGAATTCTTGGATGTGTTTCCTGAGGAATTGCCAGGATTGCCGCCAGATCGAGATATTGAATTTTCTATAGACTTGGTGCCAGGTGCAGAACCAATTTCACAGAATGTCTATAGAGTAAACAACAGCGAGCTGGTCGAGTTAAAGAAGCAGGTGGACGAATTGCAGGATAAGGGGTTTATCAGATCGAGTTCTTCACCATGGGGAGCTCCGGTATTGTTTGTACCGAAGAAGGATGGATCGGTGCGCATGTGCATTGATTACAGGGCTTTAAATAATCTCACTATCAAGAATAAGTATCCTTTGCCACAGATTGATGATATGTTTGATCAGTTGAGTGGAGCCAAGGTATTTTCTAAGATAGATTTGAGATCAGGCTACCATCAGGTGAAGGTGAAGCCGAAGGATATACCGAAGACTGCTTTTAGAACTCGGTATGGTCAGTACGAGTTTATGGTGATGCCGTTTGGTTTGACTAATGCACCGGCGGTATTTATGAACTTGATGAACAAGGTATTCCACCAGTACCTTGACAAGTTCGTGGTGGTGTTCATCGACGATATACTCATATACTCGAGGACACCGGAGGAGCATGAGGAGCATTTGAGGATTGTATTGGATGTACTAAGGAAGGAGAAGTTGTATGGGAAGTTGTCCAAGTGTGAGTTTTTCTTGGACAAGGTGGAGTTCTTAGGGCATGTTGTGACTGGTGATGGTATTTCAGTGGATCCGAAGAAGATTTCAGCAGTGGAATCTTGGAAGACTCCGAGTTCAGTAGCAGAGATCAGGAGTTTCTTAGGATTGGCAGTCTATTACAGGAAGTTTGTGCAAGATTTTTTGAGGATTGTCGAGCCGATGACCAGACTCACAAGGAAGGATATAGAGTTTATTTGGACGAAGGATTGCCAGGTTACTTTTGAGGAGTTGAAGAAGAGGTTGACGTCTGCTCCTATTTTGACGTTGCCATCAGGGTCCGGAGGTTTCACTATTTATAGTGATGCATCGGGGAAAGGTTTAGGTTGTGTTCTTCAGCAGCATGGGAAAGTGATTGCCTATGCATCCAGGCAATTGTGCCCTCATGAAAAGAACTATCCTACCCATGATTTCGAGTTGGCAGTCGTCATATTCGCCCTGAAGTTATGGAAATATTATTTGTACGGAGAGCGTGTGAAGATCTTCACAGACCACAAAAGCTTGAAGTACGTTTTCACGCAGAAGGAGTTAAACATGAGGCAGCATCGGTGGTTGGAACTGATGAAGGATTTTGATATCTCTTTGTAATATCATCCTGGGAAAGCAAATGTAGTTGTCGATGCTTTGAGCAGGTATCCGGTAGCTATGTTCTTGACGCAGGATCGATATTTGTTGGAGGATTTGGAGAGCTTGGGCATTGAGGTGATTGTTCCTGGGTATGATATGCAGATGTGGGGATTGCAGATACACTCAGTTTTGATGGACAGGATCAAGGCAGCACAGTATGATGATATATCTCTAAGGAGTATCAGAGCTCAGGTGAGAGTAGGATTGGAGGATGATTTCATTATTGCAGCAGATGGATCTTTGAGGCATGGAGTTAGATTGTGTGTGCCTAGTGGGGAGTTGCAAGAGGAGGTATTGCAGGAAGTGCATCCCTCTCAGTATTCCATACATCCAGGTGCTAACAAGATGTATCGGGATATGCGAGAGAGTGTGTGGTGGTATGGCATGAAGAAGGAAGTGGCACAGTTTGTATCCAGATGCTTAGTGTGCCAACAGGTGAAAGCCGAGAGGCAGAGGCCAGGAGGTTTACTTCAGCCATTACCCATTTCAGAGTGGAAGTGGTAACACATTACTATGGATTTTGTGTCCGGACTTCCACGATCTCCAGGAGGAAAGGACGCGATTTGGGTCATTGTTGATAGGTTGACCAAGTCGGCCCACTTTTTGCCTTTCAAGGTGAGTTTGTCTACAGAGAAGCTGGCAGAGATGTATGTGAGGCAGATCGTTAGGATACACGGAGTTCCTGTCAGCATAGTCTCAGATCGAGATAGTCGTTTTACTTCTCATTTCTGGAGGAGTTTGCAGGAGAGTTTGGGCACTCAGCTCAAGTTTAGTACTGCATATCATCCCCAGACAGATGGGCAGTCATAGAGGACTATCCAGACTCTCGAGGATATGTTGCGCACTTGTGTACTAGATTTCGGAGGTCCTTGGGAGGACCATCTCTATTTGGTAGAGTTTGCTTACAACAACAGTTACCAAGCCAGTATAGAGATGTCACCTTTTGAAGCTCTATATAGTCGGAGGTGTCGTACTCCTTTGTCTTGGGACGATGTTGGAGAGAGAGTTTTGCTTGAGTCAGAGATGGTTGTGGATGCAGCGGAGAAGGTTCAGTTGATCAGAGACAGACTTCGAGTGGCGCAGGACAGACAGCGGCATTGGGCCGATAGCCATCGAAGACCTTTGGAGTTTGAGGTGGGTAGTTTGGTGTTTCTGAGGATTTCTCCGACACGAGGCACGATTCACTTCGGTGGAGGCGGAAAGCTTAGTCCGCGATTCATCGGACCTTTCACTATTCTAGAGAGGGTCAGTGTAGTTGCTTATAGACTAGATTTGCCACCTGCATTGGAGGGAGTGCACAACGTGTTTCATGTGTCACAGTTGAGACGATACGTGGCCGATCCTAGCCATGTATTGGATCACTCGGAGATAGAGGTGGACCCTACTCTTAGCTATCCAGAGCAGCCAGTTGAGATTCTGGATCGGAGAGAGAAGGTGCTGAGGAACCAGACTATTCCTTTGGTGCGCATCGCATGGAGGCATCACTCTCCGGGGGAGTCTACCTGGGAGAGAGAGGATGACATGTGAGAGCGTTATCCATATTTGTTTGTACCTTGAGGTATGTAATTTTCTAGTTATGTTCTGTTCATTAGTTAATTGTGATTCTTTAGTTCTGTTTTGTGATTTTCTGGGGGTAGTTTTTTTTATCGTTGAATTTTGAGGACGATATTTTTTAAGGAGAGTAGACTTGTCACTACCATAATTTCTAGGAAAGGGTATTTTAGTCTTTTCCTATTTAATTAAATATTGTGTATTGTAGATAATTATTTGTTGTATTATTTAATTGTTGTTAGATGTTATTTAATTATTTTGGACTTATATTAGTGGACCCAACTAGTTTAGTTTGGACCCATGGACCAACATGAATTAATTAGTTAGACTTTGCCCATTTAGAAAGCCCATTGTTAAGGAGATGGATTAAATTAATTAAGCCATTAGACTAGAAGCTTCCTTCCTTAATTATTTCTTCATGAGAGGCCCCAAGGGGTACATTGGACATTTTATAATTGCTTGGGGAAGGGGTAAGGCCGGCCTATATTAGAGGAGGGAAATTTCTCTCTCCTCTCATTCTCATTTCCAAATCTAGATCTAGAACTCCCCACTCCCAAATTTCTTTCATTCCCATTCCAATTCCCTACAAAATTCATTCTAAATACTTCCCAATTCACCATTAGAAAGTTAAGAAGCAAGGATCTAGAAAGAGGAGCAAGGATCTACAATTTGGAAGCAAGTTCATCTCAATTGGAGGTTTCATTGAGAATCCATCTCCCAATAGGTATAATTCAGTTTTTCCCATTAAAATAGCTTCTAAATCTGAGATTTAATCATGTAAAATCAACCTATATGTATGAACTACCCATAGGACTTGGTTTTGTGGTCATAGGAGACCCATGGAGAAAGTTATGGTGCTTTTTGTGTCAATTTTGATGGAATTCCGAATTTATATTTTGTTGTGTGTGTCTATTGATTCTATAGATCAATTGGGCATGTGCTTATGTGTTTGGGGCTAATATCATGTCCACAATTGGGTACGTGTAGGTCGTATCCCAACAAATTGGTGATACGTATCGTTTTGGGGATTTTTCCTCTGACACGGGACTTTGTACATGTCGTATTTTGACACGGACACATAGATCTACTTTTGACACTTTGATTTGTTCATAAATAATATTTGTAACTTGTTTGTGTCCTTCGGGGTGCAATTGGTTGTGTGTTGGACTCGTGTCGCATGCGTATCCTAGATCTAGTGGGATACGGTGTGATACTCTCCAATTGTGTGTATTTATAAATAGATCTAATTATTTATGTTTTAATTCTTGAATTATAGTTAGTAAATATATATGGATGTTATATATTTATTTTTAGTGTATTTATTATAGTATTTATTCTAGCATAGATCTTTATATTTTTATGTGTACTAAAATGATGTATAAATATATAAGTAGCTTTCTTTACATGCATTTATATATATATATTACAACTTATGTTAATAAAATAAATTATATATAAAAAATTTATAAAATATATTTATGTGCTTAAATATGTAATTATATTAATTATAATTATTATGTAATTATTTATATATTAATGAATATATTTTTATGTGTGCTTCTAGCCATGTAAAATATGTACATTAATACATGCAATGTGTTTGTAACTATTAGTATTTATTTGTGAAGGATTATGTGTATATATATAAGTATATATTTATTTAATTATTATATATATATATATATATTGATTTATATTTATTAATATATATATTTATAGTTTTATATTAATTGTTTTTTTTTTGCGACAGAGGCTATTAATGACAGATGCTGTCATTAAAGCAACAGCCGCTGTAGCGGTCTTTGGGCATTAATGACAGTTCTGTCATTAATGCAGCGGGCAGGAATGAGCAGTTTTTCAGCGGCAGTTTTTCAGCTACAGTTTGAACTGTCACCAATCAGTCAGTAGTGGGTTTTAAATACAACGTTTTGGCAACATTTTTTCTTTGACAGTCGGGACTGTCACTATAGGTCTGTTTATTGAAATTAATTATTTTCCACATAGTTTTTTCAGTGACAGTTAGACAGTTTTGGATTTATACTTTATATATTATATTTTTATATATATGTATATCTAAATGTATTTGTGGTGAGATATAATACTAGTTTTATTATTATTTTATTTTATATTAGTTTATATATAATATATTATGTATTAGAGTAAATAATATACCTATATGTATCTTGAGCATTACTTTGTATGGATACCAATTGGGTTCAAAATCTTGATTCCTAAATTATTGTATTTAATATTCTATATTATGCATTATTATTAATATTAGTATTGTGAGGTTTATTTTGGATTAACGTATCCGAAGATACGGTATCCTAATATTTAAGGACGTAGTCTTATGACTTAGAGCTTAGTATTTTGATCCAAGTTTTTGGTGCTAGACTTGTACAACCTAGAAATAGATAGTTGACCATGGGTTGACCATAGTTGACTTTTTTTTGACTTTAGAGTTGACCACCGTTGACTTTTGACTTAGAGTTGACTTTTGACCTAAAAGTTGACTAGTTTAACTTGTTCTCTTTTCGGGACCTTGTATTGATGTTGTATTCCATATCTAGGCCTTCGAGGCACCGAGTCAGACATCTGTGAGACTATTCATTGGACTTCAGGCGAGTACATTCTCTGATTGTTTCTCATTTATGATATCCTCTATGTTCACTGTATCTAGTGTAGATATCCATGTTCTCTTGACACTATGGTTACACGGATTGGTATATCCGGATCTCGTCATGAGATGTTATTCCTTGGTATATGGTGTATATGGTGCAAGTATTGGTCATTGGTTATCTTGTACATGTACAAACACCGATTCTCGGGGAGACTAGCTATCTTCTTTGGGAATCTCGTGCCATAGCATACCGTGGTTGGATCTATTATACCAGTCGGGGGTGGAGAGTATTAGTATAGATATGTGATCAAATTTTTATTGAATAAAGTACTGGTAAATGAATAGTGTTGATCATAAACCGCACTTATGATTAGCCAGGCCGCATTGCATCTTGCCCAAGCCGATCACATGTTAAGCTAGTACTCACACACTTAGTCATTAGTATTATTATTTTATTGGCATATTGTTCATTATTGTATTTATTTCCAATATTTCCTTATCGTACATATATCTCTTATATCTATTGTACATCTTGTTTATCCACAGCTATTTACTGCTACATAGTTCTTATCATTAATTAGAACTGCTGTTAGAGATGTACTCTGCTTCTTTCCTGACTGGATATATTTTTCCAGATGATACTGAGGAGTGGTACCCTACCTTTTATGGACCCCAGGATGTTGTGGGTTTAGATTCTGAGACCCTGGCTCAAGAGGGACTTATCCCAACTGAGACAGTTGACCCTGGAGTTGTAGCTTCGTAGTATTCTTTTGTACTGGATTTTTCTTCAGCTTATTTTGTTGTTCTTCAGCTCATTGATGTATTATTTTAGACTCATGAGTTGTATTGTGACTATTCTATTCTTTATCTGATTCGTGCTCATTTCTATCTTAGTTCTGTGATTGAGTATACTATCATTATTGGTGGTTCATTATATTGTTAGATAGACTATCTAGACAGCGTTCTAACGCCGATTCTGCGGCGTAGGCTGGGCGTTGTTTCCGACTAGTACCCTTACACCGGGTGCGGGTCGTGACACGAATATATATGAAATCTAAGATTGCATAACAAACACAAGTGTTAGTATGTATTATGCCTTAAATGAATGATATACACAGACAATACAGATGTGATACTCTCAGATTATTTAGATATAGATATTAATACAAATATATTACTCAGAACAGTCGCCATAATGCAATGACCCGCACGCGGATTTCCACAATCGAGACAACTTAATCCATATAATAGAAGGTCAATTGCATGATGCCATAGTGGACGGCGTAGTCTCAAGGCAAGGATGGTGTGCAAGTAAGATATAGAGGGCATTGTAACCATCCCATCCATAACAGACGACTACCAGAAGGCTCCTTCTAGGTCAGATCCGCCCAGTGCCCCGATGACCGTCAGCAGAACTAGATTTGAAAATTCATCTTGTGCATAAGTTATCCGTGACCACACGTATTCTTAAGTCTTCTAGATTCTCGTATTAGGTACAGGTTCAAGTCAGGATCTTATCAGAACTTATATACTCCCCGAGCCATCATATTCAGTACAGAATGAGTGTTGATTCCATGGATGTCATGATCTTATCTTGCTTGACTTTCCATGTTGTACTCCCCTAGTATGGGAAGTGCCTTGGCAACCTAACGGTCCCGAAGTCTTTCAATATTTCCTTTAATTAGCTCATAACGACTATCTTGATAGCCTTCCTGCTTTAACTGAGCGAACCATTAAAAGTGAAGTGCATTGACTCGTATCATATTCTTTATGATGAGCATAACGAATATGTGAAGCAGATAAGCATTGGAACAATATGAATATAACTTTAAGGAAATATGCGGCATAGCCTTACTTGAAATATAAGTGGTTACGCTAGCACGAGTCTAAAGGGGGCAATACAAGAAACTTACAATAAACCAAGTTTTATTTTCATGTTCTATGCAAGTAATATAAGATAGAATTATTTCCTTAGCCAAGTGTGTTCACTTCTTTTATTAGCATATAAGGATTATCACCTAGCGATCTAGCATATATATTTCAAATTCTTAGGTGTGCAGGCAAAGCAAAGACAGGTTCATCGTAGCCACCCATCTAAATGAGGGCTTGCCTCAGCCGAGCGAGACTCTGAGTGAACTGATGAAAACTTCAAGTCCAAGTGCTGATATGTCGTTTGAGTCATCTTGCATAACTGAGCGAAGTGGGCTATTACAGCAGCAAGTATTACAATCCTCCACACTCTACAATATATGCACCCCTCACTGTAGTAGCTACTACTACTCTCCGAGGTCTGAACACAATAACACTCCTCCTTCTCTATACCTCACACCAATCACAACACACCACACTACTCCAACTCATTCCATGCACTCTAAACCATAACACACCCTCCCCTCACACCAACACACACTAACACAAAAATAATACACAATAAATATCAAATAGCTAGTGCACACTCTAGTATCATACTACATTACTACACTATGGTGCATCATGATTCTATATTCCTACACCCACACCAACATGATACTAACACCAAAACTATATGGAACACAAAATATAGATAGAATATAACATGAATATAGCTAGAATAGGTAGTTCTAATGCAAATAAATATAAATTGACACAAATAGCTCCAATACACCCAAATTACCAAATCCACATATACGTATCATGATGTATCATGATACATACACTAAGTATTCAATTATGGACACTAAGACACAAACACAAACCATAATTGACATCCAATTCTTCATAGGAATACCTCACAATACTTGGTAGACACAAATTCGTAGTTTCACCAAATGGTCCATAAAAAATACATGTAAAAACTAGAAATATGCTCTCTACCACCTAATTCTAATTTTAGGTGATTACAATGCTCAACCCATATATATTGAGATATGTGGGTGTAATTACCACTTTCTACCATAGGTGTATTTTAGTAATTTTTTATGTTGTTAAATTTTTATATATTATTTTATAATAGTGATTGCCTAGAATTATTTTGGTGTTAGTTAGTGGCTAGCCAATTAAAATTTACAAGTATTAGTTAGTGCTAATTATTTTTAGTCATGACTTTAGTAATTAGAATTAATTAAGTTTAGTTTTCATGAAGAGAATATTCCTCTTAGTTGTAGAGATTCCTTCCTTTAATTAATTAGATTACATTCATGGCAAATAAAGAGGGGTAAACATTGATATTTTGACATGATCAAACCTTACTATAAGAGATAAGTTCAATTTAGGGCTCATCAATTCATTTTATTTTACTTATTAGCCTTATTTTCCCTAAAGCTTTTTCCTTCCCAAGCAAACCCATTTCTCTACCAATTTTGCTCAATCCACTTCCAATTTTACTCATTTTTACAATCATGAAGGCCTAGAAAATTGGAGAGCATAAAAAGATTCATATAAGAGATCTTGCTAGGAGATTATGTCTAACTCATCTCTTCGGTGTCCAAATTTGAAATTCTCCAAAGTGGCTACCAAGACTAGGTAATTCTCTCAATTTTATCAAATTCATGGTTAGAAATACCCATTGGTCATGTATGGACCTTTTTATGGTTAGATTTGACTTTTCAATGGTAGATCTAGGCACTAGGAGCCCTTAATTTGATAGATCTAAGTTTGTGTCATAATTTTTGGGCTCAATTTGGGAAAAATCTCTATTGTGTCCACTGAGTTTGTGTATTGTATCCTAATGAGGACTATTAATATTTATTTGATGGTGTGAATATGTTCTTGTATCCAAAATTTGATACGTAGAGCCCGTATCATGATACATCATGATACATATATGTGAATTTGGTAAATTGGGTGTATACATGTGTTCTTTTGTCCAAAATAGCACAAATTCGTCATAACATTCAGCTTTATTTTTAGAAGCCATAGCAACTTAGAAATACCATAACTCCTAACTCAGGACTCCGATTAATCTTCTATTTTTTTAAAAGAACCATATCGGAGTTATCTTTCCAAATCTATAAATAAATAGGCCAAATTCATTCTGAAACTTTCTGTAAAACTGTTTGAGTGTCAAGTGTCCAAAAAATGAATGCGTTTTGGTATTTTTCGTGATTCTGGGAACTTTCGAACATGAGAATGTGATTCGTTTAAAGTTTCAGAAAGCTAATATGAAGGGCTACAACATACTTTAACCTTAAAATTTATTGAATAGTTCTAATAGGTACAGTATTGGTTATAAGTGGAGAGCTGACTATATGACATAGGCATTTTGTGTATCCTATGAGCATAGATAGTATAAATATCAAGTGAGTGTAGGTATCATAGGTTGTCAAGTATATATATATATATATATATATATATATATATAAGTGTTAGATAATAGGTGTAAGTTAGTATGTGTGGTTAGTGTTGATACAAGTGGTTATCAAGTGAACAAAGTATAGGTAAGTTATGTGTCAAGGTATTAGAGTTTGGGGCATGGTACTAGTGGGATACTTGGGTACCATGAGGATATTGGTATCATGACATTCAAGTATCATGAGTGAGGGTAAGTGAGTATTGAAGCTTGAGTAAGGTATCCTATTTGGTATCAAGTATTAGTATTAGAGTTAGTTGGGTAAGTATCTAAGAGGATAAGGTATTGGTCAAGATAGTAAGATATTAGGTATTAGAACTAGGTAATGGGTAATATCAAGATGTCAAGTGCTAAGATTATGGTGAGTAGATATAAGGTAAGTGTAGGTTATGGTCTTGGGTTAGTATCTTGGGGGTTGGTATCATATGATACTTAATATGGTACCATGGTAACATGTACAAATAAGTGGGATATGTGTAGGATAAATTAGAGTATGGTATCCAAGGATGTATCAAGGTATTTAGAATACCAAGATACCAAAATATTAAAAATAGTATGAGGTAATACTAAGATACTAATGTAAGGTTATGATATTAGGTATTTGATTAAGATACCATAGTAAGGGTAGTGTCTGTAGTGCCCCGTACAACATTGGCATTATGTACAAGAGATATCAGTTTGCTGACTCAAAATAAAAACCTTCCTGAAGAGATTCTTGATGAACAAGAGTATAACTGATCTAGGTGAGTGGGCAGAACTTTATTTTCTGATTCTTGTACGCCTTAATAATGAATCTGAGTTTTTGAAATGCTTGTTTACTAAGTAGTTTATGTTCACATGAGAATGATAGAATGAGAACATGCATACTTAACTAGAGAACTTGTTTGCTTGTCAATAGAGAACATTGACATGCTATTAAGAAGAGTAAAAGAAATTGCTTGAATAAGTCTCTATGTTGTATGCTAAACAAGAGTAGATCTGCATGTTTAACTTGAAGAGATAAATATAACCGTGCCATACTTGTAAGTTAAAGATCGTTCATATGTTTGCTTATTATCGTTTATATAATTTAATGTCTTTGATGCAAAAGCTAGATTGAATATATGCTTGTATTGTTACAAAGAGTTAATGGCTTGTCTTGATAAGAGAAGAGACTAGTAGCCTGCCCTGAAGTTCTGGTCGTATGGGATCTAGGGAGGTATGGCTATTAGGTAATCGAAAGATGGAATAAAAAGCTTGTATTATCACGCTGTGTTATGCTTGTGATATGCTTGTTATCGACTAGAAGGGAGACTAATAGTGCACCCTGAGCTAGGGGTGTGGCTATTAGACTGGTGGATGGAGGCTAAATGACAAGTTTGGAGACTAATAATTCGCCATAAGATCGGGGTGTGGCTATTAGAATAGTGGATGGAGACTACTGATAGGGTGAGACTAATAGTGTGCCCTGAGGGTATGGCTATTAGATGGGAGACAGTGCTTCTTTTGGAAAGTGTTTAAATTAGAGAAGTTAGCTTGTTCATGTAGATAGCTGCATTTCAGGTAGTTAGGGCACATGCTAGGCTAGCCTTCTGGCATACCTAACTGTTTTATGCAGAGACGGACATGAAATAAAACATATGTGTTTATGTAAATTGTTGGTAACTTGTATGTCTGCTGCAGGAATAACCGTTCGACAAGGGATAAGAATCCCAAAATAAGTTATATATTATTTTTCTTGTTGTCTTGTATAGCACCTAGACATGCATGCTTGTTTGAATATGATTATTGCCATATAGTATACAAGAATAGTCCACTAGATGCTGTATTATCCCTAGAGTCTTTGAGTATAGCTCACGAGATACGCTGCGCACACTCTGATTGGCATATCGTGCTTGAACTGCTTATCTTGTATACTTAGTTGTATTGAACTGAACTCCGATTTCAAAGATATTTTCAAAAGAAGTAATATGACTCTGCTCCTGTACTTCATGTAACGAACCTAGGTAAAACTAAAAATATTACTAGTAATATAATATTTTATCGCATGCTTACTTAGTGTTGGTTTTAGAGGATGTTGCTTCTGATCGTTGATTTTATACTCACCAGTACTTTTCCTAAAGACCCAGAAATCTGGTGTCGATGATTTTATACTCACCAGTATTTTATACTCACCAGTACATTTCAAAGATATTTTCAAAAGAAGTAATATGACTCTGCTCCTGTACTTCATGCTAACGCACCAACAGTTTGCTTGTTCGCAGGTGCTGGATCGTCCGAAGAAGCGATAGCCGTGCCTCATCCCCAAGACCCAGAAATCTGGTGTCGATGCCTTAAGCCGTATCGAGATATTTTGAGCTGCTTTTGTATAAAGGGACATAATATATGGAATAATGTTATTGTATTCAGATAACCTCGTATCTTGAGCTTTGCCTCGTATACTCATATGGATTATTGTTTGTAACACTACTCCTCCGCTGTAAACTCGATCAGTTCGATGATATCCAAGATGACTTATGTTGTTCCCTTGTGCGAAAATATCTCCAGGCTCGTACGACATCATATCCCGAGGGGAATGATCGTCCTGCAGGAGCGCTGGCACAATGATTAGTGCCCGGCGGGGGTGATCGAGACCACGGGAGATCTGCGCATGACAAAGTGGTATCAGAGCAACTCAATTCTTTGGCCTTATGCCCTTTTCGCTGCTATTCTTGGATGACTATTCCTTGTCCATTGATATCGTTGCTGAGTTGAGTGTTCCATACAATAAGTCCATAATTATTCTCAAAGATGCGCGCAAAAGTTTTCTGGATTTAATTTATTGCTTGAGAGTTGTGATTTCGTATTTCTTGTTTGCTAGTGTTTTCGATTGAGGATGGTGAGGGATGAGGACTATCGCTGCTCTGGATATCGAAAGCTTCTCCTTGAGTTTTGAGAACGAAACTTTTTCTTGGTGGATAAGTATGTAGTATCCCGTTCTGCGTTGGCACTATGTACAAGAGATATTTGTTTGCTGACTCAAAAAAAACCTTTATGAAGAGCTCCTTGTTGAATTAGAGGACAACTGATCTAGGTGAGTAGACAGAACTTCATTCTTTGATTATTGCACGCATTAATAATGAATCTGAGTTTTTGAAATACTTGTTTGCTAAGTAGTTAATGTTTACATGAGAATGATAGAATGAGAACCTACATGCTTAACTAGAGAACTTGTTTGCTTGTGAATAGAGAACCTTGCCATGCTAATAAGAAGAGTAAATAAAATTGCTTGAATAAGTCTCTATGTTGTATGCTAAACAAGATTAAAACTGCATGCTTAACTTGAAGAGATAAATAGAATCGTGCCATGCTTGTAAATTAAAGATCGTTCATATATTTGTTTGTCATTGTTTATATAATTGCTTATCTTTTATACAAAAGCTAGATTGAATGTATACTTGTATTGTTATAAAGAGTTAATGGCTTATCTTGATAAGAGAAGAGACTAGTAGCCCGTCCTGATGTTCCGGTCCTACGTGATCTAGGGGATGCGGCTATTAGATAAGCGATAGATGGAATGAAAAGCTTGTATTATCACGTTGTGTTATGCTTGTGATATGCTTGTTATCGACTAGATGGGAGACTAATAGTGCACCCTGACCTCGGGGTATGGCTATTAGACTGGTGATGATAAGTTTGGAGACTAATAGTGCACCCTGAGCTCGGGGTATGGCTATTAGAATGGTGGATGCAGACTACTAATGGGGTGAGACTAATAGTGTGCCCTGAGGGTATGGCTAATAGATGAGAGACGGTGCTTCTGTTGGGAAGAGTTTGACTTGGACAAGTTAGCTTATTCATGGAGATAGCTGTATTTTAGGTAGTTAGGGCACATGCTAGACTAGCTTTCTTACATACCTAACTGTTTGATGCAGAGACAAACAGAAAATAAAATATATGTGTTTATGTAAATTATTGCTAACTTGTATGTCTGGTGCAGGGATAACCATTCGGTAAGGATAAGAATCCCAAAATAAGTATTATATTATTTTGCTTGTTATCTTGCATTGCACCTAGACTTGCATGCTTTCTTGAATATGATGATCGCCTTGTAGTATACAAGAATAGTCCACTAGATGCTGCATTGTCTCTAGAGTCTTTGAGTATATAGCCCACGAGACACGCTGCACACACTCTGATTGGCACATCATGCTTGAACTGTTTGCCTTGTATGCCTAGTTGTATTATACTGAACTCTGATTTCAAAGATGTTTTTCAAAAGAAGTAATATGACTATGCTCATGTACTGCATGTAACGAACCTAAGTAAAACTAGAAAGATCACTAGTAATGTAATATTTTATCACATACTTACTTAGTGTTGGTTTTAGAGGGTGTTGCTTTTGTTCGTTGATTTTATTCTCACCAGTACTTCTCCCAAAGGGCTGACCCACCAACAGTTTGCTTGTTCGCAGGTGCTGGATCGTCCGAAGAAGCGATAGCTGTGCCTCATCCCTAGGACCCAAAAATCTGGTATCGATGCCTTGAGCCGTATCAAAATATTTTGAGCTACTTTTGTATAAAGGGACATAATGTATGGAATAATATCATTGTATTCAGAGAATCTCGTGTCTTGAGCTTTGTCTCGTATACTCAGATGGATTATTATTTGTAACACTGCTCCTCCACTGCAAACTCGATCGGTTCGATGATAACCAAGATGGCTTATGTTGTTGCTTTGTACGGGAGCATCTTTAGGCTCATACGATATCACGTTCCGAGGGAAACGACCGTCCCGCGGGAGTGCTGGCGCGGTGATTCATGCCTGGCAGGGCCGATCGGGACCGCGGAAGATCGGGGCATGATAGTATCTAGCTTGGGTAATAGGTTAGGTACCAAGGTATGAGTTAAGGTATTGGGTATTGGTCAAGATAATGGTATTAGCTAAGGTATTAGTCTAGAAACTAGGATACGGTATAATATATTAAGGTATTGGTTAAGGTAATGAGGTAATACTAAGGTAATAGCTAGATAATTAGGTAATAATAAGGTATTGGCTAGGTATTAAGTGTTAAACTAAGTTATTATATATATTAGTATATCTATATAGTATATATGATATTATTATATCATAGCTAACTAGTATGACTTTAAAACCTAGTATTAAAAAGTTATTGACCCATAGTTAAGGTAATGGTGATACGGCTAAGGTATTAGTCTAGAAACATGGATATTAGCAAGGTATTGACTAGTATAGACTAGAAAAACTAGTTTAGCCAAGGTATTGACCCCAGAACTAAGGTATTAACTAATAGTTAAGGTATTTAAGATACGGGCTAAGGTATTAGGTAAATTTGTGATACGGTTAAGATACCATGATACAGGGTAAGGTAAATAGCTATAGGCTAAGGTATTGCTAGAAATTATAGGCAAAAGTATATATTAGGGTAATATATGGTAGGAACTTATTAGTATAGCCTAGAAAACTACTATTAGCCTAGTATTAACTAGTATTGACTAGTTTGACCTAGTTAGCACTTAAAAACCAAATAGTGACTTGTTAAGACCTAGTATAACTTTATAAACCTTTTAAATAGGTAAACTCAACCTAGAAATTAGAAAATAACCTAGTTTGACTATGTTGACCAAGATTTAACCAAGTTTGATCAAATTTGACCTAGTTTGACCTATTTTGACTTAGAGACCTAGTTTCAAGCTAGTATAGCATGTTTATAATTTTAAAATACTATTTTGACTTGTAATTCATATATATGTCATTTAGATTCCAGTAAAGACATTGTTTGATATTCATTACTCTGGACCTTAAGCGAGTATATTCTCTAATAGATTTGATTATTTGATAATTACTATAATACAAGTATTTAGAAATATTTTACTTGATTTCTGACACATTAGTACATGGACTAGTACATATATGGATCTTTAGTCATGAGATATTATTACCTGTTTATATTGTTTCTCGTATTTTCATTTGGATATTAGCCAATGTTTAACATTAGACAATTCCTTGAGTACGTTGCATTGTAAAGTGTCATGGTTGGATCCATTGTACTAGTCAGGGGGGGGAGTGCTAGCTAGATATGTGATCAAACCCTAGCTAATGTTTAATATTTAATATAGACAATATTTATCTTGTTAAGTAGCCAATGTTTAGCCAATGTTATCTTGTTAAAGTAGACAATAACTTATCACACATTTTACGTGTGGTTGAGTTGCACTGTAGGCAATAACTAATCACACATTTTATGTGTGGTTGAGTTGCCCCTCGTTAAAAGTATGCAATGTTAAACTCAAGCCGATCACATATCTAACTAGTAGTTCAAAACACTTAGTGTAGTATCGGTTCTTCTCTATATTCCATTTTATTGTGTACTGGTATTACCTTATTGTTCTAAATTACATGTCTTTCTTTTCTTTCAAACTATGATATATGTCCATTACTTTGCTCTTCTTTTATTACATTCACTATTACTATTTATAGTCATTATTAATTAACTTGGAACTACTATTGGGTTGTACTCATTCCATCCTGACTGAATATATTTTCAGATGATTACTTAGAGGACTTGTGTCCTACGAGGTTGCACTAGTAATACAGGAGGAGCCAGTACCAGTTGTTCCCGAGGCTCAATTAGTTATTGCCAGTCTTAGTAAGTATTTCTAGTATATTTTGAGATATTATTTTTGACTCCTAGACTTATGATAGTGTTGTTAGATCCTTAGACTTATTGTTGATGTCGATGATTATTTAGACTTGTATTGAGACTTCTATTGCTAATATTTCATCGTGTCTTTTATCTTTCTCCTAGAATATTATGATTGAGTATTATTGAGTAGTACATATAAATGATATATGAAAATCCATAGTTACTGCCCCTATTATCATCTTGTCCTCCGTATGGAGTTGTCATATCATTGACAAGTTATGATTATTATTGTGTGAGATTGATAAATTAGTATTATTGACCTAAACAATGTTCTATCGTAGATGCTGCGACATAGGCTGGATGTACCCACGTACTCGTGCCCGATCATCCGAGTGCGAGTCGTGAAAGTGGAGGATCATTGTAGTTTTTTCCTTGGCTTGTTGTCATACCCCAGTCCCAAAATACCTAGGACCAGGATACGCAAGCATGTCATCTGGTATGTATACGCAGGCTACTCAAATATATGGAAACCACAAATACACACGTACACTGTATTATGAATACATCTCTAAACTAGACATATCACAGTCAAGGGTACAACTATATCTCATCCACATAACTAAATAAAAATAAATAATCAAATATATCAAATGATCCATGTACTAAATAGTCAAAAAGAACTAATAGCCAGGTGGAGACAAATTCACTACAAACTAGAATAAGAATATATTACAACCTCCAAAATAATTAAAAAATATATCGATGAATAAGTCTATCAACTAAATGATCAAAGATGCACGAAGGAAAATATCTCCTCAATAGAGAATAAAGTACCAGGTCCTGGTTAGTACTCCTGCGAATAGTCATAATCGTCTACACCTGAAAAGGGACCAGGTCCTCAGAGAGACGTAACAAGATACATAGAAACATGTTATACAAACTGCAGTAAATAAATAAATATGCAAGGGTGTTCTAACCATCTAATATGCAATTTAGAGGACAACCTTTATGTGTATGATTAGGATTTTTGTCTTATCTAAACTAAATACATATACTGCAAGCATTCGTCTGTAAAACGTTCAGCAACGTCATAAGGAAACTCATAATATAAACATCCTAACAAGTTTCATCCAGAAACATTGACCACCAATTTGGCTATCATATACGCATAGTGATTGTCTTCCCCTTTATTTTCGCATTGACCAAGTCGTATACACAACTTATCCAGTGTTGTAACTGTTTGAATCTCTATTACACTAATCATAATAGTTATATTCTAACCGTCAGACGTTCCTTACGTATCGGTAGCAAGTCGAGTACGTAATCTGTGTCGCTAGCAAAATATCACAAATCGTATCATGCCTATGTCATGGCTAAAGAAGATATAAAAATATCCCACATTAAGGGGGTAGTCCGCTAAAACTAAGTCATCATGCATAAATAAATAAAAGATACGAAAAGCGACGAACACCGTCGTTTGCATCCAAGTCTAGCATGGATGCACAATATATATATATATGAAACAATTAAGAAACAATAAAATAAAGTGATAAAATAAAATAATAATAATAGCAGTAAAGATAGTAAGGTACCTTGTCTAATGTCCGAGAAGAGTTTTAGACGATGTGCTGGCAATAAACACGTCAAATCAACAGTAGCACGAAGAGAGAAAGATGTACGAACGTCTTCGGATGCTAAAATAAATATCACCAACGTTGCTACAATAAGCAAGATAGTCAGAAAATACTATCCATTCGTCCAATTTGGACACAATGGCAAGAACGATAACTTCAAGTCAAAGCGATGTCCAACTATAGTCTACTTTGCACCAAACAGCATACCAGAACTAAAGGTCACTAAATTAGACATATTATAGGTCAAACAAATTCTAAAGGACGATACGAATTCAACGGTATGTCCAATTTTAAATTCTGGTAAACCGATCACAAAATCGCTTGTCAAGTCAAATGGTGGGGCCCGCGAAACGGCAATTCATCGATTGACACATAATTTGGCAAAACTTGGGTCACAGGACAAGTCAGACATTTTGAGTCCATAAGCATAAGTTTCGTTGTGATCCGATGAGATTGCACAGCCTAATTGGGTAATTTACAAATGTGTTGATACGGAGACTCTTGATGAATACCGGTCAAATTCATAGCGCATACGCGACCAATTCGAATTTTACAAAATTATATATATTAGGAAATACCATACGTGCCTTTCGGTGCAATTGGTACGTGACGAGGCAGTCCGGTTTGTAAGGATGGAGCCCGTATCACAAAAATTTAAATTATTGAAAAATAGGTTTTTTTTGGCTTTTTGAACCTAATTTTTAATGGCTAAATACTGACAATTAAATTAAACTAATTAATGGGTTTTGAAGATGATTAGGTATCTATACAATGGAGAAATCGATTCAATTTTTGATCCACTGTGGAGGAATATACGACATTCACAAAACAGGGTCATGGACTATTTTATAAATATATAAAATATGATTTTTTTTCAAGTTTTGACGTCGATTTTTTCCTAGTTTTATATTATGTTTATTTAAAACTAATTAATAGGGTTTGTAGAGGGTTGTGTTGGTAACATACCTGCGAAGACGGGACGTAAAACGATAGCACGAGGAGGGAGAAAAAGTATAGCGAACTTGGGTCGGTTCAGCACTGTGCACGACGGCCGGTCGGCTTCGGCGCTGTAGCTAACGACTGCTCGGCCGGTCACTGGCGGAGGCAGGCGATGAGGAGGCTCGCCTAGGTATGGAGATCACGTCAAGAAGCTCTAAGATGAGCATGAGTTCTTTCGTTAATGTTAAATTGAGAAATCCCAGCCCGATATATATATATATATATATATATATATATATATATATATATATATATATATATATATATATATATATATATGTGTGTGTGTGTGTGTGTGTGTGTGTGTTTTCTTGATCGAAATCAAATTCGATTTAAACTGGGATTTGGAGTAATAAAAAGAGAATCAGATAAGGATTAGTTTGCAACTTGTTTCGTCGAATTTGATTAAGGTTCGGATCGATTTCGAATTCGGAGGGGGGAGGGGGTGTTCCGCGTGCGGGTCGGGGATATGCTGGGTTAATTTTTTTGTTTTCTTTTCTTTTCATTTTTTTTCCTTTTCTTTTAGAAATTTATTTTATCTTCTTTTATAGAAATTTCTTATATAAATCTATTTATAGTTATAAATTCTATTTTTAATTCTGTTTTGTTTCTTATTTCCTTTGTTGTTATTGTTATACTATTATTACTACTATATCTTCTCCTTTACTATTATTATTATTATTATTATTATTATTATTATTATTATTATTTCTAATTATTTAAATTTAGTAAATGGGAGGGGGTGGAGGGTTACATTCTACCCAACTTACTAGAACTTCTTCCTTGAAATTAAAACTAAGTCACTATCTAAGAACAAGGGCATGCAATGCAGTATAAAAGATAAGTACACAATGTCATAACTCGATTCTCGAAAGATATCGTAATGGGATTCGAAAGTGTTCATACCTTAGAGGTAAAATTTTAACACTATTTCTAGGTTGTGTGGCACGTGACTCCTTAGGTCTTAACTATTAATGGTCATATCTTTAAGTCTTTAGGAAGCGATCTATGTCTTGTGTAGATGAACATTTCTAATGGTATCAACTTACTAGCTATTCAAAAATATATTTTTTTCAAGAATTTTATAATATTTGTCTCGAATATAACCATTCTTTTTCCATATCTGTCAAGTATCGTAGTCTTGTACTGCCACGCCACCCGGCCGGTATGGCTACAAATAGTTCAACTACTCTACCTATATCGTCTAGGTGTAGCTGTCGCTACCACGCCAATGATCACTCATGGTTATCAATTCGTGACAAATATCTTTAATTCCCTCATAAACTTAAGTCTAGTTTTTTTTTATCTAAGGGTTGGTGCAACCTTTTAAGTCTTGACTACTATATAAAACTATTAGGTAGTATAATTTATTTCACTTTTCACAGTCTCTTGTTAAATTGAATATTATTATTCATGAACTCATAATAAGGGAATTTGGATATTTTCCTAATGCTTCTACAAAATAATTATGATGTCACCCTTTAGTTCTTAACCCTAGTTGTTACTACCTGTATTCTTATTCGTTTTATTTCTAACAGGATAGAAAGGAAGGTTGTAACTATTTAGTTGAGGGAAGGTGGCACAAAAATGTAAATTATAATATAAAGACTTGAACATGGGACGAGGTTGAGGATAAATACGGGGGAGATATTGAATAACACAAGATGAAGTAGTATTTTTAATGATAGAAGATACTTGTCACTAGTTATCGCACCTACATGATTTTAGTGATAGTAGTAAGAGGAAAGGTCTGATGATAATTAGTCCCATGACTTATATTATTATTATTATTATTATTATTATTATTATTATTATTATTATTATTATTATTATTATTATTATTATTGTAGAAGCATAAAATACTATAGGCCGCATAGAGTGCATGCCGCATAAAACATGATAGATACGACCAGACGCAAGCCTCATAATAGCCTTCATGCGGCCAGACCAACCAAGTAGCAAGAGGCCGCATAAAGGATCCTCGACACACTCTCCAATGCCTGAAAAAAAGGCATGACAGCCTCGAGACTCGTAAAAGGGTGGCAGGCAAAAAGATAAAGATTCACATCTAATAATTAATGACCTCAATAAACGAGTCGTGCCACATGTCCCACCTATGCGGCATCAACATTATGCGGCTACGATGATATGCGGCCTCAGTCAGATGAAAGATCATATGTGGCCAGGACACATATGCGGCCAGAGCACACATGTGGCCTCCTGACTTGACTTCCTTATTTAGTTGATGCTACATAGGCGGGACACACATGCGGCCTCTTTGATTATTTAGTTGATGGACTTATGCGTCAATCTATTTCTTTATTTATTTTGGATGTTGTACTCTTTTCTTATTCTAGTTTGAGTAAATTTTTCTCTACCCGGCTATTAGTTCTTTTTTACTATTTCATACTAGGGTCAGTAGTCAGAGAGTCCATAGTGAAAGTCTCACCTACCAATCATAGAAAGGAAGTCAAGTTAGGGGAACTAGCGGTCGAGTATATATTTGATTATTCATTTCTATTCAGTTCTGTGGATGAGATATAGTTGTACCCTTGACCGCATATGTGTCCTGGCCACATATGAAGCACACATGCGGTCCTCGTCCTCAGGAAGCCAAAGTGTTCATCAGAACAAAGGCGGACGACTGCACATATGTGGCCAGAGTGTCTATTTGACCAAGGCCCAAACGAGAGCACGTATGCTTCTACAAGACCTATGCAGCCTCACCATTATGCGGCCAAGTTATTATGCGGACTCTAGCTCACAAGATCTTTCCACTACAACTACAGAGATCTTCGCACAATTGATGCTGACTGCGTGTCCAGCCGATCAAGTCAAGCCCACAACAGGTTGATAACAATCCCGAGATCTCGTCAACAACATATCTAAACCGAACTCACGTGGCAGCTTTCCCGTGACATGCGGCCACAGTTACAGCCGCATGCTGTTGAAGTAGCCCTATGCGGCCACCAAGCAGGAACATATGCGGCATCCATAGCACGTCCACATTACGGCTACAAATAGCAAGATACCACACCCATACAAAGGGCTGGCGGGCTATCTGCGAACCTACACTCAAGCGAGAGAGAAGAGCTTCTGCATCGGATCGTCCACGGTGTAAAGAGATTTGGTACACTCCCAACCCTCCATCGCCACCCCCCAGAAAATAAATTTGTACTTAGATTGTCTTCTAAGACTTCTCTGTACTTTTATTAGTTTGTTAATAAAATCAAGTTCTTTTAGTTCTCCTTTTGATTTAATGCCAAACAATAATAATAATAATAATAATAATAATAATAATAATAATAATAATAATAATAATAATAATAATATTGTTATTGTTGTTATTGTTATTGTTATTATTGTTATTGTTATTGTTATTGTTATTATTATTATTATTGTTATTGTTATTATTATTATTATTAATTATTATTATTATTATTATTATTATTATTATTATTATTATTATTATTGTTATTATTATTATTATTATTATTATAATTATTTTTATTGTTATTATAATAATAATAATAATTATTATTATTATTGTTATTATCATTGTTATTATTATTATCATCATTATTCTCATCATTATCATCATTATTATCAACATCATCATTATTATTATTATTATTATTATTATTACTATAATTATTATTATTATCATCAACACCATTATTATTATTATTATTATTATTATTATTATTATTATTATTATATAATATTATCATCATTATTATCATCATCATCATCATCATCATCATTATTATTATTATTACTATTATTATTATTATTATTATTATTATTATGTGCAACTGTATCACTAAGTTATATAGCTACTAGGTATATTGGAGATTATATCTATGTAACAACAATTCTAATTATAGGTCGTACCTGTATCTATAGTTTTCAGTATTTGTGCCTCTATAGTTGTCATATTAAATTCTTGTCTAAGTCTCTGGTTGACCAATTAAGATTCTGACCGCTAAACTTTTGTTGTCTTGGCAAGCTCTATCTTCTTACGCTCGCATTTATTCTGTATTATTTAATTATACCTTATTAGAGTATCTTGATAACTATGGAATTCTATGTTATAAGACACGCTACCCAACTTACAAGAATTCAACTAATAGTGTAATTGACCTAGGGACATATAAACCTAGTACTAGTCATCTTTCTAACCTCCCTCAATCACGAAAAAATAAGATATACGTTAGGAAAGGATAAAGCTAGAAACAAATCAAGCAATCAAACGAGAGTTCAAAAATAGAATCAAGGAAGGTGATCAAGTAAGCGGATGAGATCCTATACTCTAATCTTATACATAGGCTTGCTCGGTACAGTAACTTAACCAAAATAATATATTCATGACCTTCATGGGTCACCACAAAAATATGTCATGCCCTAGTCCCAAAATATCTAGGAATAGGATACGCAAGTATGTCAGCTGGTATGTATACATAGGCAACTCCAATATATGTAATCCACGAATACACATGTTTGATGTATTATGAATATATCTCCAAAACAGACATATCACAGTCAATGGTACAACTATATCTCATCCACAGAACTGAATAGAAATGAATAATCAAATATATACTCGACCACTAGTTCCCCTGACTTGACTTCCTTTCGATGATTGGTAGGTGAGACTTTCACTATGGACTCTCTGACCACTAACCCTAGTATGAAATAGTAAAAAAGAACTAATAGCCGGGTGGAGAAAAATTCACTACCAAACTAGAATAAGAAAAGAGTATAACCTCCATAATAAATAAAGAAATAGATTGGCGCATAAGTCGATCAACTAAATAATCAAAGAGGTACGAAGGGAAAGACCTCCTCAATAGTGAAAGAAGTACCATGTACTGGTCCATACTCCTACGAATAGTCATGATCGCCTACAACTGAAAAGAGACAAGATCCTCGGAGGGACGTAACAAGATACATAGAAATATGCTATATAAACTACAGTAAATAAATAAATATGTAAGGGTGTTCTAACTATCCAATATACAATTTAGAGGACAACCTTCGTACATATGAGTGGGATTATTGGCTCATCTAAACTAAATACATATATTGTAAGCAGTCGTATGTAAAACATCCGTAACATTCAGCAATATCAGAGGGAAACTAATAATATAAATATCACAACAAGTACCATCCGAAAACTATCACCTTTGATTTGGCTATCCCATACGCATAGTGATTGTCCTCCCCTTCATCCCTGCACTGACCAAGTCGTATACACAACATGTCTAGTATTGTAACTGTTCTCTAATACACTAATCATAACAGTTACATTCTAACCGTTACACGTTTCTTACATATCGATAGTAAGTCGAGTACGTAGTCCGTGCCCCTTGCAAAATATCACAAATCGCATCATGTGTGTGTCATGGCCAAAGGAGATATAAAAATATACCACATTAAGGGGGAAGCCCACTAAAAGTAAGTCATCATGTATAAATAAATAAAATATATGAAAGGCGATGAATACCATCATTTGCACCCGTCTAGTTTGGACGCACAATTTATATGAAATAATTAAGAAATAATAAAATAAAATACTGAAATAAAATAATAATAATAGCGTTAAAGATATTTAGTAAGATATCTTGCTTGGTGTACGAGAAGAGTTTAGACGATGTGTTGGTAGTGAACACGTCAAGTCAACAGTAGCACGAAGAGAGAAAGATGTACGAACGTCTCCGAATACTGAAATAAACAACACTAACGTTCCTACAATAAGCAAGATAGTCAAAAAACAGTACTCATTCGTCCAATTTGGACATATGGACAAAAACGATAATTTGGGGTTAAAGCGGTATCCATATGTAGTCAACATTACACCAAAAAATGTACCAGAACTAAAGGTCTCTAAATTGGACATATTATAGATCAAATAAATTCTAAACGGTGATACGAACTCGACGGTATGTCCAGTTTTGGATTCCGATTAGCCGATCACAAAATCTACCGTCAAGTCGAATCGTAGGGCCTACAAAACGGTAATTTATCGACGTCTAACTCAGAATCAGACAAAATTTGGGTCACAGGACAAGTCAGACGCTGTGAGTCTAGCAGTACAAGTTTTGTTATGATCTGATGAGTGTGCAAAAACTAATCGGGTAATTTGTAAAAGTGTTGATACGGAATCTTTCGACGGATATGGGTCAAATTCGTCGCGCACACGCGACCAATTCGAATATCGTAAAATGTCATACGTCGGGGAATATCATAAGCGCCTTTCAGTACAATTGGTACATGACAATGCAGTCCAGTTTATCGGGATGGGCCCTATATCCCAAAAATTTAAATTTTTGAAAATAAGTTTTTTGGGTTTTTGAACCTAATTTTTAATTGGCTAAATACTAAAAATCAAATTAAACTAATTATTAGGTTTTGGAGATAGTTAGGTTCTCTACAGAATAGAGAAATCGATTCGATGATTGATCCACTATGGGGGAAGATACGACCCTCACAAAATAAGGTCATGAACTATTTTAAAAATATATAAACTATAATTTGTTTGAGTTTTGATCTCAATTTCTACTAAGTTTTTGATTTTTTTAATTAAAACTAATTAAAAAGGTTTGTAGAGGGTTGTGTTGGGAACATACCTGCGAATACGGAATACAAAACGATAGCAAAAAGAGGGAGAAAAAGCTTCACGAACTTGGGTTGGTTTAGCACTATGCATCGACGACCGGTCGGCTTCGACGCTGCAGCCAGCAACTGCTCGGTCGATCACCGACGGAGGAAGGCGATGGGGAGGGTCACCTAGGTGTGGAGATCATGTTAAGAAGCTCTGAGATGAGCATGAGTTCTTTCGTGCGATTTAAATCGAGAAATCCCCACTCGATATATATATATATATATATATATATATATATATATATATATATATATATATATATATATATATATATACACCGTTCTCTAATCTTAACCATTGGTTTGAACGATTCAAACCAACGGTTAAGATTAGATGACTTAAACAAGCATCCAACGGTTAATAACATGGGGATGCTTGGGGATAAAAAAATTTGAGGATGCGTATCCCTCCTCATATATATATATATATATGTGTGTGTGTGTGTGTGTGTGTGTGTGTGTGTGTGTTTTCTTGATCGAAATCAAAAGAGAATCATATAAGGATTACTTTGCAACTTGTTTCGTTGAATTTGATTAAGGTTTAATCGATTTTGAATTCAGATTGGGGGGGGGGGGGGTATTTCGCATAACGGGGGGGGGGGGGAGATGGGCTTGGTTAATTTTCTTTTCTTTTCTTTTCATTTTTTCCTTTTCTTTTACAATTTCTATTTATAGAAATTTCTTATATAAATCTATTTATAGTCAAAATTTATATTTTTAATTCTATTTTATTTCTTATTTCCTTTATTGTTATTGTTATACTATTATTACTACTCTATCTTCTCATTTACTATTATTATTATTATTGTTATTGTTATTGTTATTGTTATTGTTATTGTTATTGTTATTATTATTATTATTATTTAAATTTATTAAATAAGGAGGGTTATACTTGTAGAGGTTTTTCTCTTGCAAGACTAGAAAGATAGTCCCACATTGGATAACATTACAAGTGGGTATCTTAATATAATATTATATGGGTGTTGAGAGATGCACATAGGGTAGTGGCCCAAGGGTGGGTGCCATGTAGGGTATTTTTTAGGAGGATTAAGGCTAAACTCCTCAATAAAGCATTTATGCTTTTTTTCACTCTCTTGAAAAAAAAATCTTTGGTGTTAAGCCCCTTAGTGACTCAGACTCAGACTTGGGCTCGGACTCGAACTTGGACTCAGACTCAAGGGCACAAAGTGGCGCTTTGATGGCGCACTTTGTAGTTAGCACGTTAACATCATCTTAAGATACTTGTGCGCATTTGTTGCACTTTTGCGCTTGGTTGTGGGCAGGCACTTGCGCGAGGCGATCTGTGAGGGCTTCTGCGCTTGCTTCCGCATGGGACTTTGCGTCGGGCTGCTGTACAGGTTGCTATGTGGGTTCCTGTATAGGCTACTACTTGTGCTGTTATGTGGGCACAGAGAGTGTTGTTAGTGTAGAAGCATAGAAAATATGCATCTATGCAACCCTGTGACCCTAAATAAAAAATCAGAAGAGATCAGGCAGCAGAGTCTCCCTACGGCCCAAAAAGATGACATCCATGCATCCAAATCAGCCAAAGCAGCTTGGCCACAGAAGGACCTAACGTGGCATCCCGTCAACAGGATAGTCTATGACACAAAATCCCGATGAAAATGATTTTTTAATTTTTTTAAAAGACGTGAACACACTAAATGACAAAAGTCTTACGTCAGCGCAGTACATCACTCTCGACGGGGTGCAACGGCATATGGACAGCACAATAAGGGACCCACACGTCCTAGACTTCATACGTTTTATGCATCTCTGGCCCCATGTGTCCCAAATTTTATGCGTCACATGCATCTCTGGCCGCATGCATCCAAAACTCTATGCGTCACATGCGTCTCTGGCCCCATGCATCCCAGACTCCATGCGGTCCATGTGTCTCTGACTCCACACGTCCCAGACTCCATGTGTCCCATACGTTTCTGGCCACATGTGTTTCAGACTCCACGACATCCTTTTGTTTTAGAGCTTCCGCCTATTTTTGCTCAGGCCTCTTGGTTACGTTGGCGACCATAGCCTATTTTTCTTTTCCGTCGCGGCTGTTGTTGCCATCGTTGTTGTTGTTGGGATATCTCCCCCTATCATCGGCAACATGGATATATATGCCCAAGTTTGGGCATCCTTGACCTTATTCTCGGTGTCAACATCATTTATAATAAACGTTGTCTAGTCTTTAAGCTGGCTATCACCCATACAGAGGCTGATTATCAAAAGTAGGTTTCTCGGATACATCTCCATCAGCGTCATCTCGAGGTTTCCAGGAGGCAGCCTCAGTGCAGCTTTTCTGAACCGCTCGATATAATTTTGTGCTAGTTCCTTTTCTCCCTGGGCAACGTCCATCAGGGAGGATATTGTCATGTCACTTTCCGCCTCATAGAATCATTAGAGAAAAGACTCTTGAGGTCGTCAAATGAGGATATACAGTTATCTTAGAGGCTACAAAACCAGTCGAAGGCTACCCCGGATAATGCCCCGACAAAGAACCTAGTGAGGATATCATCGTTGTGGGGTAGGTTCCCCGTCGTAGTTTCAAAGTTGCTCATATAAGGGCGAAGAGATGACTTTCCGTCAAATGTGTCACTATTAAAGGGTTTATACTTGGGAGGATATAGTACATCCCTCCAATTGCTCATAGAGTCTATATGGGCTCGGATTTCTTGGACCTTCCTTCTCGCTTCCCTAGATTCATTTGTTGTTGGAGGAGCAGACGACCCTGGTAGAGCATGACGGCCGCCAACGGGGGAAGAGGTTGCATTTGAATCTACATTAGTTCCAAGGTCTTGTCCTGAGGCCCTTGGTGGTTGGTAGGCTACAGTCGCCTTGATGTCTAGCACTGCTTTGGTCAAGGCTTGTATTGACTCGCTCATAGTATGCATCATGGCTTTGAGGGTATCGAGGCATTGCCAGTCACTAGGGCCTTCGTGGTCGTCCTCTGCCATAGGTGAGTTCTTTCATGAGGCGAGTAGGAAGGGAAGGTTGACGTAGCACTTTTTGCCTCAGACTCTTGTGGTAAATAGTCGTCGGAGAGATCTAGTAGTACTGCATCCTGCTCAGACTCTGATGGAATACTACCCCAGTGTAGGAGGCTGTGTCTCCTTGGTGAGGGTGGCAACCCCCGGTGTATGTTCCTTGAGAATCGCTAGATTATCGGAATACCGAATTGTTGTATAGGTCCCGGGGATTACTGCCCCCAATATGCCCAACCCCCAGCAGTTCTGAGGAAGAACTACCCCCAGCTGGTGGGAGCTTCTTCTTCGAACGGGTGCTCTGGAGAACACTATCTACAGGTCCCGTTGCTGGTCCTCCCGGTAGTTGCCTTCGTATCGCACTGGTAGAAAGAGACGGACTGGAGGTTCCCGACTTCTTTTCTCCCTTGGTGGAGGGAAGCTTTCGATTCGAGTAGCATGAGGAGAAGGGAAGCTCCTCTTCCTCCGGTACTTGCACCAGATCTTCAGGTTATTGCCGGATAGGTGCTTTCTGGTGCAGTCGCTGGAAGGTTGACTTCCTGCTTGTGGGTTTTGCCACTTTATTGCAGCAGCAATTGATAATAATCTTGTCACAATGATGCCCTGGAGAGGATATTTCATAAGCCATAACTATTTTTCTCGTCTTGCGCATATGATTGATCATATTACGCAAGTCAAGCAAATGTTGGTCCACCTTTGTACCCTTTTGTGGGCTCAGAAGGACCGAGCGCGCAGGTGCACATGTTGTATTTGCTCCTTGATCCGGGGTTCGTACGAGAACTTCCCTCAGATCTTCAGCGGATAAATTTTCAGACCGACGCTGTCCGTTTGCTGCTGTGGGCTGGACGCACAAGGCGGTCTTATATAGCTTCCTATCAGGGGCCCGTGTAACGATTAACGATGCCTGTTGACGGCCAGGCACCTGGACAGTTGCTTGAGCCTGATGAGATCGCACTACCCCAGGCTTTTTTGACTTAGCACCTACGGGTGCGTAGTACAAAGAGTCCAAGTTTGGGCTTTCACCATTCTTGGTGAGCCACAAAGGATCTGCGTCGCATGAGATACGATCAAAAATAGAAGTTTTGTTGCTACTTGGGCCGCATACGACCGTCTGCCTACGATTGTGAGCTGGTGCCGCATGTTCAGTCTTATGCAGCCTCCTTCTTGGCCACATAGAACCTGCCTCAGCACCAGAACGTCTGGTATCGTAGTGCTTTCCTCTGCCAGAGTCTGGGTGTTGTGCAGTTTTTGCGTCAGACGGGGATGCCGCATAGACGTGTACGTCCTAGGTATTCGCCTGGAGACCATCATCAACAACAGAGCGAGAGGCAGGAAGAGTCTGCTCCATAATTAGGCGAGATGCAACAGCCTTTGCTACCCACGTCCTGCGGGTCTTCTTAGGCTTGGCTAGCCTGGGCGAAGGACTAGCACTTCCTTCTGAGAGAATTTTTTTGAACGCTTGATGGTCGAAGCAAACTACCAGAATCTTTTGCGTTGAGCCAAACTTGGCCGCATCGGACTGCATCACCAACTTCTCATCGGTGGAGAAGGAGGTCCCAACAGAGTCACCATCTTGTTCGCCTTTAAACTCAAAAGTCTTTAAGAAAGAATATGATTTAATTAACAAACAAAAAGAAAGTACAAAGAGATCGTAGAAGACAATCTAAGTACAAATTTGTTTTTTACTCCGTGGACGATCCGATGTAGGGGCTCTTTTCTCTCCCTTGAGTATAGGTTCGTAGATAGCCAGCGAGCCTCTTGTATGGGTGTGGTACCCTACTATTTAAAATCATCCCTGGGCGCACAAATGTTGGGCCACATGGATGCGGGACGGTGCCACGTGTCCCTACTTAACAGGATGCAGTTGTAACCATGAGCAGATCGAGCTGCCACATGGACGCTTGTTGGGATTTTCTGTTGCTGAAGATCTGGATTTTTTGTTGTTTTAAGTCTACTTCTTCTTTTTATCTTAACTTAATTTTTTTGTTATGGTATCGTTGATCGGAATGCACAAATGAGTTAGATTATTGAGAATGAAGAATTAGAAGAAGGGCGCTAATCGGAGGTAAGGTCACTCACCAGTTGGTGAATCAAAGAAGAGAAAGGAAAGATCTTTAGGACTTCGCTCGTGAGTCGCCTACACGATCACCTGCACGAATCAACAGTTGATGAATATCTTCTGCCTCGTTCTCCCAGAGTTCAATACGAAATATGAAGTTCAAGGAACGAAGACAATAAAATCCATCAAAACCGTCTAAGAAAACTCAAGCCACAAAACAAACAAGAAAGTAACCAAGCGACATCGAAAACGAGCAAAGAAACCACCACAACGGAAAGGCTCCTCTCGACTCTGCCGCAGATACTTCCTTGAGTTACGATCTGCTGAATGTGGGACTTGATTCCGAAGAAACGAATCCATAATGAGGAAATGATCTTGATTCAACTGTCTCGATCGAATGATACCAAGTATTTCTTAGCCATGCTACCTGAAAAGGGGGAACGAGGCACTAGATACTCATGACCCAAGAATTCTTGTACTGTCTTGATCGAGGCTATTAGTAGCACCTCTATTATATGTCCTGCTATTTTCTTGGTTGATTTTTTGATTATGCTTGTTAAACTATTATCTAAACTTGCATCATGTCTAAGGAAATTTTTTGAGCACCACAGTCAGGAACCTTGATTAAACTGTTCAGGTTAATTACTAGTTTGATAATTAGAATCATTTGGAAAAAATTATTGCCTATATGCAATTCTGACATCCTATTGACACCAGTGGATTTGAAGCTGTCTGTTGTGAGGGGCACACTTCCAGTATACCGTCGAGTATTGCATTACAAGTAAAAATATCTATACATGTTAATTATATTATGTAATCTTTAAGTCTGGATAATCCAGATAGACTACAAGGCACGCGAATGTATACAAATTTTAATTGCATGTCTTAGTAACCAGGATTGTGATAACATTAGTTAGTTAATGATTAACAAGTCATAAGACATGCTTGGCCATGATTGATTGATTTGTTAGTTCAGTCTTGTTCAAGATTGTACCCACTTATTATTCATGTACCATAACTTACAAGTTATACCTATTCATTTCCTTATAGTTGTACTTTCGCTTATTTAATTTTATGCTATGTGGTGTTATGCTGGCTTAGTTCATAAATTTGGCTCCCTTGTGGTAATTGCTGTTTAGGGTCTAACCCCACTGGTTTTGTATGACCAAATTTTGGAGCAGAACCAAAGGATCTTCCGTACATTCATTAGGATGATAACCACCAGGAGCACCAGAGGAATTGAGTGGGTTTCTTTTTCTATTCACCTATTTATAATAAATTATTCCTTTGAGGCATTTAGTCATCGAGCACGTGTTTAGCTCGTATTTTGGGTCGTTGAAATCAGCCTATATGCTTAGCATGATTGGCATATTCTTGAATATAGCTAGAGTTGATCATGTATAACTTTACTCTTGTTAGTTCTTCTCTTTTGTATAACAAGCTTCATGATCATCTGTATATATATAGATTGGGATGTCTAACTATTATATGTGTGATGATGATAAATTTTCTAACATGTTGCTTACATATGATTAAGACACTTAGGATTTTCTTGACCTGAGATTGCTCTTTGGTTTGCAGAGTAAACCTCATGTGTCTTTGACAATCGTATCCGTATTCTCGGGGTATAGAGTACTATGGTATACGTAGTTGGCTTTGTCTACCACCGCTCTCATGTATTCTGGTTCCATGGCGTGACAGGGTTTAAGTGGTGGCCCATGTAGGTACGATATTACAGAATATATGGGGGTTTACCAAGTATTTAGATGTCTCAAACATCTTACTCCGAAATATCCTTTTTCTGCTATTCTGTATCCCTGAATATTGACCTGTTATTTGCTTGCTTCCTTGATCATTCATATCCTTCCAATTTTATCCTTATGTCCTTTAACTTTTAGGGATACTATTACTGCTCCTTCCGATCATCTAGCTAGAGATCCGCTGGTAACGGGACAACTACTAACCGGTCAGCAGCTTTAGGAGGTTCAGCCTTAGCATTCCGGGACAGAGTCCAGAATGACACAGACTGTGGAACCCCTGGTTCAGTTAGAGCCTCCAGTTGTACCAACAGTGGCAATCTCGCCAGTATATCAGAGTGCAGAAGAAGTTACGTAGGCACCGATGGGGATCATCATACAGTTATTAACATCACAAAAGCGATGGGGTAATGCTCTCACTCAGTCAGTACAGGAGGGTTTGGAAATAGGCGGATATAGTGCCAATAACTCGACAAGTAATTTCAAGCGCCTTCAACTACCATATTTCTATGGTACCGAAGATACGATTGCATATGATTCATGGCTCCAGGACATTGAAGTTATACTTGAAGCAGTAGGATTTCTGGATAGGGAACGAGTGTCAGTAGTACGACTTCAATAGCTAGATTTGGTCTGAGACTACTTGGTAGCTCAAGAAGTTTCCTTGGAAACCAGTTTCCTATGGGAAGTATTCTGCAAGAGATTCCTGACGAGATACTTTAACCTAGTATCGCGTTATAATCTACAATAGAGATCCAACGACCTAAAGCAGATGGGCAGGACTGTCGACGACTATGTCGCATAGTTCTCTAGGTTGATTCGGTTTGCTTCCACCTTGATGGCAACATAATTGAAAATATCAAGGAGGTTCCAACAGGGACTTTATCTAGAGATCATCTTGGCAGTGGAACAACATGAGTTTCAGATGTTTGATGCCATAATACGAACGACGAGGAGGCACGAGTACACCTCCGCGAGGATAGTGGATAGAGTTGGGGATTGAAAGAGGCCTCATGTTTTAGGAGGTTCTTATATCCAATCCTCAACACCAGCTCCAGTAGTGCGAGCTTTGACGATAGGATCCTCGACTAGGGCAGCTTCGGCAGAATCGTTGCAGCGACCAGCTTCGACGTGACCTCAGCAGCAGTAATCACCTTCTTCTATAAGGTATTCTCATTGTAGGAAGCAAGGTCATGTTTCATCAGAGTATCGTAGAGCATAAGGGTTATGGTTGGTCTGTGGAGCATCATATCATAGAGTGGGATCTGGCCCATGTTGAGCTAGTTTATCATTATTTTCTCCAAAAGGTGGTTCAGTAGTACTAGGATCCGAGGTCTTTGCCAACCCAATCCCAAACCATCAAGCAGCAGAGGCCTCAACTGTATACCCAGGCCTGTAGAAGCATGGAAAATATGCATCAATGTGACATTGCGCCCAAAAAAAATAAAAAATCAGAAGAGATCAGGCCACAGAGTCTCCCTGTGACCCAAACAAAGGTGACATCCATGCATCCCCAATCAGCCAAATTAGCTTGGCCGCAGAAGGACCTAACGTGGCATCCCGTCAGCAGGATCGTCTCTGACACATAATTCTGACAAAAAGAATTTTCTGATTTCCTCAAAATACGTGAACACACTAAACGATAAAAGTCTCACGTCGGCGCCGAACATCACTCTCGATGTGGTGCAACACCACATAGATACTACAACAAGGCCCTAAAGCATCCCAGACCCTATGCGTGCCATGCATCTCTGGCCGCATGCGTTCCACACTCCATGCGGTCCCATGAGTCTCTGGCCCTATCCGTCCCAGACTCCATGCGTCTCTGGCCCCATGCATCCCAGGCTCTATGCGATCCCATGCGTCTCTGGACGCATGCATCCCAGACTCCATGCGGTCCATGCATCTCTGGCCCAATGCATCCCAGACTCCATGCGCCCCACGCATCTCTGGCCACATGTTTTTCAGACTCCATGAAGACCAAATCTTGCTGTTATGACAAGAGTGATTCTCTTCAACCAAGTGTCAAGCTAACCAAGTCACGTCCACAAAGGTTGATAACCACCCAGATCTTCAGCAACAAAAATTTCCAACAAGCGCCCGTATGGCAGCTTGGCTTGCTCATGGTTACAGTTGTACCCTGTTCATAAGGAACACGTGGTACCCTCCATCATCCATGCTGCCCAACACATGTGCACCCAGAGATGACTATAAATAGCAGGTTACCATACCCACACAGAAGACTGGCTTACTATCTGTGAATCTACACTCGACCAAGAGAGAAGAGCTTCCATTTTGGATCGTCTACGGAGTAAAGAGAGTTGCTACCCTCCTAACCCTCCATCGTCACCCACCAGAACACAAAATTTATACTAATATTGTCTGTTTATGACTCATCTTTGTACACTTTTTAGTTCAATTAAATCAAGTTTTTCTAAACTTTCCCATTTAATAGCAACAAGATGGCGACTCTGCTGGGGTCTACCTTCTCCTCTGATGAGAAGTTGGTGACGTAGTTTGATGCGGCCAAGATTGGATCAACACAAAAGATGCTTGTAGTTTGATTCGACCAGCAAGCGCTTGAGAAAATACTCTCAGAAGGAAAGGCTAGTCCTTCACCAAGGTTAGCCAAGCCCAAGAAGACTTGCACGACATAGGTAGCAAAGGTTGCCGTGCCTCGTCCAACTACGGAGCATACACTTCCCGCCTCTTGCTCTGTTGTTGATGATGGTCGTCAGGCGAACACCCAGGACGTTATCATCCATGCGGTAACCCCGTTCGATGCAAAAATAGCTCGACACGTAGACTCTGGCAAAGAAAAACACTACGATGCCATAAGTTTTGGGGCTGAGGCAGCTTCTATGCGATCAAGAAGGAGGCCGCATAAGTCTGGCCATTCTGCACCACCTCACAGCTGAAGGCAGACGGCCGCATGCGGCCCCAACAACAACAGAACATCTGTTTTCGATTGTATCTCTTGCGAAGCAGATCCCATACGGCACGTTGAGAATGGCTAGAACCGAAACCTGGCCTCTTTGTACTATGGGCCTGCGGGTGCTATGTCAAAGAAGACTAGGGCAGTGCGATCTCATTAGGCTTAAGCAAATATCCAGTTAGCTGACCGTCAGCAGGCACCGTTAACCATTATAGGGGCCCCTGATGGAAAGCTATATAAGACCGCCTCGTGCATTCAGCTCGTAGCGACAAAAGGACAACATCAGTCTCAAAAGTCTTTCATTGAAGATCGGAGGAAAGTTCTTGTACGAACATCGAATCAGGAAGAAAATACAACACATGTGCGCTAGGTCCTTTCGGGCCCACAAAAGGGTACAAAGGTGGAACAACCCTTGCTTGATTTGCATAATATGATCAATCACAAGGGCAAGACAAGGGAAACCACTGTGGCTGGTGAAATTTCCTCTCCAGGGCATCACTCTGCCAAATCATTATCAATTGCTGCTGCAATAAAGTGGCAACACCCACAAATTGGCTGTCGGCCTTCCAGCGACTGTACCAGAAAGCACCTATTCTACAACAACCCGGAGATCAGGTACAAATAGCAGAGGAGGAGGAGCTGCCCTCCGCTTAATGTTACTAGACTCAGGAGCTTCCTGCCACAAAGAAAGGAAAGAAGTCAAGTACATCCAGTCCGTCACTCTCTACCTACGCGTTACGAAGGCAACTACCAGGAGGGTTAATAACGGGACCTGCGAAAGGCATTTTTCAGGGTACCCGCTCAAGAAAAAAATGACAGCTACTGGAGGTAGTTCTTCCTAAGAACCCCTGGGGATGGCCCATGCTAAAGGTAGTATTCCCTTCGACTTACGCAACAACCCAACATTCTGAGGAGACAACGATTCCCAAGGATGGACTCCGAGATCCCTGGGGGTAGCTCCCCTCGTCAGGCTGATGTAGCCTTTTACGCTGGGGGTAGTATTCCTTCCGAGTCTGAGGAGGAGATGGCACTTTCAGCTTTCCCTGATAACTACTCTCGCCATGGGTGTGAGATGAAAACTGTAACATCCACTGCCCCATCCATCTCTCCCTACGTGAGAACGATATAAATGGCCGAGGATGACCATGAAGGCCCCAGCGACCGCCAGTGGCTTGAGACCCTCGAGGCCATGATGCAGACGATGGGTGCATTAATGCAAGTCTTAACCCAGGCAATGGTAAAAATTAAAGCAAATATGGCTTCTCAACCAGCAAGAACCTCTGGACAAGCAAACTTGGACCCAGGGACAAACGGGGATTCAAACACAAATGCCCCACCTGCGGGTAGTGATCCTCACCTGCCTGCCTCGTCTGCACCTTCCACAGGAGACTAGGCCAATGAAGCAATGAAGGAGGTCCGGGAACTCTGGGCTCGCCTAGACTCTATGGGCAATCGGGACTCACTCTGCGATCTTGGGGTGCGGTAACCATACCCGATAGAATGGAGGGACATACCATATCCGCCCAGATACAAGCCCTTCAATATAAACACATTTGATGGCAAGACCTCCCCTCACCAGTTTATGAGTTACTTCGAGATTACAACGGGACACCTACCTCACAGCGATGTTATCCTTACCCGACTCTTCTTCGGGCATTAGCGGGGGTAGCTTTCGATTGGTTCTGCAGTCTAAAAAATAATTATATCTCATCGTTCGATGACCTCAAGCGTGTGTTCCTCAATAGATTCTATAAGGCAAAAAATGATATGACGTTGTCCTCTCTGAGGGATGTCGCCCGGGAGAAAGGGAACTAACGAGAAATTACATCGAGTGGTTCTCACAAATGGTGCTAAGGTTGCCCCTGACAATCCCGAGGCCACACTAATGGAGATCTGCCAAAAAATATGCTTTCAGTGGTCAGCATCTGGATGTGCGATAGCTAGTTCAAAGACTAGATGACGTTCATTATAAGCACTGTCAACGCTGAAAAGAATCTCAAGGACGCCCAGCACATGGGAATCTTATATATTATATTCCATTTTTTGTCCCAGGACAACAAATATTCTAGATATCCAATCTCTATTATTAATTGCCAAAAAATTAGGGTTTATCAGGACCGATGTTACGAGCTTCTAGAATCCAATGGGATCTTCGTAAAGTCGATCCTTATGTGTATTACAATAAGTTTGATTGGAAGGTTCAATGGCAAAAAGAAGGAGATTCACTAGCTCGTTATTTAGTATGAATCAGCGAAATTGGGGAATCTGTAAAAATTATTCAACAGGCTCTAGAAGGAATTGTCTCTAGCTAGAAAAGTAAATGCTTGAGCTTGAGAAGCTTCTGGTCCGGTGGGTCCATAAAATTCACTAGGATAGCATTCCTTTGAGATTTCCAAAGTTGTGTGTATTGTATTTTTACTTAATGCTTCCTGATTCTACCAGAAATCCTTTTATGAGCTTCTGGAATCCAATGGGATCTTCGTACCATATCCCTACTACTGAGGAAAAGGGCAAGTGCCCCAATAATAGCGGTAACAACAACTGCGATGTGAAAGGGAAGCAAGTCATGGTCGCTAATGTGACCAAGAAACCTGAAAAAAGCAGACAGAGGCTCTAAAATCAAAGAAGACCTATTATTTCGATGACAGTGATGTCAAGCCCATCTTTGACATGCTGATGTAGGGAGATAAAATTTGCCTCCCCGACGTCAAACATCAGCCTGAAGCAGAGGAGATGAACCACCCAAAGTACTGTCACTTCCACTAGTACGTTCACCATCCGACCCAGGAGTGCTACACCTTGAAGTGGTACATCCAACGGATGATCGATACTAAGGCTCTCTCATTGGATTTCAATGATGTAATGGCTGTCGCTAATATGGTGTCCCTCCAGTTCGACAACTTTCTACTGACGGAAGCCCAGGACAGAGTCATACCGATCATAAGAAAAATAATAGAGGTAGTCAATCTTTACCCAGCTTGCGACCAAGAAGCCAGGCTGACACCTCTTACAACCCCTCGGGGCCAGATCATATGGGTCCACCCGGATCTGGTCCCAGACTTGACGCAGAAAGCAGTGCCTTCGACCGTAAAGCCTAAAACACGAAAAACCAAGTCCTGCCGTATGGTTTCTTCCACCACTGAGGAGGCCTGGGCAGGGATAACCAGGTCGGGCCTTGCTTACCAGCGAGATTATGAAGTTCCTGATGTTAATACACCTCCAACTACTACACCTATCTCATCTAATCTGGGTCCATCTCAACCCCCACTAAAGGAAAAGTCCAAACAAAAAGAGGGACGCTTCGACAAGCCGTTCCGTAAGAAAATGGCTCAGAGATTGGAAAAGCCCTATAACTTTGACGTCTTGGCTTAACTCACCAATACCCGGCAAAGTAGCCATTATTTGAGATTCTATGGCTTTCTAGAGACATTCGAGCCGCCCTGAGCATGGCATTACAAATGTCGACACCTATCTTGCACAGGTCAAGCTGCTAGTTGAAGATCCGACGATATGCACCCACTATAATAACGTTACGGATACATTATCCAATATTACATTCTCGTAACAAGACATATTGCTTAAGAATAACAAGCATGATCATCCCCTGTACTACATGAGGTATATTGGTGCTATAAAGGTAGATCGGATGCACATTGACCCCGGTTCATCAATCTGTATCATCCCGAGGACTCTACTACAAACCTTTGGTATCCTAATATACCACCTGACTGCTACCAATACTGCCATTTGTGTCTTCAATGCAGGAAGAAGCTACCCTCTGGTCATGATTCACCTGAAGTGCCAGATCAGTGACTTGAAAACAGAGGTCACTTGCTATATCATTGACATAGATTTATCCTATAATATCTTTCTCGGACGCTCCTGGATACACCAATATATGATCGTATCATCAACCCCTGCACCAATGCTTAAAGTACGTTGACGATCATGGTATTATTAGAACGGAGTTTGCAGACATCGACATATTTAAGGGAATTGAGACATACTACTCTGACAGCATCCTCTATAAGCAAACCCACCAAGACAAGGTGGAAATGAGGCCGATCATGAGGCCGAGGTTACAACAACTCCGGAGGAGCCCATGAGAACCCGTCTCAAGTCTTGCACTCACGATGCAGCCACTCCCCTCATCGTCAAGTTGCACATGAAGGCACCAAAATCCCTAGCACCTTCCACAATGTCTGAACCTCTGGTCGTTCGCCTTTATAGGCCAAATTAACCACAAAAGAAGGATCCCACACTATCTGCTCTTTCTGAACCTATGGTCATTCATCTTCACAGACCTCCAAAAGAAGACCCGACCACGGTTGCTGCCTCTGAGCCTCTGGTGGTAAAACTGCACAGGAAGCCACCAATGCCGGTAACCGCGCTAGGGTTAGCCCATGAGGATGACGAACTGGAAGAATATATAGTCGCTTAGGACTATGTCCCTTCTCTCGATGATATGATTCCTTCAGAAGAGATACCTTATTTTATCAAAAAAGTGTTATCTTTGAATTATTCTGAGCGTACACATATCAACACATTGTACTCTATGGAGCACAGCCTACGCTTATACCTAAAAATATAGGTGACTACCACCTATGCAGTAAACCAGATCCTCCCTAGTCAAGATTCCTACTTTATGGTTCCAGCAAGGAGGAGGGAAGACAAACCTATTATCTTCGGCATGGTTAAATGCCCCCGGTCCTTCACCCTAGAGGAATAAGAGCTATAACCCAACATCGGCAAAATACAACTCTACCGGTTCAGCGGTCAAGCCAAACATATCATCCAGAATATGGGTTATGACCTTAAATTAACTGAGGTTTAAACTAAGGCAAGGGCTGATGGCTGCCCCTACGTCTACCTGGTCCCGCAGGAAAGTCCGAGGATTACTATCAGAAAACCAAGCATGACATAGGGTACGTAATACCTTCCACAACCCCTAAAGTTTTAGATGAAGAAGATGAGGTTCACTTCCACTCTTTGCAATCTTCTACTTGGGATTCTGACTTCAGTATTGGGGAGATGCTCAAGAAAATATGGTCTTCCAACATGGTATTAGCTGACCATAAGAATGACGACGAATATCCACAGGAACTCCTGGGAATAGAATTGTGGGCCCAATGCCTAGACGAATAGTGGAAGATATGGTTCGAACAACGAGAACCTCCTACCAAGCATGAAGTCGTACAAGTCAATATGGGCGACAAATTCTCCCCCAAACCTATCTTCATTAGCAAGAGTCTATTCGAAGAAGATTGGGAATCCCTGCTACAGCTCGTCAGGAAATACATTGATGTCTTTGCCTAGAGTTATCAAGACATGCCAGGGCTAGATCCTCAAATTTTGGTCAATATACTCAATATTTTGCTGAATGCTAAATCGGTCAAGCAACAACAACGACGATTTTGGCCGGACATAATGAATTTCATCGAAGTTGAAGACAACAAGCTGATAGATAGTGGCTTCATCCGCGAGGAATAACATCCCGACTGGATAGCCAATATAGTGCCTATCACCAAGAAGAATAAGAAAATTTAAATTTGTATCGACTTTCGTGATCCAAATGTGGTATGTCCTAAGGACGAATTCTTCCTCCCGATTATCGATATAATGATAGACAATACATGTGGCTTTGAGCGCATGTCCTTCATGGACGGCTTCTCAGGCTACAACCAAATCAAGATGTTTCCCGATGAAGCATACATCGTTCCGGACCCCAATAGGTGTATACTGCTACACGGTCATGCCTTTCGGTCTAAAGAATGCATGTGCTACATACCAGCAAGCTATGAGCATTATTTTTTGGAACATCTGTGCAAGACGGTGGATGCACCATCGACAACATCGCCGTCAAGTGTCGCTCTAAAGATGATTACCTCTAAGACTTGAAGACTGTGTTTGACTTAATACGCGCACACCGCCTCAAGATAAACCCAACCAAGTCCTTCCTGGGAGTCTCTAGCGACAAATTCCTGAGTTTCGTCATCACTTCCTGGGGTATTCATATAGGCCTCGACAAAACCAAGGCCTTCCTGGAAATGAGCCCGCCAAAGAACTTCCAGGAACTCTACAGCCTTCAAGGAAGGCTGGCATACATCAGAAGATTCATATCAAACCTCTCTAAACATTGTTGGCCGTTCACCCAGTTCATTAAAAAAGGTGTTTCCTTTGTCTAGGATAAAAAATGCCAACATGCGTTTGACAACATCAAGGAATACCTATCAAACCCTCATGTACTGGTGGCCCTAGTCATGGAAAAGCCCTTCTTTTTCTATGTACGTGCGATAGAGCACTCTCTCGGTGCCCTGTTAGCCTAGAATAGTGATGCAGGCTCCGAGCAGGCCATATACTACCTTAGCAGGATGATGGTCGGCATAGAGTATTGGTACACCACCGTTGAAAATGAATGTCTTGCTCTAGTATTCAATATTCAGAAAAATCGACAATACATGGCTGGACAGACCATTCCTGTAATCTCGTGAGTCAACCCCCTCAGAGTCATTATGACCAAACCAGGGGCACTCAGTTCCTGCTTGGCTACCTGGACGATACTATTATCTCCATATGATATAGTGTTGGTCCCACAGTAGGCCGTCAAGGGTCAAGCACTGGCCATTTTTATGGTAGCCCACCCGGGGTCAAAAATCTTAAAGCTCTATGAGAAGATTCCAGAAGAGGCAGCGGACTCCAATGTCACTTCACACGAAGCTTTATGGCAAATTTCCTTTGACGGCACTTCGAGAGCAGGGCCTAGAGGCAGAATCATCACTGGGGTCGAGATAGTGTTGATCTTCCCATACGACATCGTCATCAATCGTGCCTAATCTCTCATGAAGCCATGCTCCAACAATGTGGCAGAGTATAATGCCTTTATCATTGGGATCCAACTTACTAAACAATTTGAGTAGAATACCTGGAGGCTTAAGGTAATTCTCTGCTAATAGTTAAACAGGTCCGGGGCGAGTATAAAGTCTGAAACAAAGACTTGATCCCCTACTACCAAGCTGCGCTTAGCATCATCGCAACTTTCAAGATATTCTTCATAGAGTACGTCCCCCGGTTGCAAAACATTAAGGCTGACACCTTAGCCAGCCTCACTACTTCCGGGACGGTACCAAACAACTCTCATCAAGAAATCAACGTGATCGGCCAAGAGCTGGTCTATCCCAAGAGCAACCTATGCTTATGCCTCAGCTATGCAACCGAGGGCAACACCGATACTTAGGATTGGAGGCTTCCATTTATTGAATATGCAGTCTATGGAATTCTTTCCGAGAATCTGAAGGAGGCCACTTCAATCAAGAGAAGCTCCCTCCATTTTTATTATGACACAGAAACCAAAATATTGTATCGTCGGTCCTATGAAGGCCTTTTGCTACGGTACTTGTCGAACGCGGAAGCAAAGCAAGCCCTCTGTGAAGCTCACAATGGCGTCTATGGGGCGCATCAACCCGGTCCAAAGCTATAAAACCATCTTCGGAGAATGGACTACTACTGGCCTACAATGGTAGCGAATATTGTTGATTACTGTAGAAGAATAAAAAATACACTAGATAGCTATACGCAGCATGTTCATGCAGGGCAGCGTAAACCGAGGACCTCAGAGCCATCAAACGTGCAATAGAGCTTTTTCGCTGAGCATAACGTAAAAATATAGGCTCACGGACCATCCGCGTAATGCAGTATGTCCAGGCTGCTTCGGCGTAAATAGGGTGCTTCATCGCCTTTATGGCGTAAAACTCATCCGCTTTTAATACAACATTAAAGTGTACGAGGAACACTTCGTGTTCTTCGAAATGAACCTGTCAGATCATGCAATGAACCTGACATAGGGACTCCTGACAAAGAGTACTGGACGACTACCCAGGCGATGGGTATAATGATGGCGCGGCACAGCAACCCAGGCTGTCATTTACTGCCATTTCCTTTGCATAAACCACTTTTACACATACGAAGGAATACGCTGCCTAGTTTTACACAGGCAGATGTTAGCTGTTTACGCTCTGCAGAAGACAATCAGCCTACCACGTCAAAAGCTGCACTTCGTACAGGGCTCGAGGCACGTCTCTGCATTTAATGCATAGAGCGGTGATAGTTTCTCGAGGCATATATCTATACTTAAAGCGCCAAATACTGACAAATGCCCATGGCACATCTCTGCACTTGATACACAGAAGGGTGGCAGGCCTTCAAAATATGCCTCCTCATTTAATGAGCGGGATAATGGCGGATCCTCGCATTTAATGCAGGAGATTTGATTATATGTCACCGAACCGTCGTTTAGTGACATCCCCTTTGCGTAAACTACTCTTACGCATATAAGGGAATATGCTACCCAGTTTTACACAGGCAGACGTGAGCTTCTTACGCTCCGTAGAAGGCAAACAGACCGCCACATCAGCAGTTACTCTTCGTACAAAATTTGAGGTACGTATCTGCATTTAATGCTCAGAATGATGGCAAATCTTAAAGACAAGCCTCTGTATTTATTGCACAGGATGGGGGCAGATCTCTGCATTTAATGCAAGAGATTTGATTATATCTCCAAGAGCCGTAATTCTGGCTAAAACGTCCACATCATCTCGGCTTCTATGCCCACTCGGCCTCTATGACTGCTCAGCTTCCACGCTCACTCGGCCTCTATGACTGCTCGACTTCCTCGCTCACTCAGCCTCTATGACCACACGGCTTCCATGCCCATTCGGCTTCTACGCCTGCTCGGCTTCTATGCCCACTCGGCTTCTATGCCTGCTCAGCTTCAACGCCCACTCGGCCTCTATGACCACACGGCTTCTATGCCCACTCGGCTTCTACACCTGCTCGGCTTCAACGCCCACTCGGCCTCTATGACCACACGGCTTCAATGCCCACTCGGCTTCTATGCCTACTCGGCTTCTATGCCTACTTGGTTTCTATGCCATGGTGACAGTCATTGGCTTCTACGTCAACCTCTTCTACACAAGGGATAACTACCTACGTAGCTTCTATGCCGTGATCTTTGCAGTAGATATACGCATTTGTCGCTTAGTTGGACACGCGTCACATGCTCACTCAAAAGGTCATCTATACGCAGGCATTGGTTATTTTAAACCATCGTGTAAAAGGGTGCTGTAGTTTCAACTACTCAGTTTTTACATCGACTGAGTGGCCACTGTCACTAAAACTCTATAAATAGAGACCTCTATCAACAGAGGACAAGGTCAAGAAAATTGATCAAGAAATCCAGTATCAGATCCAACGGTCAAAGAAATTGGAGGTCAAGAGAGAGAGGAGAATCCAGAGCTCAGGCAAAGAGAAGGGATCGACGACTTTGGCATCGAGCATCCAACCTCTTTAGCAACCTTCGAAGCTGCTTTCTGTCTTCCACGGCACTTCTTCAACATCGTGTGGTCCAAGGGCTAAAGTGATCGACTGCAGATCAGACATCTATAGCAATATTTACCCAGATTAAACAAATTATACTTAGACATCCTCGTATAGGATTAAATTGTACAATCTTGTTTGTAAACATAAAAGAAGGATGGGTTTTCGTATAAGACATCATTTTCCATATATCATCTTTTTCGTTTATTATTCGAAATAAGATGGCGACTCTGTTGGGGACATCTTTCTCTTCTGATGAGGAAGCTATTGCTCAACACGATGCGGTATACGTGGGATCCTGAAGAAGACACTGGTCATCCAGTTCGACCAGTTTGCCTACGAAGACATGCTTCGAGCAGGGGGTAGCTCTCACTCTCTCTCCGTCCAAAACAACAGGAAGCTGCGTAAGGTCTGGATGCCCAAGACATCCTCTACCATTCCTATGGACTCTCTGATCTCTCCGATTTCTCCGATCTCTCCGATCTCTTCGACCAATGAGGTTGTAGCAATGCTCCCTCCGTGCTTTACGCGTAAAATTCAGTCGCCTATCTCTGGCTGGGCCAACAAAACTTCTGGCAAAGCCTCAGCGCTAACCCAGAAGTATAATCCGCGCCTTGCGCATAAAATTCAGTCGCCTGTCTCTGGCAGGGCCGACAAAACTTCTGGCAAAGCCTCAGCGCTAACCCAGAAGTATAATCCGCGCCTTGCATGTAAAATTCAGTCGCCTGTCTTTGGCAGGGCGGACAAAACTTCTGACAATGCCTCAGTGCTAACCCAGAAGTATAATCCATGCTCTGCGCGTAAAATTTAGTCTCCTGTCCCTGGCGGAATAGACAAAATTTCTGATGATGCCTCAGCGCCAAATAAGGAATCACAAATGCGCTCCGCGCATAAAAATGCATCTGTCTTCCATGGAAAAGCAGATGATCCCAGCAATCTACGCAAGGGAAACCAAGCGACAGACTACTCAACTTCTCGGCCTTTACGCCAGCAAAGGAACAAGCCATCATCTTCTTCTTCTGTGACTCCTCCTGACCTGTACAATTATCTGATCCAGAAGCGCAAGGAGAGGGGATCTTTTAGCATGTCTATTACGCCTCCTAGCGAGCACTATTGTAATAGTCATAGGATTGTAATTAATTGTTGCTGTTCTGAAGCAAAATGGTCAGTTTTTGACCGGTTGAGCTACTCTCCATCTTTCCAGGAAGAAGAGCCCACGCATGCATCTGTAAACATGGCTTTATATGTACCTAGAGGAGGGTCAAGCTCAAGACGTCATCCCTCTAGAACTCTGAGCCGAAGGAGATTCAACATACTCCTTAGGAATACCGAAGCTGGGGTATTCCAAAATACTCGTTCGAGGTCATGACAACCGGCTTCGTACTCTTCTGATTCCGATGCCGAGGGTCGCCAGTCTCCCGAATTAGATATCGAAAGTACAGAGTCAACTTCTACAGAGACCTATACTAATCTTTAAATGACACCCAGGGAGATGGGAGTTTATGCCATTGGAGATGAATACGAGGAAGCTTCCCCATCCGGGAACACTGAGCAGCGCATTACTACACTGGAGACATCTCTGAAAGAAATGCAACCATGATGGAAAATATGTACTAGATGATGCTAACTCAACACACAACAGCTATGGCTCAAGCGTCGGTCCCTCCAACTCAGATACGTGTGGGGGTGGACTTACCACCATCCAACGCAATCCAAGAGCCTGCTCTAGATCAGGAGTCAGCAGTTCCTCCGCTTCCTTACTCGGAGAATGTACTACCTCCCGTCGGAGTCGCGATACAATTGATTCCTCATCACTCTGTGGTCCCGCTACCGGCTGAAGATCCGATGCAGGCAGTATGGGAGTTGAAAGCCTAATTTGATGCCCTGAAGCACAAAGATCAGCTCAAGAAATTAGGAATCAACCAACCTTACCCAGCTATCTGGGAAGAGGTCCCTTTCCCTCCTAGATACAAACCACAGACTATGGCTTTGTTCAAGGGAAAAATATCACCGAGTCAATACATGAACTACTTCAGCATGATAACAGTGTTGTTACAAGGGAACGATGCTCTCCTTACTCGGGTGTTCAAAGGATGTCTCTCGGGGGTAGCTTACCAGTGGTACCGAAGTCTGGCGGACAACTGTATTACTTACTTTGTAGACATCAAGGCTTTATTCTTCACGCGATTCTATGAGGGAGGGATGCACATGTCTATGTCCTCTCTCATCGAAGTCAGGCAGAAGAAAAAGGAGAATGTTCGCACTTTCATCGAACGTTTTTGTCAAGCTACTCTACAAATGCCTCCAGGAGTCCCAGACTCGGCATTGGTCGACATCTGCAGGAAGAACCTTCTTCCCGTGATCTCGGTATTCATGGGACCATATCAGTTTCGTGATTGGCCCTCGTTCATCATCTCAGCGGTAGCTGCGGAGGATAATAGTCAGAAGGCGTGCGATAATGGCATCCTGATCTCGGCCTCTGATAAAGGCAAGAGGTCATCCTCCAACATCGACCATCCTCGTGGTACCAAGGGTAAATAAGCTCTGGCGATCAACACGTCCAGGAAAAAGATGGTGGCTACCACGCAGACAAAGCCTGGAACTTCCAGGCCCATTGAAGTGTACTCTTTCGATGACGATGATATTCCGAGCATATTCGAATGTCTCGTCAAAAGCGGCAAGATTACCCTTCCTGAGGTGAGACGGCCCAATGAGGTCGACAGTACCAACAACCCCAAGTACTGTATCTTCCATAGGTACATACACCACCCCACAAAGGCGTGCTATATACTGAAAAGGAAGATCCAGGAGCTGATCGATGCTAAGGCCATCACTCTGCGCAACAGCGAGAAGGCGGTCACGGCCAACATGATCTCCCTGTAATTTGGCAATCTGCCTCCCCAAGAAATCTCGTACGGTGTTATACCTATATCTCGTACGACGATAAACATCATTAATCTCCCTCCAGCTAGAGGTCAAGACCATGACCTGCTACCACTAACTACCCAGTAAGATGAGACTATGTGGGTTTATCCAGATCTGGTGCCAGAGATCGAGAAAGAGACTCAAGCTGCTAAGGCTATGTCTAAAAAGAACTCAAAGCAGAAATCGTGTCACATGATTATAGTACACTCGGCGTCAGAAGACGAGGTCTTGGCTACTGGAACCCTCTCAGGGAAAGCCTACCTCCAGGACTATGGAGCCAGCCAGAAAGATGCAGCGACAGATGCTTCAGCTGCCAAGCCTTCAGAACCGGAATCCATCGTACCAGAGGCCGGTCCTTCGAGACCAACTTCTGCGGACAAAGGGAAGCAAAAGAAGTGCGCTTCGATAAACCTGTGAAAAATATACCAAATAAAGGTTTAGAGAAGTCATACAACTTCGACATCCTGGCCTATCGCTCTCAGTATTCCAAATAAAGGTTAGATTGTGTGTGCCTAGTGGGGACTTGCGAGATGAGGTATTGCAGGAAGTGCATCGCTCTCAGTATTCCATAAATCCAGGTGCTAACAAGATGTATCAGGATATACGAGAGAGTGTGTGGTAGTATGGCATGAAGAGGAAAGTGGCACAGTTTGTATCCAGATGCTTAGTATGCCAACAGGTGAAAGCCGAGAGGCAGAGGCCAGGAGGTTTACTTCAGCCATTACCCATTCCAGAGTGGAAGTAGGAACACATTACTATGGATTTTGTGTCCGAACTTCTACAATCTCCAGGAGGGAATGACGCAATTTGGGTCATTGTTGATAGGTTGACCAAGTTGGCCCAATTTTTGCCTTTCAAGGTGGGTTTGTCTACGGAGAAGCTGGCAGAGATGTATGTGAGGCAGATCGTTAGGATACACGGAGTTCCCCTTAGCATAGTTTCAGATCGAGATAGTCATTTTACTTCTCATTTCTGGAGGAGTTTGCAGGAGAGTTTGGGCACTCAGCTCAAGTTCAGTACTACTATCATCCCCAGACAGATGGGCAGTCAGAGAGGACTATCCAGCCTCTCGAGGATATGTTGCGCACTTGTGTACTAGATTTCGGGGGTTCTTGTGAGGACCATCTCCATTTGGTAGAGTTTGCTTACAACAACAGTTACCAGGCCAGTATAGAGATGTCACCTTTTAAAGCTCTATATGGTCGGAGGTGTCGTACTCCTTTGTCTTGGGATGATATTGGAGAGAGAGTTTTGCTTGGGCCCGAGATGGTTGTGGATGCAGTGGAGAAGGTTCAGTTGATCAGAGATCGACTTCGAGTGGCGCAGGACAGACAGCGGCATTGGGCCGATAGCCATCGAAGACCTTTGGAGTTTGAGGTATAGTTTAGATTTTGTTTGTGCTTGTTCTTGTTTGTTATAGATTAAGTTCTTAAGATGGTGTTTTGTTCTAGGTGGGTAGTTTGGTGTTTCTGAGGATTTCTCTGACACGAGGCACGATTCGCTTCGGTGGAGGCAGAAAGCTTAGTCCGTAATTCATCGGACCTTTCACTATTCTAGAGACGGTCGGTACAGTTGATTATAGACTAGATTTGCCACCTGCATTGGAGGGAGTGCACAACGAGTTTCATGTGTCGCAGTTGAGATAATACGTGGCCGATCCTAGCCGTGTATTGGATCACTCGGAGATAGAGGTGGGCCCTACTCTTAGCTATCCAGAGCAGCCAGTTGAGATTCTGGATCGGAGAGAGAAGGTGCTAAGGAACCAGACTATTCCTTTGGTGCGCGTCGCATGGAGGCATCACTCTCCGGGGGAGTCTACCTGGGAGTGAGAGGATGACATGCGAGAGCGTTATCCATATTTGTTTGTACCTTGAGGTATGTTATTTTCTAGTTATGTTCTGTTCATTAGTTAATTGTGATTCTTTAGTTCTGTTTTGTGATTTTCTGGGGGTAGTTTTTTTTTTATCGTTGAATTTCGGGGACAAATTTTTTTAAGGAGGGTAGACTTGTCACTACCACAATTTCTAGGAAAGGGTATTTTAGTCTTTTCCTATTTTATTAAATATTGTGCATTGTAAATAATTATCTGTTGTATTATTTAATTGTTGTTAGATATTATTTAATTATTTTGGACTTATATTAGTGGACCCAACTAGTTTAGTTTGGACCCATGGACCAATATGAATTAATTAGTTAGACTTGGCCCATTTAGAAAGCCCATTGTTAAGGAGATGGATTAAATTAAATAAGTCATTAGACTAGAAGCTTCCTTCCTTAATTATTTCTTCATGAGAGGCCCCAAGGGGTACATTGGACATTTTATAATTGCTTGGGGAAGGGGTAAGGCCGGCCTATATTAGAGGGGGGGAAATTTCTCTCTCCTCTCATTCTCATTTCCAAATCTAGATCTAGAATTCCCCACTCCCAAATTCCTTTCATTCCCATTCCAATTCCCTACCAAATTCATTCCAAATTCTTCCCAATTCACCATTAGAAAGCTAAGAAACAAGGATCTAGAAGGAGAAAGCAAGGATCTACAAAGAGGAGCAAGGATCTACAATTTGGAAGCAAGTTTATCTCAATTGGAGGTTTATTGAGAATCCATCTCCCAATAGGTATAATTCAGTTTTTCCCATTAAAATAGCTTCTAAATCTAAGATTTAATTATGTAAAATCAACTCATATGTATGTACTACCCATAGGACTTGATTTTGTGTTCATAGGAGACCCATGGAGAAAGTTATGGTGCTTTTTGTGTCAATTTTGATGGAATTCCGAATTTACAATGTGTCAATTGATCCTATAGATCAATTGGACAAGGGCTTATGTGTTTGGGACTAGTATCGTATCCACAATTGGGTACGTGTAGGTCGTATCCCAACAATTTGGTGATACGTGTTATTTTGGGGGTTTTTCCTCCGACACGGCATTTTGTACATGTCGTATTTTGACACGGACACATAGATCTACTTTTGACACTTTGATTTGTTCATAAATAATATTTGTAACTTATTTGAGTCCTTCGGGATACAATTGGTTGTGTGTTGGACTCGTGTCGCATGTGTATCCTAGATCTAGTGGGATACGGTGTGATACTCTCCAATTGTGTGTATTTATGAATAGATCTAATTATTTATGTTTTAATTCTTGAATTATAGTTAGTAAATATATATGGATATTATATATTTATTTTTAGTGTATTTATTATAGTATTTGTTGTAGCATAGATCTATATATTTTTATGTGTACTAATATGATGTATAAATATATATGTAGCTTTCTTTACATGCATTTATATAAATTATAACTTATGTTAATAAAATAAATTATATATAAATGTTTTATAAAATATATTTATGTGCTTAAATATGTAATTATATTAATTATAATTATTATGTAATTATTTGTATATTAATGAATATATTTTTATGTGTTCTTCTAGCCATGTAAAATATGTACATTAATACATGCAATGTGTTTGTAACTATTAGTATTTATTTGTGTAGGATTATGTATATATATATAAGTATATATTTATTTAATTGTTATATATATATATATATATATATTGATTTATATTGATTTATATTTATTAATATATATATATAGTTATATATTAATTGTTTTTTTTCGCGACAGCGGCTATTAATGACAGATGCTGTCATTAAAGCAGTAGCCGTTGTAGCAGTCTTTGGGCATTAATGACAGTTCTGTCATTAATGCAGCGGGCGGGAATGAGCAGTTTTTCAGCGGTAGTTTTTCTGCGACAGTTTGAATTGTCACCAATCAGTCAGCAGTGGGTTTTATATACAGCGTTTTGGCGACAGTTTATCCGTGACAGTCGGGACTGTCACTATAGGTCTGTTTATTGAAATTAATTGTTTTCCACACAGTTTTTTGTGACAGTTAGGCAGTTTTGGGTTTATACTTTATAAATTATATTTTTATATATATATGTATATCTAAATGTATTTGTGGTGAGATATAATACTAATATTGTTATTATTTTATTTTATATTAGTTTATATATAATATATTATGTATTAGAGTAAATAATATACCTATATGTATCTTGAGCATTACTTTGTATGGATACTAATTGGGTTCAAAACCTTAATTCCTAAATTGTTGTATTTAATATTCTATATTATGCATTATTATTAATATTAGTATTGTGAGATTTATTTTGGATTCTCGTATCCGAAGATACGGTATCCTAATATTTAAGGACGTAGTCTTATGACTTAGAGCTTAGTATTTTGATCCAAGTTTTTGGTGCTAGACTTGTACAACCTAGAAATAGATAGTTGACCTTGGGTTGACCATAGTTGACTTTATTTGACTTTAGAGTTGACCACAGTTGACTTTTGACATAGAGTTGACTTTTGACCTAGAAGTTGACTAGTTTAACTTGTTCTCTTTTTGGGACCTTGTATTGATGTTGTATTTCATATCTAGGTCTTCGAGGCACCGAGTCAGACATCTGTGAGACTATTCATTGGACTTCAGGCGAGTACATTCTTTGATTGTTTCTCATTTATGATATCCTCTATGTTCACTGTATCTAGTGTAGATATCCATATTCTCTTGACACTATGGTTACACGGATTGGTATATCCGTATCTCGTCATGAGATGTTATTCCTTGGTATATGGTGTATATGGTGCAAGTATAGTTTCATTGGTTATCTTGTACATGTACAGACACCGATTCTCGGGGAGACTAGCTATCTTCTTGGGGAATCTCGTGCCATAGCATACCGTGGTTGGATTTATTATACCAGTCGGGTGTGAAGTATTAGTATAGATATGTGATCAAATCCCTATTGAATAAAGTACTGGTAAATAAATAGTGTTGATCATAAACCGCACTTATGATTAGCCAGGCCGCATTACATCTTGCCCAAGCCGATCACATGTTAAGCTAGTACTCATACACTTAGTCATTAGTATTATTGTTTCATTGGCATATGGTTCATTGTTGTATTTATTTCCAGTATTTCCTTATCGTACATATATCTCTTATATCTATTGTGCATCTTGTTTATCCACAGCTATTTACTGCTACATAGTTCTTATCATTAATTAGAACTGCTATTAGAGATGTACTCTGCTCCTTTCCTGACTGGATATATTTTTCCAGATGATACTAAGGAGTGGTACCCTACCTTTTATGGACCCCAGGATATTGTGGGTTTAGATTCTGAGACCCTGGCTCAAGAGGGACTTATCCCAACTGAGACAGTTGACCCTGGAGTTGTAGCTTCGTAGTATTCTTTTGTACTGGATTTGTCTCCAGCTTATTTTGTTGTTCTTCAGACTCATTGATGTATTATTTTAGACTCATGAGTTATATTGTGACTATTCTATTCTCTATCTGATTCGTGCTCATTTCTATCTTAGTTCTGTGATTGAGTATACTATCATTATTGGTGGTTCATTATATTGTTAGATAGACTATCTAGACAGCGTTCTACCGCCGATTCTGCCGCATAGGCTGGGCGTTGTTTCCGACTAGTACCCTTACACCGGGTGCGGGTCATGACAATCATTCTTCATAGTCTGCTCAGACCGCTGAGGATTCCTACCAGCGAATTGGCTTACACCACCACTACGATCGTGGGTTTCAACGCCGGAAGAAGTAAGCCGTTGGGAAAGATTCGCCTGAGGATCCAAATTGGCAACCTCAGATCGGTGGCTACGTGTTACGTCATCGATTAAGAGGGGTCCTACAACATTCTGCTGGGTAGACCTTGGATCCACGACCACAACATCGTTCCTTCAACTCTGCACCAATGCTTTAAATATGTAGACGCCCGAGGAACAGTACAGACGGAGATTGCAGACCTGAACCCGTTTAAAGGAGTAGAATCATACTACTATGATGCTGTATTGTACTCTCAAGGCTGCACGAAAGAGGTGTCAGCCGAAGCAGAGAAGGAATCCCACCGGGAGCCAGAAGAACCCTCTGCCAAGCAACCTCTGACAATCAAGGTGAAAGGATGGACTACTCGTTCAAAAGCCGTAGAGCCTATGGCTATCCACCTAAATGAGACCAGGTCAGGAAAATGGGGTGATCCTCTAGTGATCACTTTCAACCAGAAGCATCCACCCTTGGTCATCAACCTCCGGCGCGACAAGCAGCTGAGTGATGTAAACGCAACCGGGAACAGAGTTTCAGATGATAATAAATGTCCTCTTTTCCAGTATATTGACGCCCAAATTCCAAATCAGGAATCCTCTCTCTACGACTATATAGAACCTATAGCGCAAAAATTCTTGGAAGCTATAGATTCCTATCATCCGTACATATGGGAAGTGGCATCATTATCCAATATCACCATGATATATGGACAGTATGAAGATTCTATCTTCACTGTCCTGCCTACTTACAGCAGTCAGCATTCAATAGTCTTCGGTCGCATGCACAATGAACCGACTGTGCAAGAGGATTCTTCCGACGACGATGCCGGTAAAATGCAGGTTCACAGATACAGCCCGCAAGCTCTGAAGATCATACAAAATATGGGTTATAACTTAGAGCTGGAACCGGGTCTCAACTACGGGAAAGGCAGACGAATGCCGCTGTACGGCGATCCCTACTATCAACAAACTCGTTTCGGGTTAGGGTATAGCACCTCCCTTGCAACTCCTGAGTCAAATGAGGATATCTTTTCCTCCTCTCAGAACGGCTCAGCGTCCTCCGACTTATCTCATGCTCTCACGCGAACATTATCAGTAAATATGGTAGTGACCGGATTCCTTCAAATCAGACGAACAAGAATCTAAACTGTTTGAGAATGACGTTTGGGCTCAGCAAATGGATACACAATGGGAGTTCCGCTTCAAGCAGAGAGAACCGCCCACTGAAGACAAAGTTATCCAGATTGACGTTGGGGATGAACTTTCGCCAAAGCCGATATTTATCAGTAACAATCTTTTCGAAGCAGAAAGGAAAGAAGTTATCCAGCTGATAAATGAATATATCGACGTCTTTGTATGGAATTATGAGGACATGTCCGGCCTTGATCCAAAGGTAGCTATCCATAAGCTTAATATATTGCCCGATTCGAAGCCTGTGAAGCAGCACCAAAGCCGATTCCGCCCGAATATGATGGACGCCATTGAAGCTGATATCAAGAAGTTGATAGCCTGTGGCTTCATCCGTGAAGAACAATATCCCGATTGGGTCGCCAATGTTGTCCCGGTCATAAAAAAAAATGGGAAAGTACGAGTCTACATCGATTACCGAGATCTGAACGCAGCCTGCCCCAAGGATGAGTTTCCTCTTCCCATCCCAGACGTCATGATTGACAATACATGCAGTTTTGAACGTATGTCTTTCATGGACGGGTTTTCGGGATACAATCAAATCAAGATGCATCCTGAAGACGAGAAGCATACTACCTTTCGGACACCATTGGGGGTATATTGCTATACGGTCATGCCCTTCGGATTGAAGAATACCGGTGCTACGTACCAACGGGCTATGAGTAACATATTCCATGAGCATTTACGCAAGACAGTGGAGTGTTACGTGGATGATGTAGCTGTCGAAATCTGCCTCAAGGATAATCACATCCAAGACTTGAAGACAGTATTTGACTTGATGCACCACATCAACTCAAAATGAATCCTACAAAGTCCTTTCTGGGGGTATCTAGTGGCAAATTTCTGGGGTTTGTCATTACCGCCAAAGGCATTCAAGTGGACCCTGATAAAGTCAAGGCCATCTTAGAAATGCGACTGCCCCACAATCTGAGGGAACTCAGGGGATTTCAAGATCGTCTGGCTTATATCCGGAGATTCATATCCAACCTCTCTAGGAGATGTCAGCCATTTTGTCGTCTCATGAAAAAAGGTGTATCCTTCTTATGGGACGAAGCCTGTCAGCAAGCGTTCGGTGATATCAAGCGCTACCTCACTAGTCCGCCAATTCTGGTGCCTCCTGTCATAGGAAGACCATTCGTGTTGTATGTTCGAGCGATGGATCAATCTCTGGGAGCTCTTCTCGCACAAAACAGAAATATCACAGTCAAGGGTACAACTATATCTCATCCATAGAACTGAATAGAAATAAATAATCAAATATATACTCGACCACTAGTTCCCCTGACTTGACTTCCTTTCGATGATTGGTAGGTGAGACTTTCACTATGGACTCTCTGACCACTAACCCTAGTATGAAATAGTAAAAAAGAACTAATAGCCGGGTGGAGAAAAATTCACTACCAAACTAGAATAAGAAAAGAGTACAACCTCCAAAATAAATAAAGAAATAGATTGGAGCATAAGTCGATCAACTAAATAATCAAAGAGGTACGAAGGGAAAGACCTCCTCAATAGAGAATGAAGTACCATGTACTGGTCCATACTCCTATGAATAGTCATGATCGCCTACACCTGAAAAGGAACAAGGTCCTCGGAGGGACGTAACTAGATACATAGAAATATGCTATATAAACTACAGTAAATAAATAAATATGTAAGGGTGTTCTAACTATCCAATATATAATTTAGAGGACAACCTTCGTACATATGAGTGGGATTGTTGGCTCATCTAAACTAAATACATATATTGTAAGAAGTCGTCTGTAAAACATCCGTAACATTCAGCAATGTCAGAGGGAAACTAATAATATAAATATCACAACAAGTACCATCCGAAAACTATCACCTTTGATTTGGCTATCCCATACGCATAGTGATTGTCCTTCCCTTCATCCCTGCACTGACCAAGACGTATACACAACATGTCTAGTGTTGTAACTGTTCTCTAATACACTAATCATAACAGTTACATTCTAACCGTCACACGTTTCTTACATATCGATAGTAAGTCGAGTACGTAGTCCGTGCCCCTTGCAAAATATCACAAATTGTATCAAGTGTGTGTCATGGCCAAAGGAGATATAAAAATATACCACATTAAGGGGAAAGCCCACTAAAAGTAAGTCATCATGTATAAATAAATAAAATATATGAAAGGCGATGAACACTATCATTTGCACCCGTCTAGTTTGGACGCACAATTTATATAAAATAATTAAGAAATAATAAAATAAAATACTGAAATAAAATAATAATAATAGCATTAAAGATATTTAGTAAGATATCTTGCTTGGTGTACGAGAAGAGTTTAGATGATGTGTTGGTAGTGAACACGTCAAGTCAAAAGTAGCACGAAGAGAGAAAGATGTACGAACGTCTCCGAATACTGAAATAAACAACACTAACATTCCTACAATAAGCGAGATAGTCAAAAAACAGTACTCATTCGTCCAATTTGGACATATGGACAAAAAAGATAATTTGGGGTTAAAGCGGTATCCATATGTAGTCCACATTACACCAAAAATTGTACAGAACTAAAGGTCTCTAAATTGGACATATTATAGATCAAATAAATTCTAAACGGCGATACGAACTCAACGGTATGCCCAGTTTTGGATTCCGATGAGCCGATCACAAAATCTACCGTCAAGTCGAATCGTAGGGCCCATAAAACGGTAATTTATCGACGTCTAACTCAGAATCAGACAAAATTTGGGTCACAGGACAAGTCAGACGCTGTGAGTCTAGCAGTACAAGTTTTGTTATGATCTGATGAGTGTGCAAAAACTAATCGGGTAATTTGTAAAAGTGTTGATACGGAATCTTTCCACGGATATGGGTCAAATTCGTCGCGCACACGCGACCAATTCAAATATCATAAAATGTCACACGTCGGGGAATATCATACGTGCCTTTCAGTACAATTGGTACATGACAATGCAGTCCAGTTTATCGCGACGGGCCCTATATCGCAAAATTTAAATTTCTGCAAACAAGTTTTTTGGGTTTTTGAACCTACTTTTTAATTGGCTAAATACTAAAAATTAAATTAAACTAATTAATAGGTTTAGGAGATAGTTAGGTTATCTACATAATAGAGAAATCGATTCGATGATTGATCCACTATGGGGGAAGATACGACCCTCACAAAATAAGGTCATGAACTATTTTAAAAATATATAAACTATGATTTGTTTGAGTTTTGATCTCAATTTCTACCAAGTTTTTGATTTTTTTTAATTAAAACTAATTAAAAATGTTTGTAGAGGGTTGTGTTGGGAACATACCTGCGAATACGGAATACAAAACGATCGCACAAAGAGGGAGAAAAAGCTTCACGAACTTGGGTTGGTTTAGCACTGTGCACCGACGACCGGTCGGCTTCGACGCTGCAGCCAGCGACTGCTCGGTCGGTCACCGACGGAGGAAGGCGATGGGGAGGGTCACCTAGGTGTGGAGATCATGTTAAGAAGCTCTGAGATGAGCATGAGTTCTTTCTTGCAATTTAAATCGAGAAATCCCCACTCGATATATATATATATATATATATATATATATATATATATATATATATATATATATATATATATATATATATATATATATATATATATATATATATATATATATATATACACCGTTCTCTAATCTTAACCATTGGTTTGAACCATTCAAACCAACGGTTAAGATTAGGTGACTTAAACAAGCATCCAACGGTTGATAACATGGGGATGCTTGGGGATAAAAAAAATTGAGGATGCGTATCCCTCCTCATATATATATATATATATATATATATGTGTGTGTGTGTGTGTGTGTGTGTGTGTGTTTTCTTGATCGAAATCAAAAGAGAATCATATAAGGATTACTTTGCAACTTGTTTCGTTGAATTTGATTAAGGTTTGATCGATTTTGAATACAAATTGGGGGGGGGGGGGTATTTCGCGTAACGGTGGGGGGGGGGGGGGGATGGGCTTGGTTAATTTTCTTTTCTTTTCTTTACATTTTTTCCTTTTCTTTTAGAATTTCTATTTATAGAAATTTCTTATATAAATCTATTTATAGTCATAATTTATATTTTAATTCTATTTTATTTCTTTTTTCCTTTATTGTTATTGTTATACTATTATTACTACTCTATCTTCTCATTTACTATTATTATTATTATTATTATTATTATTATTATTATTATTATTGTTATTGTTATTGTTATTGTTATTGTTATTGTTATTATTATTATTATTATTATTATTATTATTATTATTATTATTTAAATTTATTAAATAAGGAGGGTTATACTTGTAGAGGTTTTTCTCTTGCAAGACTAGAAAGATAGTCCCACATTGGATAACATTACAAGTGGGTATCTTAATATAATACTATATGGGTGTTGAGAGATGCACATGGGGTAGTGGCCCAAGGGTGGGTTCCATGTACGATATTTTTTAGGAGGATTAAGGCTAAACTCCTCAATAAAGCATTTATGCTTTTTTTCACTCTCTTGAAAAAAATTCTTTGGAGTTAAGCCCCTTAGTGACTCAGACTCAGACTCAGACTTGGGCTCGGACTCGAACTTGGACTTAGACTCAAGGGCACAAAATGACGCTTTGATGGCGCACTTTGTAGTTAGCACGTTAACATCATCGTAAGATACTTGTGCGCACTTATTGCACTTTTGTGCTTGGTTGTGGGCAGTCACTTGCGCGAGGCGATCTGTGAGGGCTTTTCGCTTGCTTCTGCATGGGCCTTTGCATCGGGCTGCTGCATAGGCTGCTATGTGGGTTCCTGTATAGGCTACTACTTGTGCTGTTATGTGGGCACAGAGAGTGCTGTTAGTGTAGAAGCATGGAAAATATGCATCTATGCAACCCTGTGCCCCTAAATAAAAACTCAGAAGAGATCAGGCAGCAGAGTCTCCCTGCGGCCCAAAAAGATGACATCCATGCATCCAAATCAGCCAAAGCAGCTTGGTCACAGAAGGACCTAACGTGGCATCCCGTTAGCAGGATAGTCTATGACACAAAATCCCGATGAAAATGATTTTTGATTTTCTTAGAAGACGTGAACACACTAAATGATAAAAGTCTCACGTCAGCGCAGTACATCACTCTCGACGGGGTGCAACGGCATATGGACAGCACAATAAGGGACCCACACGTCCTAGACTTCATACGTTTTATGCGTCTCTGGCCCCATGTGTGCCAAATTCTATGCGTCACATGCGTCTCTGGCCCCATGCGTCCAAAACTCTATGCGTCACATGCGTCTCTGGCCCCATGCATCCCAGACTTCATGTGGTCCATGTGTCTCTGACTCTACACGTCCCAGACTCCATGTGTCCCATGCGTTTCTGGCCACATGTGTTTCAGACTCCACGACATCCTTTGGTTTCAGAGCTTTCGCCTATTTTTGCTCAGGCCTCTTGGTTATGTTGGCGACCATAGCCTATTTTCCTTTTCCTTCGCGGCTGTTGTTGCCGTCGTGGTTGTTGTTGGGACATCTCCCCCTATCATCGGCAACATGGATCTATATGCCCAAGTTTGGGCATCCTTGACCTTATTCTCGGTGTCGACATCATTTATAATAAACTTCGTCTAGTCTTTAAGCTGGCTATCACCCATACAGAGGCTGATTATCGAAAGTAGGTTTCTCGGACACATCTCCATCAACGTCGTCTCGAGGTTGCCAGGAGGTAGCCTCAGTGCAGCTTTTCTGAACCGCTCGATATAATTTTGTGCTAGTTCCTTTTCTCCCTGGGCAACGTCCATCAGGGAAGACATAGTCATGTCACTTCCCGCTTCATAGAATCATTAGAGAAAAGACTCTTGAGGTCGTCAAATAAGGAGATACAGTTATCTTGGAGGCTACAAAACTAGTCGAAGGCTACCTCGGATAATGCCCCGACAAAGAACCTAGTGAGGATATCATCGTTATGGGGTAGGTTCCCGGTCGTAGTTTCGAAGTTGCTCATCTACCGGCGGAGGGATGACTTTCCGTCAAATGTGTCAATATTGAAGGGTTTATACTTGGGAGGATATGGTACATCCCTCCATTCCAGCAGATATGGCTGCCTCACTTTGAGATCGTAGAGTGAGTCCCAATTGCTTATGGATCTATGTGGGCTCGAAGTTCTCGGACCTTCCTCCTCGCTTCCCTAGCGTCATCTGTTGCTGGAGGAGCAGATGACCCTTGTAGAGCATGACGGCCGCCAATGGCGGAAGAAGTTGCATTTGAATCTGCATAAGTTCCAAGGTCTTGTCCTGAGGCCCTTGGTGGTTGGTAGGCTACAGTCGCCTTGATGCCTAGCACTGCTTGGGTCAAGGCTTGTATTGACTCGCTCATAGTATGCATCATGGCTTTGAGGGTATCAAGGCGTTGCCAGTGCCTGGGGCCTTCGTGGTCGTCCTCTGCCATAGGTAACGTTCTTTCATAAGGCGAGTAGGAAGGGAAGGTTGATGTAGAACTTTTTGCCTCAGACTCTTGTGGTGAATAGTCGTCGGGGATATCTAGTAGTGGTGCATCCTGCTCAGACTCTGATGGAACACTACCCCTAGTGTAGGAGGCTGTGTCTCCTTGATGAGGGTGGCAACCCCCGGTGTATGTTCCTTAATCGCTAGATCCTCGGAATACCGGATTGTTGTATAGGTCCCGGGGATTACCGCCCCCAACATGCCCAACCCCCAGCAGTTCTGAGGAAGAACTACCCCCAGCTGGTGGGAGCCTCTTCTTCGAGCGGGTGCTCTGGAGAACACTATCTACAGGTCCCGTTGCTGGTCCTCCCGGTAGTTGCCTTCGCATCGCACTGGTAGAGAGAGACGGACTGGAGGTTCTCGACTTCTTTTCTCCCTTGGTGGAGGGAAGCTTCCGATTCGAGTAGCATGAGGCGAAGGGAAGCTCCTCCTCCTCCGGTACTTGCACCAGAACTTCAGGTTATTGCCAGATAGGTGCTTTCTGGTGCAGTCGCTGGAAGGTTAACTTCCTGCTTGTGGGTTTTGCCACTTTGTTGCAGCAGCAATTGATAATAATCTTGTCACAATGATGCCCTGGAGAGGATATTTTATCGGCCACAACTGTTTTTCTTGCCTTGCGCTTATGATTGATCATATTACGCAAGTCAAGCAAATATTGGTCCACCTTTGTACCCTTTTATGGGCTCAGAAGGACCGAGCGCGCAGGTGCACAGGTTATATTTGCTCCCTGATCCGGGGTTCGTACGAGAACTTCCCTCAGATCCTCAGGGATGAATTTTGAGACCGACGTTGTCCGTTTGCCGCTGCGGGCTGGACGCATGAGGCGGTCTTATATAGCTTCCTATCAGGGGCCCGTGTAACGGATAACGATGCCTGTTGACGGCCAGGCACCTGGACAGTTGCTTGAGCCTGATGAGATCGCACTACCCTAGGCTTTTTTGACTTAGCACCTACGGGCACGTAGTATAAAGAGTCCAAGTTTGGGCTTTCGCCATTCTTGGTGAGCCACAAAGGATCTACGTCGTATGAGATACGATCAAAAATAGAAGTTTTGTTGCTACTTGGGCCGCATTAGACCGTCTGCCTACGATTGTTAGCTGGTGCCGCATGTTCAGTCTTTTGCAGCCTCCTTCTTGGCTACATAGAACCTGCCTCAGCACCAAAACGTCTGGCATCGTAGTGCTTTCCTCTGCCAGAGTCTGGGTGTTGTGCAGTTTTTGCGTCAGACGGGGATGCCGCATAGACGTGTACGTCCTAGGTATTCGCCTGACGACCATCATCAACAACAGAGCGAGAGGCGGGAAGCGTCTGCTCCATAGTTAGGCGAGATGCAACAGCCTTTGCTACCCACGTCATGCGGGTCTTCTTAGGCTTGGCTAGCCTTGGCGAAGGACAAGCACTTCCTTCTGAGTGCATTTTTTTGAATGCTTGATGGTCGAAGCAAACTACCAAAATCTTTTGTGTTGAGCCGAACTTGGCCGCATCGGACTGTATCACCAACTTCTCATCGGTGGAGAAAGAAGTCCCAACAGAGTCACCATCTAGTTCGCCTTTAAACTCAAAAGTCTTTAAGAAAGAACATGATTTAATTAACAAACAAAAAGAAAGTACAGAGAGATCGTAGAAGACAATCTAAGTACAAATTTATTTTTTACTCCGTGGACGATCCGATGCAGGGGCTGTTTTCTCTCGCTTGAGTATAGGTTCGCAGATAGCCAGCCAGTCTCTTGTATGGGGTGTGGTACCCTACTATTTAAAGTCATCCCTGGGCGCACAAATATTGGGCCGCATGGATGCGGGACGGTGCCACATGTCCCTACTTAACAGGATGCAGTTGTAACCATGAGCAGATCGAGCTGCCACATGGACGCTTGTTGGAATTTTTTGTTGCTGAAGATATGGATTTTTTGTTGTTTTAAGTCTACTTCTTCTTTTTATCTTAACTTAATTTTTTTGTTATGGTATCGTTGATCGGAATGCACAAATGAGTTAGATTATTAAGAATAAAGAATTAGAAGAAGGGCGCTAATCGGAGGTAAGGTCACTCACCAGTTGGTGAATCGAGGAAGAGAAAAGGAAGATCTTTAGGACTTCGCTCGTGAGTCGCCTACATGATCACCTGCACGAATCAACAGTTGATAAATATCTTCTACCTCGTTCTCCCAGAGTTTGATACGAAATATGAAGTTCAAGGAACGAAGACAATAAAATCCATCAAAACTGTCCAAGAAAACTCAAGCCACAAAACAAACAAGAAAGCAACCAAGCGACATCGAAAACGAGCAAAGAAACCACCACAACGGAAAGGCTCCTCTCGACTCTGCCGCAGAGTCCTTCCTTGAGTTACGATCTGCTAAATGTGGGACTTGATTCTGAAGAAACAAATCCATAATGAGGAAATGATCTTGATTCAACTATCTCGATCGAACGATACCAAGTATTTCTTAGCCATGCTGCCTGAAAAGGGGGAACGAGGCACTAGACACTCATGACCCAAGAATTCTTGTACTGTCTTGATAGAGGCTATTAGTAGCACCTGTATTATATGTCCTATTATTTCCTTGGTTGATTTTCTGATTATGCTTGTTAAACTATTATCTAAACTTGCATCATGTCTAAGGAAAATTTCTGAGCACCACAGTCAGGAACCTTGATTAAACTGTTCAGGTTAATTACTAGTTTGATAACTAGAATCATTTGGAAAAAATTATTGCCTATATACAATTCTGACATCCTATTGACACCAGTGGATTTGAAGCTGTCTGTTGTGAGGGGCACACTTCCAGTACACCGTCGAGTATTGCATTACAAGTAAAAATATCTATACATGTTAATTATATTATGTAATCTTTACGTCTGGATAATCCAGATAGACTACAAGGCATGCGAATGTATACAAATTTTAGTTGCATGTGTTAGTAACCAGGATTGTGATAACATTAGTTAGTTAATGATTAACAAGTCATAAGACATGCTTGGCCATGATTGATTGATTTGTTAGTTCAGTCTTGTTAAGCTTGTACCCACTTATTATTCATGTACCATATCTTACAAGTTATACCTGTTCATTTCCTTATAGTTATACTTTCGGTTATTTAATTTATGCTAAGTGGTGTTATGCTGGTTTAGTTTATAAATTTGGCTCCCTTGTGGTAATTGCTGTTTAGGGTCTAACCCCACTGGTTTTGTATGGCTAAATTTTGGGGCAGAACCAGAGGATCTTCCGTACCTTCATTAGGATGATAACCACCAGGAGCACCAGAGGAATTGAGTGGGTTTCTTTTTCTATTCACCTATTTATTATAAATTATTCTTTTGAGGCGTTTAGTCATCGAGCACGTATTTAGCTCGTATTTTGGGTCATTGAAATCAGCCTACATGCTTAGCATGATTAGCATATTCTTGAATATAGCTAGAGTTGATCATGTATAACTTTACTCTTGGTAGTTCTTCTCTTTTGTATAACAAGCTTCATGATAATCTGTATATATATAGTTTGGGATGTCTAACTATTATATGTGTGATGATGATAAATTTTCTAACATGTTGCTTACATATGATTAAGACACCTAGGATTTTCTTGACCTGAGATTGCTCTTTGGTTTGTAGAGTAAACCACACGTAACTTTGACAATCGTGTCCGTATTCTCGGGGTATAGAGTACTATGGTATACGTAGTTGGCTTTGTCTGCCACCGCTCTAATGTATTCTGGTTCCATGGCGTGATATGGTTTAAGTGGTGGCCCATGTAGGTACGATATTTCAGAATATGTGGGGGTTTACCAAGTATTTAGATGTCTCAATCATCTTACTCCGAAATCTCCTTTTTCTGCTATTCTGTATCCCTGAATATTGACCTGTTATTTGCTTGCTTCCTTGATCATTCATATCCTTCCAATTTTATCCTTATGTCCTTTAACTTTTAGGGATACTATTACTGCTCCTTCCGATCATCTAGCTAGAGATCTGCTGGTAACGGGACAACTACTAACCGGTCAGCAGCTTTAGGAGGTTCAGCCTTAGCATTCCGGGACACAGACTGTGGAACCCCTGGTTCAGTTAGAGCCTCCAGTTGTACCAACAGTGGCAATCTTGCCAGTATATCAGAGTGCAGAAGAAGTTACGTAGGCACCGATGGGGATCATCATACAGTTATTAACATCACAAAAGCGATGGGGTAATGCTCTCACTCAGTCAGTACAGGAGGGTTTAGAAATAGGCGGATATAGTGCCAATAAATCGACAAGTAATTTCAAGCGCCTTCAACCACCGTATTTCTATGGTACCGAAGATGCGATTGCATCTGATGCATGGCTCCAGGACATTAAAGTTATACTTGAAGCAGTAGGATTTCTGGATAGGGAGCGAGTGTCAGTAGTACGACTTCAATTGCTAGATTTGGTCCGAGGCTAGTTGGTAGCTCAAGCAGTTTCCTTGGAAACCAGTTTCCTATGGGAAGTATTCTGCAAGAGATTCCTGACGAGATACTTTAACACAGTATCGCTTTATAATCTACAACAGAGATTCAATGACCTAAAGCAGATGGGCAGGACTGTCGACGACTATGCCGTATAGTTCTCTAGGTTGATTCGGTTTGCTTCCTCCTTGATGGCAACATAATTGAAAAGATCAAGGAGGTTCCAACAGGGACTTTATCTAGAGATCATCTTGGCAGTGGAACAACATGAGTTTCAGACGTTTGATGCCATAATGCGAGCGACGAGGATGCACGAGTACACCTCCGCGAGGATAGTGGATAGAGTTGGGGATCGAAAGAGGCCTCATGTTTTAGGAGGTTCTTATATCTAATCCTCAACACCAGCTCCAGTAGTGCGAGCTTTGATGATAGGATCCTCGACTAGGGCAGCTTCGACAACATCGTTGCAGCGACCAGCTTCGACGCAACCTCACCAGCAGTGATCACCTTCTTCCATGGGGTATTCTCATTGTGGGAAGCTAGGTCATGTTTCATCAGAGTATCGTAGAGCGTAAGGGTTATGGTTGGTCTGTGGAGCATCATATCATAGAGTGGGATCTGGCCCATGTAGAGCCAGTTTATCATTATTTTCTCCAAAAGGTGGTTCAGCAGTACCAGGATCCGAGGTCTTTGCCAACCCAATCCCAAACCATCCAGCAGCAGAGGCCTCAACTGTATACCCAGGCCTGTAGAAGCATGGAAAATATGCATCAATGTGACATTGCGCCCAAAAAAACAAAAAATCAGAAGCGATCAGGCCACAGAGTCTCCCTGTGACCCAAACAAAGGTGACATCCATGCATCCCCAATCAGCCAAATTAGCATGGCCGCAGAAGGACCTAACGTGGCATCCCGTCAGCAAGATCGTCTCTGAGATATAATTCTAACAAAAAGAATTTTCTGATTTCCTCAAAATATGTGAACACACTAAATGATAAAAGTCTCACGTCGGTGCCGAACATCACTCTCGATGTGGTGCAACACCACGTAGATAGTACAACAAGGCCCTAAAGCATCCCAGACCCTATGCATCCCATGCATCTCTGGCCGCATGCGTTCCAAACTCCATACGGTCCTATGAGTCTCTGGCCCCATCCGTCCCAGACTTTATGCGTCCCTGTCCCCATGCGTCCCAGGCTCCATGCGATCCCATGCGTCTCTAGACGCATGCGTCCCAGACTCCATGCGGTCCATGCATCTCTGGCACAATGTATCCCAGACTCCATGCGTCCCACGCGTCTCTGGCCACATGTGTTTCAGACTCCATGAAGACCAAATCTTACTATTATGACAAGAGTGATTCTCTTCAACCAAGTGTCAAGCTAACCAAGTCACGTCCACAAAGGATGATAACCACCCAGATCTTCAGCAATAAAAATTTCCAACAAGCGCCTGTATGGCAGCTTGGCCTGCTCATGGTTACAGTTGTACCATGTTAATAAGGAACACGTGGTACCCTCCAGCATCCATGCGGCCCAACACATGTGCACCCAGAGATGACTATAAATAGTAGGTTACCATACCCATACAGAAGACTGGCTTACTATCTGTGAATCTACACTTGACAAAGAGAGAAGAGCTTCCACATTGGATCATCTATGGAGTAAAGAGAGTTGCTACACTCCTAACCCTCCATCGTCACCCCCAGAACACAAAATTTATACTAATATTGTCTGTTTATGACTCATCTTTGTACACTTTTTAGTTCAATTAAATCAAGTTTTTCTAAACTTTCCCATTTAATAGCAACAAGATGGCGACTCTGCTGGGGTCTACCTTCTCCTCTGATAAGAAGTTGGTGACGTAGTCTAATGCGGCCAAGCTTGGATCAACACAAAAGATGCTTGTAGTTTGATTCAACCAGCAAGCGCTTGAGAAAATACTCTCGGAAGGAAAGGCTAGTCCTTCACCAAGGTTAGCCAAGCCCAAGAAGACTTGCACGACATGGGTAGCAAAGGCTGCCGTGCCTCGCCCAACTATGGAGCATACATTTCCTGCCTCTTGCTCTGTTGTTGATGATGGTCGTCAGGCGAACACCCAGGACGTCATCGTCCATGCGATAACCCCGTTCGACGCAAAAACTGCTCGGCACGTAGACTCTGGCAAAGAAAAATACTACAATGCCATAAGTTTTGGGGCTGAGGCTGCTTCTATGCGATCAAGAAGGAGGCCGCATAAGTCTGGCCATTCTGCACCACCTCACAACTGCAGGCAGACGGCCGCTTGCGGCCCCAACAACAACAGAACATCTATTTTCGATTGTATCTCTTGCGAAGCAGATCCCATACGGCTCGTTGAGAATGGCGAGAACCCAAACCTGGACTCTTTGTACTATGGGCCTGCGGGTGCTATGTCAAAGAAGACTAGGGCGGTGCGATCTCATTAGGCTTAAGCAAATATCCAGTTAGCTGACCGTCAGCTGGCACCGTTAACCATTATAGGGAGCCCTGATGGAAAGCTATATAAGATCGTCTCGTGTGTTCAGCCCGTAGCGACAAAAGGACAACATCAGTCTCAAAAGTCTTTCGTTGAAGATCAGAGGAAAGTTCTTGTACGAACATCGAATCAGGAAGAAAATACAACACCTATGCGCATGTGTGCTAGGTCCTTCCGGGCCCACAAAAGGGTACAAAGGTGGAACAACCCTTGCTTGATTTGCGTAATATGATCAATCACAAGGGCAAGACGAGGGAAACAACTGTGGCTGGTAAAATTTCCTCTCCAAGGCATCACTCTGCCAAGATCATTATCAATTGCTTCTGCAATAAAGTGGCAACACCCACAAATTTGCTGTCGGCCTTCCAGCGACTGTACCAGAAAGTACCTATTCGACAACAACCCGGAGATCAGGTACAAATAGCAGAGGAGGAGGAGCTGCCCTCCGCTTAATGCTACTCGACTCGGGAGCTTCCTGCCACAAAGGAAGGAAAGAAGTCAAGTACATCTAGTCCATCACTCTCTACCTGCGCGTTAGGAAGGCAACTACCAGGAGGGTTAACAACGGGACCTGCGAAAGGCATTTTTCAGGGTACCCGCTCAAGAAAAAAATGACAGCTACTAGAGGTAGTTCTTCCTAAGAACCCCTGGGGGTGGCCCATGCTAAGGGTAGTATTCCCTTTGACTTACGCAACAACCCGACATTCTGAGGAGACAGCGATTCCCAAGGACGGACTCCGAGATCCCTGGGGGTAGCTTCCCTCGCCAGGCTGATGTAGCCTTTTACGCTGGGGGTAGTATTCCTTCCGAGTCTGAGGAGGAGATGGCACTTTCAGCTTTCCCTGATGACTACTCTCGCCAGGGGTGTGAGACAAAAACTGCAACATCCACTGCCCCATCCATCTCTCCCTACGTGAGAACGATATAAATGGTCGGGGATGACCATGAAGGCCCCTGCGACCGCCAGTGGCTCGAGACCCTCGAGGCCATGATGCAGACGATGGGAGCATTAATACAAGTCTTAACCCAGACAATGCTAAAAATTAAAGCAAATATGGCTTCTCAACCAGCAAGAACCCCTGGACAAGCAAACTTGGACCCAGGGACAAACGGGGATTCAAACACAAATGCCCCACCTACGGGAAGTGATCCTCACCTGCCTGCCTCGTTTGCACCTTCCACAGGAGGCTAGGCCAATGAAGCAATGAAGGAGGTCCGGGAACTCCGGGCTCGCCTAGACTCTATGGGCAATCGGGACTCACTCTGCGATCTCGGGGTACGGCAACCATACCCGATAGAATGGAGGGACACACTATATCCGCCCAGATACAAGCCCTTCAATATAAACACATTTGATGGCAAGACCTCCCCTCACCATTTAATGAGTTACTTCGAGATTACAACGGGACACCTACCTCACAGCGATGTTATCCTTACCCGACTCTTCGTCGGGCATTAGCGGGGGTAGCTTTCGATTGGTTCTTTACCCAGCTCGCGACCAAGAAGCCAGGCTGACACCTCTTACAACCCCTCGGGGCCAGATCATGTGGGTCCACCCGGATCTAGTCCCAGACTTGACGCAGAAAGTAGTGCCTTCGACCGTAAAGCCTAAAACACGAAAAACCAAGTCCTGCCGTATGGTTTCTTCCACCACTGAGGAGGCCTGGGCAGGGACAACCAGGTCGGGCCTTGCTTACCAGCGAGATTACGAAGTTCCTAATGTTAATAAACCTCCAACTACTGCATCTATCTCATCTAATCTGGGTCCATCTCAACCCCCACTAAAGGAAAAGTCCAAACAAAAAGATGGACGCTTCGACAAGCCGTTCCGTAAGAAAATGGCTCAGAGATTGGAAAAGCCCGATAACTTTGACGTCTTGGCTTAACTCGCCAATACCCGACAAAGTTACCGTTATTTGAGATTCTGCGGCTTTCTAGAGACATTCGAGCCGCCCTGAGCATGGCATTACAAAATATCGACACCTATCTTGCACAGGTCAAGCTGCTAGCTGAAGATCCGACGATATACACCCACTATAATAACGTTACGGATATAGTATCCAATATTACATTCTCGTAACAAGACATATTGCTTAAGAATAACAAGCATGATCATCCTCTGTACTACATGAGGTATATTGGTGCTATAAAGGTGGACCGGATGCACAATGACCCCGGTTCATCAATCTGCATCATCCCGAGGAGTCTACTACAAACCTTTGGTATCCTGATGCACCACCTGGCTACTACCAATACTGCCATTTGTGTCTTCAATGTAGGAAGAAGCTACCCTCTGGTCATGATTCACCTGAAGTGCCAGATCGGTGACTTGAAAATAGAGGTCACTTGCTATATCATTGACGTAGATTTATCCTATAATATCTTTCTCGGACGCTCCTGGATACACCAATATATGATCGTATCATTAACCCCTGCACCAATGCTTAAAGTAAGTTGACGATCATGGTATTATCAGAATGGAGTTTGCAGATATCGACCTATTTAAGGGAATCGAGACATACTACTCTGACAGCATCCTCTACAAGCAAACACACCAAGACAAGGTGGCAATGAGGCCGATGATGAGGCCGAGGTTACAACAACACCGGAGGAGCCCATGAGAACCCGTCTCAAGGCTTGCACTCACGACACAGCCACTCCCCTCATCGTCAAGTTGCACATGAAGGCACCAAAATCCCTAGCACCTTCCACAATGTCCTAACCTCTAGTCGTTCGCCTTTATAGGCCAAATTAACCACAAAAGAAGGATCCCACACTATCTGCTCTTTCTGAACCTATGGTCATTCGTCTTCACAGACCTCCAAAAGAAGACCCGACCACGGTTGCTGCCTCTGAGCCTCTGATGGTAAAACTGCACAGGAAGCCACCAATGCCTGTAACCGCGCTAGGGGTAGCCCATGAGGATGACGAACTGAAAGAATATATGGTTGGTCAGGACAACGTCCCTTCTCTCGATGATATGATTCCTTCAGAAAAGATACCTTATTTTATCAAAAAAGTGTTATCTTTGAATTATTCTGAGTGTACACATATCAACACATTATACTCTATGGAGCATAGCCTACGCTTATACCTAAAAATACAGGTAACTATCACCTATGCAGTAAACCAGATCCTCCCTAGTCAAGGTTCCTACTTTACGGCTCCAGCAAGGAGGAGGGAAGACAAACCTATCATCTTTGGCATGGTTGAATGCCCCCGGTCCTTCACCCTAGAGGAATAAAAGCTATAACCCAACATCGGCAAAATACAACTCTACCGGTTCAGCGATCAAGCCAAACATATCATCCAGAATATGGGTTATGACCTTAAATTAACTGAGGTTTAAACTAAGGCAAGGGCTGACGGCTGCCCCTACGTCTACCTGGTCCCACAGGAAAGTTCGAGGATTACTACCAGAAAACCAAGCATGACTTAGGGTACGTAATACCTCCCACAACTCCCAAAGTTTTAGATGAAGAAGATGAGGTTCACTTCCACTCTTTGAAATCTTCTACTTGGGATTCTGACTTCAGTATTGGGGAGATGCTCAAGAAAATATTGTCTTCCAACATGGTATTAGCTGACCATAAGAATGACGACGAATATCCACAGGAACTCCTGGGAGTAGAACTGTGGGCCCAATGCCTAGACGCACAATGGAAGATATGGTTCGAACAACGAGAACCTCCTACCAAGCACGAACTCGTACAAGTCAATATGGGCGACAAATTCTTCCCCAAACCTATCTTCATTAGCAAGAGTCTATTCGAAGAAGATTGGAAATCCCTGCTACAGCTCGTCAGGGAATACATTGATGTCTTTGCCTAGAGTTATCAAGACATGCCAGGGCTAGATCCTCAAATTGTGGTCCACAAACTCAATATTTTGCTGAATGCCAAATCGGTCAAGCAACAACAACGACGATTTTGGTCGGACATAATGAATTTCATCGAAGATGAAGTCAACAAGCTGATAGATAGTGGCTTCATCCGCGAGGAACAATATCCCGACTGGATAGCCAATATAGTGCCTGTCGCCAAGAAGAATAAGAAAATTTAAATTTGTATCGACTTTCGTGATCCAAATGCGGTATGTCCTAAAAACAAATTCTTCCTTCCGATTATCGACATAATGATAGACAATACCTGTGGCTTCGAGCGCATGTCCTTCATGGACCGCTTCTCAGGCTACAACAAAATCAAGATATTTCCCGACGAAGCATACATCATTCCGGACCCCAATAGGTGTATACTGCTACACGGTCATGCCTTTCGGTCTAAAGAATCCATGTGCTACATACCAGCAAGCTATGAGCATCATTTTTTGGAACATTTGTGCAAGACGGTGGAATGCACCATCGACAACATCGCCGTTAAGTATCGCTCTAAAGATGATTACCTCTAAGACTTGAGGACTGTGTTTGACTTAATGCGCGCACACCGCCTCAAGATAAACCCAACCAAGTCCTTCCTGGGAGTCTCTAGCAACAAATTCCTGAGTTTCGTCATCACTTCCTGGGGTATTCATATAGACCCCGACAAAACCAAGGCCTTCCTAGAAATGAGCCCGCCAAAGAACCTCCAGGAACTCTACAGCCTTCAAGGGAGGCTGACATACATTAGAAGGTTCATATCAAACCTCTCTAAACGTTGTCGGCCGTTCACCCAGTTCATTAAAAAAGGTGTCTCCTTTATCTAGGATAAAAAATGCCAAAATGCTTTTGACAACATCAAGGAATACCTATCAAACCCTCATATGCTGGTGGCCCTAGAAATGGAAAAGCCCTTCTTTTTCTATGTACGTGCGATGGAGCACTCTCTCGGTGCCCTGTTAGTCTAGAATAGTGATGCAGGCTCCGACCAGGCCATATACTACCTTAGCCGTATGATGGTCGGCACAGAGTATAGGTACACCCCCGTTGAAAATGAATGTCTTGCTCTAGTATTCGCTATTCAGAAAACTCGACAATACATGGCTGGACAGACCATTCCTGTAATCTCGGGAGTCAACCCCCTCAGGGTCATTATGACCAAACCAGGGGCACTCAGTTCCTGCTTGGCTACCTGGGCGATACTATTATCTCCATATGATATTGTGTTGGTCCCACAGTAGGCCGTCAAGGGTCAAGCACAGGCCATTTTTATGGCAGCCCACCCGGGGTCAGCGGTCATTATGACCAAACCTCAAAGCTCTATGAGAAGATTCCAGAAGAGGCAGCGGACTCCAATGTCACTTCACACGAAGCTTTGTGGCAAATTTTCTTTGACGGCACTTCGAGAGCAGGGCCTAGAGGCAGAATCATCACTGGGGTCGAGATAGTGTTGATCTTCCCATACGGCATCGTCATCAATCGTGCCGAATCTCTCACGAAGCCATGCTCCAATAATGTGGCAGAGTACAATGCCTTTATCATTGGGATCCAACTTGCTAAACAATTTGAGTAGAATACCTCGAGGCTTAAGGTAATTCTCTGCTAATAGTTAAACAGGTCCGGGGCGAGTATAAAGTCTAAAATAAAGACTTGATCCCCTACCACCAAGTTGCGCTTAGCATCATCGCAACTTTCAAGATATTCTTCATAGAGCACGTCCCTCGGTTGCAAAATATTAAGGCTGACACCTTAGCTAGCCTCGCTACTTCCTAGACGGTACCAAACAACTCTCATCAAGAAATCAACGTGATCGGCTAAGAGCTGGTCTATCCCAAGAGCAACCTATGCTTATGCCTCAGCTATGCAGCCGAGGGCAACACCGATACTCAGGATTGGAGGCTTCCATTTATTGAATATGCAGTCTATGGAATTCTTTTCGAGAATCTGAAGGAGGCCACTTCAATCAAGAGATGCTCCCTCCGTTTTTATTATGATACAGAAACCAAAATATTGTATCGTCGGTCCTATGAAGGCCTTTTGCTACGGTACTTGTCGAACGCGAAGGCAAAACAAGCCCTCTATGAAGCTCACGATGGCGTCTGTGGGGCACATCAACCCGGTCCAAAGCTACAAAACCATCTTCGGAGAATGGACTACTACTGGCCTACAATGGTAGCGAATATTGTTGATTACAGTAGAAGAATAAAAAATACGCTGGATAGCTATATGCAGCATGTTGATGCAGGACAGCATAATCCGAGGACCTCATAGCCATCAAATATGCACCAGAGCTTTTCCGCTGAGCACAACATAAAAATATAGGCTCAAGGACCATCCGCGTAATGCAGTATGTCCAGGCTGCTTCGGCGTAAACAGGGTGCTTCATCGCCTTTATGGCGTAAAAATCATCTGCTTTCAATACAACATTGAAGTGTACGAGGAACGCTTCGTGTTCTTCGAAATGAACCTGTGAGATCATGCAATGAACCTGACGTCGGGACTCCTGACAAAGAGTACTGGACGACTACCAAGGCGACGGGTATAATGATGGCGCGATACTGTAACCCAGGCTGTCATTTACTGCCATTTCCTTTGCGTAAACCACTTATACATATACGAAAGAATATGCTGCCTAGTTTTACCCAGGCAGATGTTAGCTGTTTACGCTCTGCAGAAGACAATCAGCCTACCACGTCAAAAGCTGTACTTCGTACAAGGCTCGAGGCATGTCTCTGCATTTAATGCACAGAGTGGTGACAGTTTCTTGAGGCACGTCTCTGTACTTAAAGCGCCGAATACTGACAGATGCCCACGGCACGTCTATGCACTTGATGCACAGAAGGGTGGCAGGCCTTCAAAATATGCCTCCTGATTTAATGAGCGGGATAGTGGCGGATCCCCATATTTAATGCAGGAGATTTGATTAAATGTCACCGAACCATCGTTTAGTGATATCCCCTTTGCGTAAACTACTCTTACACATATAAGGGAATACGCTGCCCAGTTTTACACAAGCAGACGTGAGCTTCTTACGCTCCGCAAAAGGCAAACAGACCACCACATCAGCAGTTACTCTTCGTACAAAATTTAAGGTGCGTATCTGTATTTAATGCTCATAATGATTGCAAATCTTAAAGATAAGTCTCTGCATTTAATGCACAGGATGGGGGCAGATCTCTGCATTTAATGCAAAAGATTTGATTATATCTCCAAGAGCTGTAATTTTGGCTAAAACGTCCACATCATCTCGGCTTCTATGCCCACTCGGCCTCTATGACTGCTCGTCTTCCATGCCCACTCGTCCTCTATGAGTGCTCGGCTTCCACGCCCACTCGGTCTCTATGACCACACGGCTTCTATGCCCATACGGCTTCTACGCCTGCTCGGCTTCTATGCCCACTCGGCTTCTATGTCTGTTCGACTTCAACGCCCACTCGGCCTCTATGACCACACGGCTTCTATGGCCACTCGGCTTCTACGCCTATTCGGCTTCAACACCCACTCGGCCTCTATGACCACACGGCTTCAATACCCATTCGGCTTCTACGCCTACTCGGCTTCTATGCCTACTTGGCTTCTATGCCATGGTGACAGTCATTGGCTTCTACGCCAATCTCTTCTACACAAGGGATAACTACCTACGTGGCTTCTACGTCGTGATCTTCGCAGCTGATATACGCGTTTGTCCCTTAGTTGGACACGCGTCACATGCTCACTCAAAAGGTCATCTATGTGCAGGCATTGGTTATTTTAAACCATCGTGTAAAAGGGTGTTGTACTTTCCACTACTCAGTTTTTACACCGACTGAGTGGTCACTGTCACTAAAACTCTATAAATAGAGACCTCTATCAACAGAGGACAAGGTCGGGAAAATTGATCAAGAAATCCAGTATCAGATCCAACGGTCAAAGAAATTGGAGGTCAAGAGAGAGAGGAGAATCCAGAGCTCAGGCAAAGAGAAGGGATCGACGACTTTGGCATAAAACATCCACCCTCTTTAGCAACCTTTGAAGCTGCTTTTTGTCTTCCATGGCACTTCTTCAACATAGTGTGGTCCAAGGGCTAAAGTGATCGACTGCAGATCAGACACCTATAGCAATATTTACCCAGATTAAATAAATTGTACTTAGTCATCCTCGTATAGGATTAAATTGTACAATCTTGTTTGTAAACATAAAAGAAGGACGGGTTTTCGTATAAGACCTCATTTTCCACATATCGTCTTTTCCGTTTATTATTCGAAACAAGATAGCGACACTGCTGTGGACATCTTTCTCTTCTGATGAGTAAGCTATTGCTCAACATGATGCGGTATACGTGGGATCCGTGAAGAAGATGCTGGTCATCCAGTTCGACCAGTCTGCCTACGAAGACATGCTTCGAGCAGGGGGTAGCTTTCACTCCCTCTCCGTCCAAAATAATAGGAAGCTGCGTAAGGTCTGGATGCCCAAGACATCCTCTACCATTCCTGTGGACTCTCTGATCTCTCCGATCTCTCCGATCTCTTCGACCAATAAGATTGTAGCAATGCTCCCTCGTGCCTTGCGCGTAAAATTCAGTCGCCTGTCTCTGGCAGGGCCAACAAAACTTCTGGCAAAGCCTCAGCGCTAACCCAGAAGTATAATCCGCGCCTTGCACGTAAAATTCAGTCGCCTATCTCTGGCTGGGCTGACAAAACTTTTGGCAAAGCCTCAGCGCTAACCCAGAAGTATAATCCGCGCCTTGCACGTAAAATTCAGTCGCTGTCTCTGGCAGGGCCGACAAAACTTCTGGCAATGCCTCAGTACTAACCCAGAAGTATAATCCGCGCTCTGCGCGTAAAATTTAATCTTCCGTCCCTGGCGGAATAGACAAAATTTCTGATGATGCCTCAGCGCCAAATCAGGAATCACAAATGCGCTCCGCGCATAAAAATGCATCTGTCTTCCGTGGAAAAGTAGATGATCCCTGCAATCTACGCAAGGGAAAGCAAGCGGCGGACTACTCAACTTCTCGGCCTTTACGCCAGCAAAGGAACAAGCCATAATCTTCTTCTTCTGTGACTCCTCCTGACCTGCACAATTATCTGATCCAGAAGCGCAAGAAGAGGGGATCTTCCAGCATGTCTATTACGTCTCCTAGCAAGCACTGTTGTAATAGTCATAGGATTGTAATTAATTGTTGCTGTTTTGAAGCAAAACGGTCGATTTTCGACCGGTTGAGCTACTCTCCATCTTTCCAGGAAGAAGAGCCCACGCATGCATCTGTAAACATGGCTTCACACGTACTTAGACGAGGGTCAGGCTCAAGACGTCATCCCTCTAGAACTCCGAGCCGAAGGAGATTTAACATACTCCTTAGGAACACCGAAGCTGGGGTGTTCCAAAATACTCGTTCGAGATTGCGACAACCGGCTTCGTACTCTTCTGATTCAGATGCCGAGGGTCGCCAGTCTCCCGAATCAGATGCCGAAATATAGAGTAAACTTCTACAGAGACCTATACTAATCGTTTAATGACACCCAGGGAGATGGGAGTTTATGCCATTGGAGATGAACACGAGGAAGCTTCCCCATCCGGGAACACTGAACAGCGCATTACTACACTGGGGACATCTCTGAAAGAAATGCAATCCATGATAGAAAATATGCACCAGATGATGCTAACTCAACACACAGCAGCTATGGCTCAAGCGTCGGTCCCTCCAACTCAGATACGTGTGGGGGTAGACTTACCACCATCCAACGCAATCCAAGAGCCTGCTCTAGATCAGGAGTCAGCAGTTTCTCCGCTTCCTCACTCGGAGAATGTACTACCTCCCGTCGGAGTTGCGATACAATCGATTCCTCATCACTCTGTGGTCCCGCTACCGGCTGAAGATCCGATACAGGCAGTACGGGAGTTGAAAGCCCAATTTGATGCCCTGAAGAACAAAGATCAGCTCAAGAAATTGGGAATCAACCAACCTTACCCAGCTATCTGGGAAGAGGTCCCTTTCCCTCCTATATACAAACCACAGACTATGGCTTTGTTCGAGGGAAAAACTCACCGAGTCAATACATGAACTACTTCAGCATGATGACAGTATTGTTACAAGGGAACGACGCCCTCCTCTCTATGGTGTTCAAAGGCTGTCTTTCGGGGGTAGCTCACCAGTGGTACCGAAGTCTAGCGGACAACGGCATTACTTTTTTTGAAGACTTCAAGGCTTTATTCTTCATGCGATTCTACGAGGGAGGGATGGACATGTCTATGTCCTCTCTCATCGAAGTAAGGCGGAAGAAAAAGGAGAATGTTCACACTTTCATCGAACATTTTTGTCAAGCTACTCTGCAAATGCCTCCAGGAGTTCCAGACTCGGCATTGGTCGACATCTGCAGGAAGAACCTTCTTCCCATGATCTCGGTGTTCACGGGACCATATCAGTTCTGTGATTGGCCCTCGTTCATCATCTCAGCGGTAGCCACGGAGGACAATAGTCAGAAGGTGCACGATAATGGCATCATGATCTCGGCCCCTGATAAAGGTAATAGGTCATCCTCCAACATCGACCATTCTCGTGGTACCAAGGGTAAAGAAGCTCTGGCGATTAACACGTCCAGGCAAAAGATGGTGGCTACCACGCAGACAAAGCCTGGGACTTCCAGGCCCAATGAAGTGTTCTCTTTCGACGACGACGATATTCCGAGCATATTCGAATGTCTCGTCAAAAGCGGCAAGATTACCCTTCCTGAGGTGAGACGGTCCAATGAGGCCGGCAGTACCAACAACCCCAAGTACTGCATCTTCCATAGGTACATACACCACCCCACAAAGACGTGCTATATACTGAAAAGGAAGATCCAGGAGCTGATCGATGCTAAGGCCATCACTCTGCGCAACATCGAGAAGACGGTCACGGCCAACATGATCTTCCTGCAATTTGGCAATCTGCCTCCCCAAGAAATCTCGGACGGTGTTATGCCTATATCCCGCACGACGATGAACATTGTTAATCTCCCTCCAGCTAAAGGTCAAGATCATGACCTGCTACCACTAACTACCCAACGAGGCAAGACTATGTGGGTTCATCCAGATCTGGTGCCAGAGATCGAGAAAGAGACTCAAGCTGCTAAGGCTAAGTCTAAAAAGAACTCAAAGCACAAACTATGTCACATGATTACGGTACACTCGGCGTCAGAAGACGAGGTCTTGGCTACTAGAACCCGCTCAGGGAAACCTACCTCCAGGACTATGGAGCCAGCCAGGAAGATGCAGCGGCAGACGCTTCAACTGCCAAGCCTTTAGAACCGAAATCCGTTGTACCAGAGGCCGGTCCTTCGAGACAAACTTCGGGGACAAAGGAAAGCAAAAAGAAGTGCGCTTCGATAAACCTGTGAAAAACATTCCAAACAAAGGTTTAGAGAAGCCATACAACTTCGATATCCTGGCCCAACTAGCTAATACACCAGCCAGGTTGTCCATCATCGAGCTACTCAGGCTCTCTCAGGACACTCGTCAAGCCCTGAGTGAAGCATTGATGCAGGCGGATGCATACTTGACCCAGATCAAGTCCCTTGATTTAGAACCCATGGCGTGTCCTCAATGCCACAGTGTGATGGAGGTGGTCCCAAACATCACTTTCACTCAAGATAACATGCTGTTAAAACATAACAGGAATGACAAACCCCTCTATTACACCGGGTACATCAGTTCCATGGAGGTCGACCGGATTCATATAGATCCTGAATCATCAATCAGTATCATTCCTCATAGTCTGCTAAGACCGCTGAGGATTCCTACCAGCGAATTGTCTTACACCACCACTACGATCGTGGGTTTCAACGTCGGAAGAAGTAAGCCGTTGGGAAAGATTCGCCTGATGATCCAAATTGGCAACCTCAGATCGGTGGCTACGTGTTACGTTATCAATTCAGAGGTATCCTACAACATTCTGCTTGGTAGACCTTGGCTCCACGACCACAATATCGTTCCTTCAACTCTGCACCAATGCTTTAAATATGTAGACGCCCGAGGAACAGTACAGACAAAGATTGCTGACCTGAACCTGTTCAAAGGAGTAGAATCCTACTACTCTGATGCCGTATTATACTCTCAAGGCTGCACGAAAGAGGTGTCAGCCGAAGCAGAGAAGAAATTCCACCGGGAGCCAGAGGAACCCTCTGCCAAGCAACCTCTGACAATCAAGGTGAAAGGACGGACTACTCGTCCAAAAGCCATAGAGCCTATGGCTATCCACCTAAACGAGACCAGGTAAGGAAAAGGGGGTGAGCCTCTAGTGATCACTTTGAACCAGAAGCCTCTACCCTTGGTCATCAACCTCCGGCGCGACAGGCAGCCGAGTGATGTAAACGCAACCGGGAACAGAGTTTCAGATGATAATAAACATCCTATTTTCCAGTATATTGATGCCCAAATTCCAAATCCGGAATCCTCTCCCTACGACGATATAGAACCTATAGCGCAAAAATTCTTGGAAGCTATAGATTCCTATCATCCGTACATATGGGAAGTGGCATCATCATCCAATATCACCACGACATATGGACCGCATGAAGATTCAATCTTCATTGTCCCGCCTACTTGCAGCATTCAGCATTCAATAGTCTTCGGTCGCATGCGCAATGAACCAACTGTGCAAGAGGATTCTTTCGACGACGATGCCGGTAAAATACAGGTTCACAGATACAGCCCGCAAGCTCTGAAGATCATGAAAAATATGGATTATAACTTGAAGCTGGAACCGGGTCTTAATTACGGGAAAGGCAGAAGAATGCCGCTGCACGGCGATCCCTACTATCAACAAAATTGTTTCGGGTTAGGGTATAGCACCTCCCTCGCAACTCCCGAGTCAAATGAGGATATCTTTTCCTTCTCTCAGAACGGCTCAGCGTCCTCCGACTCATCTCATGCTCTCGAGCGAACAATATCAGTAAATTTGGTAGTGACGGATTCCTTCGAATCAGATGAACAAGAATTTGAACTGTTTGAGAATGACGCTTGGGCTCAGCAAATGGATACACAATGGGAGTTCCGTTTCGAGCTGAGAGAACTGCCCACTGAAGACAAAGTTATCCAGATTGACGTTGGGGATGAACTTTTGCCAAAGCCGATATTTATCAGTAACAATCTTTCCGAAGAAGAAAGGGAAGAAGTTATCCAGCTGATAAAAGAATATATCGACGTCTTTGCATAGAATTATGAGGACATGCCAGGCTTTGATCCAAAGGTAGCTACTAATAAGCTCAATATATTGCCCGATTCGAAGCCTGTGAAGCAGCACCAACGCCGATTCTGCCCGGATATGATGGACGCCATTGAAGCTGAAATCAAGAAGTTGATAGCCCGCGGCTTCATCCGTGAAGAACAACATCCCGACTGGGTCGCCAATGTTGTCCGGGTCATAAAAAAATAGCAAAGTACGAGTCTGCATCGATTACCGAGATCTGAACGCAGCCTGCCCCAAGGATGAGTTTTCTCTTCCCATCACAGACGTCATGATTGATAATACATGCAGTTTTGAACGTATGTCTTTCATGGACGAGTTTTCGGATACAATCAAATCAAGATACATCCTGAAGATGAGAAGCATACTGCCTTCCGGACACCATTAGGGTATATTGCTATACGGTCATGCCCTTCAGACTGAAGAATGTCGGGGCTACGTACCAACGGGCTATGAGTAACATATTCCATGAGCATTTACGCAAGACAGTGGAGTGTTACGTGAACGATGTAGCTGTCAAAAGCCGCCTCAAGGATAATCACATCCAAGACTTGAAGACAGTATTCGACTTGATGCGCCAACATTAACTCAAAATAAATCCTACAAAGTCCTTTCTGGGGGTATCTAGTGGCAAATTTCTGGGGTTTTTTATTACCGCCAAAGGCATTCAAGTGAACCCTGATAAAGTCAAGGCCATCTTAGAAATGCGACCGCCCTGCAATCTGAGGGAACTCAGGGGAATTCAAGGTCGTCTGGCTTATATCCGGAGATTCATATCCAACCTCTCTGGGAGATGTCAGTCATTTTCTTGTCTCATGAAGAAAGGTGTATCCTTCTTATGGGACGAAGCCTGTCAGCAAGCGTTCGGTGATATCAAGCGCTACCTCACTAGTCCGTCAGTTCTGGTGCCTCCTTCCATAGGAAGACCATTCGTGATGTATGTTTGAGCGATGGATTATTCTCTGGGAGCTCTTCTCGCACAAAAGAACGAGATGGGTCACGAGCAGGCTATCTACTACCTTAGCAGGACGATGGTGGGAGCCGAACACCGGTACAATCCGGTGGAGAAAGAATGCTTGCCTCTGATGTTCGCCATTCAGAAAATGTGATACTATGTTACAGGCCAAACCATTCACATCATCTCCAGGATCAATCCTCTTCGGGTACTGATGAACAAGCCAAGTGTTCTTAATTCCCAACTCAGGACCTGGGCGATGTTATTAACACCGTATGACATAGTGTACGTCCCTCAGAAGTCCGTCAAGGGCCAAGCGTTGGCTGACTTCCTAGCTGCTCATCCGATCCCGGAGGCCTCCAAACTGTACGAGGACATTCCCGACGAAGTTACAGAATATAATTCCGTAATGGAAAGTGATGCATGGCAACTGTTCTTCGATGGTACCACCAGAACTAGTCCCAGGGGAAACATGGTTTCGGGAGTAGGAATTGTCCTGGTTACTCTTGATAAGCTCGTCATCTACCGGGCATATTCTCTTAGCGAGCCCTGTTCCAACAATGTAGCGGAATACAACGCTCTACTAATCGGCCTCCAATTCACTAAAGAATTGGGCATCGAATCTCTAAAAGCTTTCGGTGATTCTCTGTTGATCGTCAATCAAGTCAGAGGAATATATGAAGTCTGGAATCCAGACCTCATCCCCTATCACCAAGCAACGGTCGAGATAGCCATGACATTCAAAGGATTCTTCCTGGAACACGTGCCTCGATCTCAGAATCTAGAAGCTGATGCCCTAGCCAGTCTAGCTGCAGATTTGGCTACCCCTATAAGAAGGCAGAATTCGGTAATCTTTCTAAATAGAGATTTATTCTGTGTGAAAAATAACTTTTACATAGAACGCAGCTACGCGGTGGACACAGATCCTCCCAGGAGAGACTGGAGAGCTCCCTTTATAGATTTCGTAGCATACGGAACCTTGCCAGAAGATCCTAAAGAAGTAGTATCCGTCAAAAGACGATCAATACGCTTCTATTTTGACGCATTGTCACAATGACTATATCGCCGGTCTTATGACGGGCTATTATTACGATGTCTCTCTGGTGATGAAGCACAACGAATTATCCGTGAAGCCCACGATGGCGTATACGGAGCGCATTAACCCGGCCCTAAGCTACAGGATCGCATCAGGAGAATGGGCTATTACTGGCCTACTATGATCACAGATGCAATAAAGAAAGCAAGACAATGTAGAGCCTGTCAGGTCCATGCAGACTTTATCCATCAACCTCCCGAATATCTACATCCTACGGTTGCATCCTAGCCTTTCGAAGCATAGGGTATGGATATCGTTGGTCATATTCACCCATTTTCTTCCAGAGGTCACCGATTCATACTGGCTATCACAGATTACTTCTCCAAATGGGCAGAGGCGATCCCTCTTGCTGAGGTGAAGGCATCAAATGTGATCAGCTTCATTAAGCATCACGTTATTTATCGCTTTGGGATACCCCAAAGGATAATCCATGACAATGGGCCTCAATTTATCAGCCAAGCATTTCATCGATTTTGCGATAAAAATCGGATACAAAATATCGCCTCTACGACATACAATCCTGCTGCTAATGGTTTGGCGGAAGCTTTCAACAAAACCATTATCAAGCTCTTGAAGAAGTTTGTCTCTTCGAACAAAAGGGATTAGAATGAGAAGCTGGGAGAATGTCTCTGGGCATATCGCCCAACGGTACGGGCACCGACAGGTTGCACCCTATTCTTATTAGTTTACGGGAGCGAAGCAGTTCTCCCCATCGAGATCTAAATTCCGTCACTCAGGATAGCCGGGGCTAATGAGTTGACTCAAGAAAAGAATGACCTGTTAAGGCTTCAAGAGCTAGAAGGATTAGACGAGAAATGCCTCCAAGCTTAACAGTACATCGCGCTCTACCAAGAACACATTTCCAGAGCTTTTAATCAAAAAGTGAAGGAAAGGGTGTTCAAAGTCGGCGAGCTAGTTTTAGCTGTGAGAAGGTCGATGATTCTTACTCACAGAAGTAAGGGCAAATTCTAGGCCAAATGGGAAGGCCCTTATGTGATCGAGACGACGTTCTCAAACCGTGCTTACAGTTTAGCCCAGCCTAATGAAGACCTGTTAGTGGCTCATATCAACGGCAAATTTCTGAAAAGGTACTATGCTTAACCTCCTCGGCTCAAGTGGAATATGGCGAAAACCTTATTCTGACAAAACTACTTCCAAAAGGAAACTAGTTGGATCGCATTCTATCATGTCCATATAACCTCTGAATAGATGTATCCTGCTAAAACTTACCGAGAGTATATCACGTCCATATTACCTCTGATATTACTTTCACCCAAACCTATGATTTACATTCCAAAATGATGGGTCCACAAAGTCAGATGAAAGCCTCTTTATTATTCCCAAAAAAGAGCTAAAGTACATTGAAAAGCAAAAGCAAAAGTACATTATTTTGGGGGAGCGGTCAGGTCGCGAAGCTGCTGCGCCAGTGCAGCCATCCTCTCAGTCCTGGAATCCAAGACATCATTGTGAGCCCGCTCCAATCGTGCCTCATCATTGCTCATAAGGGACAATTCGGTTCTAGCCCGAAGAAAACTAGCACGGGCAACTCCTACACGCGCCAAGTTCTGTTGTGCTATGCCCAATCAACTATCCGCCACAACTAGAGCTTCCGATGACTCAGAAGCCCACTCCTTTGCCTGAGCGAGTTTTGTTTCAATCTTGCGGACCCTCGCTACATTCCCTTCATGCTCGGTCTAGCACTTTGTTTGAAGAGCGATGGCCTCCTCCAGGACGGCTTTTCCTTCATGCTTCTTCTGTTGATGTGTCAGGATGGATTTATTTACGCCTGCCATCTGTTCGGCAAGCCGCACAGTCATGGAGTCGTATCTAGCCTGGACCAGATCTTCAATATTGTCTCAAGCTAGCTGCAAGTATTCGTTAATAGGTTGCTCCAAACCATTAAATATCTCTTCCAGCGTATCAGCTAGCCCAGTATCGTCAAATTCTCGGACCGACGCTATCGCAGACTGGGAGGACCTCTTCAGCAACATAAAGCTCAGATTCTTTGTCAACACCATTGATATTAACATTTTCAAAGTGGCATAGAAGATGCCGGTATACTGCTCAATCAGCGCAGCTAAATCATAATGGATGCCGGGAGTGGCCTCGATATTGGCAAGTCCCCCTCCAAGAACAACCACAGACGATGTTGCCACGGCCGTCGCCTCAACAGGTGGTGCAACAAAAGAAGAAGCGCCAACACAGGACGAAGATACCAGCATACTCGAAGGAGACATTGTCACAATGACAGGCTCGTCCTCCTCTTGAGATATCGGGACCTCGTCGACAGGCGAGCCGGCACCCGAAGATGTTTCCTCTTCAAAATTAGCTACCTCCGTGTCGTCGCCAGGACCTGACACAGAGCCAAAGGGCACATTTATACTGCCCTCCCCGAAGACGTCTTCCCCTGAAAAGAGGACGAAAGAAAGTTAGAATCGAAATGATGCTAACTTTTCTAAAAAGAGGCGTGAAGACGACATTTACCCATGGCCGATGACATATATGTCGCATCTGCTTAGTATCGAAATGATACTCACTTTTCTAAAAAGAGGCGTGAAGACGACATTTACCCATGGCCGATGACATATATGTCGCATCTGCGGCCTGTACAGCTAAATCATTTCTTAACGATGCTAAGCAAGCTGTTATACCTGAAGAAAGGGGTCTGCTAACTAACGCTGGCAAATAGTCTTTCAGGTCCTCGTCAAACTCCAACCGAGACTCATCGGCTAGAATCTCGCTGGGTGCACTGACAGACACGGCAGGAGTCTCTCCCGATGCTAACCCGGACAAAGATATCCTTATTCGGCTCGGCCCCGAAGGCGACCTTGTTCTACTACTTGAAGCAGTAGCAGTGACGGCAACCTCCAGCAGAGATTCTCCGGCACCACCAGCCAAAACTGAAGAGGTTCCCTCTCTAAAAGGCGAGGAACCTCCAATCAAAGAATCATCCCCAATATGGGGAGATGCAGGCTCACTTCCAAGAGCCTCAATACCAGGAATCCGGAGAGGATGATTACCCGCCTTCTTCTTCCTCTTGCGAGGGGAAGTTTCCTTCGGAGTAGGAGCCCTTCGCTTCCCGGAGATTACCAAAGGCCCTGCAGGCAGAGGTACTTCACCCCTCGATACCGCCAACAGAGGCTCATCTGGAGTGACAGACTCCTCACCTTCGTCAGAAGAAATCGAAGGGACTTCGACTCTTCCCCCAGACTTGGAAGAGGGCACCCTAAAACTTCCATGCATATCAAAATTGCGATAGAAGGTGATCGTTGCCACATAGAACTGGGCATACGAGTGCAGGATGCGCAGCTCCGTGGAGAGTGTAATGACCGGCACAGTAAAAATTGCTCCAGTACAATCCATGAGAAATATCGCCATCCTCTCGCTCCATCAATGAGTCCACCCCTAGATCGGAAGCTGGTGACGGCGTTGCCCACGTGCAACTGATCATACCCAAACTGCCTGGCAAACCGACTAGGCAGGTAGGGCTCCAAGAAGCAGTGGTCTTCACTCCTGTACAATAAATGGGAAGGTCTAATGCAGACCAACCAATTAAAAGCTTCAGGAGAAAGATTGGTCTTCTCTTTACCGGAATCCTCAAGCCTAATCCCCGATTAATTGGGATGTACGGAGGGGACAGTATAGAAGAGCTTCCAGCTATGACTGAAGCCCAGCACCCGCCGACAGTCTAGAACCGTGGTCACATTCCAGGAAGATTTTTAGTAGTTCAACAAGAAACTAGCCCCCGAACTACCGCCAGAGCCGGGAGACATAACCCTGGGGTTATAAAGAATTAACCATCCCATCAAATACAAGTATTGTAATTCTACCCTGGGATAGCTATCACGCCGAGTTTCATCGGCGAGCAGCCCGTCAGTCATGGCCCTCAGGCCAGCTTGAATGTGGCACACCATGGCAGGGAGCAAGCCCAGTCTTGCCCCAAACACCAGAAGCACTGCAGGCCATAGCGTGTTGCGGTGAATATGGTCCGCAGATGCGATGCCAGGTACCACCAGTCGGCGCAGCCATATGGAGAGAAAGCCAACCAGTTGAGCTTCCCTGAACAGAGGCTTGCGGCAGCACCTCAAATAACTATAGGCCTTAGTCCCTACAGGATACTGTCCTACCCCTTCGTCGAGGATCATATCCGGAGCCCCAGCGTCTACCATGAGATCGTCGACTACCTGAGCGTTAAGCACGCTTAGAGGATTCACAGGCTGATCCTTGCCCTCCAATACCTTCTCTGGCTTAGCAGTCCTGGACCGGTGAAAGAAGAGGTAGGACGTCCATCTATTGATGTGAGCCAAATCTGACGGCTCACCATAAAAAGTGGTGCACGCGAGGTAGTGACACATCTGCTCCTGGTACACTTCCACTACCCGAGGATCTGAATTCCCCAGCTTCCGATTCGTAGGAACATACTCTTCATATGAAGTATTCCCCATCGGCAGTCTCGAGATCTCTGCCATCTCATGAAGGGCCAATCCCAACTCCCCCAGTGGAGTGGCGAAAGTCCCGGTGAGCGAAATATATCGCTCTATTAGTGCCAAGAAATAGGTTGGGGTTAGGAGGTAACCCAACACTGGTGGCATTCACAGCTGCAAACAGACCAATGCTCTCCAACTCGGTCTGAAAATGCTTCAGGGCCCAATCAACTAAGCGAGCCCATCGAAGGTTTGTAGGGGTGATCCACCCACCGCACCAAGGATTCACCTTGGGGTATACTCCCCCATGCCCCATAAAATCATTGCAGAAGGTCGATAATTGGACCGGCTGGATCACTAAGCTGTCTTCACTCGGGATACTGCCAGGGTATAGTCCCCTGAATATCGTCACAGAGCCGGAAGGGCGGTTGACAAATGACCCCTGGTCAGCTCCTTTCAGATAAAAGATCTTCCTCGGCCTGCCGTGAAGATCGGGAGTCAGCGTCCATGACATCCGCCTGGGATGTGTAGCATGAAAAAAAGCCGAGATAGGATAGTCTCTCGGCATCTTGGGCAGATACAAAACCAAGCTCCCGGCAGGAAAAACCCAGAGTTCTCTCTTGGGCTTCGTCTGGGACTGCTTGTCAATCATGTCTCCGAAGAGGAAAGCCGGCTTTAGGTACTGGTCCCCGTCTATGTATGTCAGGGGCTCCTCGTTGATCAAGTTCAGCAGCGTTCGCTCGCCCTGAGCCGATATCAGAATTTCCCTTCCTTCAGGATACTGGGGCCCGGAGATAGTAAAATGTCACTTGTGACAGGTCCTCCAAATAGTTGGAGTGCCGCATCCCTGCGGCAGAACCCATCACATCGGCTAGCGAAGACGCATGCAAGTTAACTGCAAGGTGCAAGAAAGACAAGTCAGATCCTATAAACTTGCAGCATACGCCGAAAATCAACAGTCTGTGCTTCATGCCAAGACCGTAAAAACCTGACCATTACGCTGGAATCCATTTCCAAAAGCGTAAAAGTTCAAGGCTGGCAGTATACAGTCTGTGCTTTACGCCAGACTGGTAAAATTGAGTCATTATGCCAGAATCTTCATCCAGAAGCGTAACACTCAAATCTTATATGCCAACTTTCGACGGTCAAAGTTTACGCCAGATTGCAAAAATATAGAGTTTTTGCGCTGACACATTAGAAATATGGGCGTAAAAGATGAAACATCTCTGTGCATCATCTTCCTCAAAGAGGCTATCAGTACAGAAGATGACCTAGCGCGATCACTACAACTTGTGCGAAGGATTTTTAGTCGTTCTATTTCGTCCCAAAGGCTCTACCTTTAAGGCCGGGTGCACTGCTCGTCGGCGGGATACTTCGCTAAGAATGAAGTTCGCCTTGCCCGACCGAAGACGCTCTCACTTGTGCAGAAGAACGAGAAGAAGAATCAACCTTCTTTCCCTTAGTGGAGGGGACTTGTTTCGGGGACATTACTGGAAACTTTGAAAATCTCGGAGAAGAGACAAAGAAGAACTCGAACAGACAAAGGCTTTCTTTCACAGAAGACGGATGAAAAGTTTTTCTCTCAGAAACTTGGGGTATATATAGAGTTCGGATGGACTCCTCGAATCCAGAACCAAATCTCCTAATTAATATTCAGTTAAGATTGGGGACTACGTCAGCCTATTACTCAGAGAAGGCGGACAGTCAGTGAATTCGAAAAGTTTTCGCTCAAAACAGATTCATGGTTTCTACGCTAAGGAGCTTTCTACGCTCGACAGCTACGGATCTACGGTTTTATGCTCACAGGCTATAAGTCTATGATTTTACGTCCGGATGCCTTTGTGCTCGGTAGCTTTTATGCTCGAGAGGCTACAAACTTACGACTTCACGCTCAGCAGCTATAAATCTATGATCTCACGCTCGGTGGCATTTAGTTTACGCTCAGAGGCAACAGATCCATAACTGCACGCTCGGAAGATTTCCTTTTCATAGGCTACAAATCTATAGTTCTGTGCCAAGGAGCTTTCTACGCTCTACGGCTATAAATCTACAGTTTTACGTTCACAGGCTATAAGTCTATAGTTTTACGCCCGGATGCCTTTGTGCTCGGTAGCTTTTATGCTCGAGAGGCTACAAACCTACGACTTCACGCTCAGGAACTACAAGTCTATGATTTCACGCTCGGTGGCGTTTAGTTTACGCTCAGAGGCTGCAAACTTATGATTTCACGCTCTATAACTTTCCGCACATCTGAAGGATGTGCAGGCCAGTACAGTACATCTGAACAAATTCTCAAGACGGTCAATTACAGGTGTTCACACAGAAGATACTCCTTCTTAACCTCAAGATGCCCCAAGTACCCGAAGCATACAGAGTTCAACATTGAAAATTACTCTTCTTCATGGGTCGATTCGAAGTTCATCCAGACTCCAGTCTGAATATTTCATCTACAAATTCAAGATGGCGACTCAGTTTGACAGCCATTTCTCGCCCTGCTCCAAGGGATTTTCGAGAAATTATTCTTGAAGATGATGTCTGAACAAAAAATTCTGTTTATTAGAAGTAACAGTTCAGAATTCTACGCAGTTCCTCATTCCTAACAGCAGGACAGTTCGAACACTCGACTACTACAAAGGCTTTCTGTGCATCCTTAGTTATGCGTAAAAGAGAGGACAGGACCTAACACTCTTTCTATACAGAGTCGGCGTAAAGAATCAGACGTGTCAAAGCTACACATATTCAGACTTCACAGCAAAGTATGGCAAGATGATCATATAAAGAAGAAAGACGATTTTATTAAAATTAAAAGCATAATTACATGAGGGAAATCCAGTCAACAAGGGTTTTCTTCATTTTTCATGACTATATATGAGGGAAATCCCGTCTACAAAGGACTCCCTCATCGTCGTCTGAAGATTGCGCCCAGAATCTGTTCTGCTAGGTTCTCGCATAGGCGGCATTCTTCATCCATCTTCTCCAGCAGTCAGTCAGTAACCGCAAACTGAATGACATATTGGTCAACGGCGGGAGGATACAAAACTGGGCATAGACCCATCCTCCAACAGAAGAAAAGTAGAGTAAATCTGCTTTCCTACAGCTAACGTCGTGACAGATTGAGTTAAGATATTTCACCCAACTCAATCTCGGACAGAGCTAGTCTATCTGCTCTCATCCATGGAGGTAACGGGAGAAGGTACCGCTTGCAAGCGGCATGGTAAAATACGACTCTTCCTCTCTTCCGAAGAACCACCATACAAAGTTGCTGATTATCCCGAGCATAGGAGGCTATGATATCCTTCAATGATCCATCGTTGCAGAGGACATTTGCTCGAAGACGCCATCTTTTTTGGCTCCTTACATGCTGGAAGAACATGATCTCCTTCTTCCGCAAATCGACCTGACGAACTGCGGCCATCATCTCTGTATGGTAAAGGAAGTGTGGAAAGAACAGGAAAACTCCTCAGCCTTTTTATAGGCGAAAGAGATCACCGATCCCCAATAACTCTGCCATAAAGTCAGCCATAAAAGAATGTGTCAGGCTTGACCGTTTAAGGCTCCGCTTAGAGCATTTCGAGTTACAAGGAACGGTTCATGCTTCATTCAAAGCGTTTCAAATTACGAGGAATTTAAAAGCTTTGAAGGGGGTCTTGTAGAAGCATAAAAAATATGCTGGATAGCTATACGCAGCATGTTGATGCAAGGCAGCGTAAACCGAGGACCTTAGAGCCATCAAAAGTGCAACAGAGCTTTTTCGCTGAGCACAACGTAAAAATATAGGCTCAATGACCATCCGCGTAATGTAGTATGTCCAGGCTACTTCGGCGTAAACAGGGTACTTCATCGCCTTTATGGCGTAAAACTCATCCGCTTTCAATACAGCATTGAAGTGTACGAGGAACGCTTCATGTTCTTTGAAATGAACCTGTCAGATCATGTAATGAACCTGACGTCGGGACTCCTGACAAAGAGTACTGGACGACTACCCAGGCGACGGGTATAATAATGGCGCGGCACTGCAACCCAGGCTGTCATTTACTGCCATTTCCTTTGCGTAAACCACTTTTACACATATGAAGGAATACGCTACCTAGTTTTACACAGGCAGATGTGAGCTGTTTACGCTCTGCAGAAGATAAACAGTCTGCCACGTCAAAAGCTGCACTTCAGGGCTCGAGGCACGTCTCTGCATTTAATGTACAGAGCGATGACAGTTTTTCGAGGCACGTCTCTGCACTTAAAGTACCGAATACTGACAGATGCCCAAGGCACGTCTCTGCACTTGATGCACAGAAGGGTCGCAGGCCTTCAAAATATGCCTCCTTATTTAATGAGCGAGATAATGGCGAATCCCCGCATTTAATGCAGGAGATTTGATTAAATGTCACCGAACCGCCGTTTAGTTACATCCTCTTTGCGTAAACTACTCTTACGCATATAAGGGAATACGCTGCCCAGTTTTACACAGGCAGACGTGAGCTTCTTACGCTCCGCAGAAGGCAAACAGACCGCCATATTAGCAGTTACTATTAGTACAGAATTTGAGGCGCGTATCTACATTTAATGCTCAGAATGATGGCAAATCTTAAAGATAAGCCTCTGCATTTAATGTGCAGGATGGGGGCAGATCTCTGCATTTAATGCAAGAGATTTGATTATATCTCCAAGAGCCGTAATTCCGGCTAAAATGTCTACATCATCTCGGCTTCTATGCCCACTCGGCCTCTATGACTGCTCGGCTTCCATGCCCACTCGGCCTCTATGACTGCTGGCTTCCACGCCCACTCGGCCTTTATGACCATACGGCTTCTATGCCCAGTCGACTTCTACGCCTGCTCGGCTTCTATGCCCACTCGGCTTCTACGCCTGCTCGGCTTCAACGCCCACTCGGCCTCTATGACCACACGGCATCTATGCCCACTCGGCTTCTACGCCTGCTCGACTTCAACGCCCACTCGGCCTCTATAACCACACGACTTTTATGCCCACTCGGCTTCTACGCCTACTCGGCTTCTATGCCTACTTGGCTTCTATGCTATGGTGACAGTCATTGGCTTCTACGCCAACCTCTTCTACAAAAGGGATAACTACCTATGTGGCTTCTACGCCATGATCTTTGTAGCAGATATACGCATTTGTCCCTTAGTTGGACACGCGTCACATGCTCACTCAAAAGGTCATCTATACGCAGGCATTGGTTATTTAAAACCATCGTGTAAAAGGGTGATGTACTTTCCACTACTCAATTTTTACACCGACTGAGTGGTCACTGTCACTAAAACTCTATAAATAGAGACCTCTATCAACAGAGGACAAGGTCAGGAAAATTGATCAAGAAATCCACTATCAGATCCAACGGTCAAAGAAATTGGAGGTCAAGAGAGAGAGGAGAATCCAGAGCTCAGGCAAAGAGAAGGGATCGACGACTTTGGCATCGAGCATCCACCCTCTTTAGCAACCTTCGAAGCTGCTTTCTGTCTTCCACGGCACTTATTCAACATCGTATGGTCCAAGGGCTAAAGTGATCGACTACAGATCAGACACCTATAGCAATATTTACCCAGATTAAATAAATTATACTTAGTCATCCTCGTATAGGATTAAATTGTACAATCTTGTTTATAAACATAAAAGAAGGACGGGTTTTCGTATAAGACCTCATTTTCCATATATCATCTTTTCCGTTTATTATCCGAAATAATTACGTCATATACCGCTTCAGCTTGCCATGAAGGATCATCCATGATAATAGCCCACAATTTGTAAGCCGTGCGTTCTACCGATTCTGTGATAAAAACCGAATTCATAATGTATCATCGATTGCCTACCACCCAGCAGCAAATGGTCTGGCAGAAGCCTTCAATAAGACCATCATAAAACATTCACAAAAGTTTGTATCTTCCAATAAACGTGACTAGAATAAAAAGATAGGTGAATATCTCTAGGCCTACCGTACAACGGTCAGGACAGCTACTGGCAATACGCCTTTCTCTCTGTTGTACGAAAGTGAAGCGGTCCTCCCGCTCGAAATCCAAATCCCTTCACTCCGAGTGGCTCTCTCCAACCAATTAATCGTCGACAACAACCATCACCGATGGCTATAAGAGTTAGAAGCACTCAACGAGAAATGTCTCTTAGCTCAACAGCGCATTGAGCTATACCAATCATGTCTATCTGAAGCCTTCAATAAATGGGTGAACAAGAGGACCTACCAAGTGGGTAATCTCGTCCTGACCGTAAGGAGGCTAATGGTTATGACATACAAGACAACCGACAAATTCTACCCTAAATGGGAGGTCTCGTTCGTCATAGAATCGGTATTCTCCAATGGCACCTACCAGCTCGCGAAACCCAATGGTGACTTGATCATGATGCCTATCAACGGCAAGTTCCTGAAAAAGTACTACGTCTAAACTTGAATTATACTCCCCTTATTACCTGCGGGATGATCCAGATGTACATCTATATACTCTTGGTTCTTCATCCCAAGCAAGTGCTTATGTACAATATATTCCCCTTTATTACAAATTCTTCTAAAAGCCATAATCGGTATCCAGGAGTCTCGGATACGCAACAGATGATGGATCCTCAAAGTCTTCACAGCGGAGCAGTTTTCAGGTCCACTCACACACTCCATTAGTGACCACTCAAAAACTAATCCCGTTAGACGCTAGCCATGTTCATATTGCCTCTGAGCTATCATCCCACCAATCTCCCTAGTGGAGGAATCCTCAAGTATATCTTCATGTTCGGGTAGACCACACTCAGCCAATTACTCCTCTGAAAGTTTTTTGGACATTGGTTCATGTCCATATTACCTTTGAACTATCATCCTCATATTTTTTCCTAGGTGAGTTTGCCATATCCATATTACCTCTGAGCAAACTTCTCGGGTCTTGGCTATCGATCATCATGTCCATATTACCTCTGATATCGATTGTCATTCCCAATTATCACCCGTACTCACCAAGGTACACCAGCGGTATTAAGTCCACAAAAATTGCCACGTCCATATTACCTCTGGCAGGGCTTATTCCAAATCTATTACTCGCACAAACGTGAACAAAAAGTAATAGGTACACAAAATCTATCACATCCATATTACCTCTGATTGGGCTTGTTTACAAATTTATTATTTGCACTCAATATGTGCAACAAATAATAAGTCCACCAAGAGTCCCCCAGTGGGATTTTCTCAATGGAAGCAAACAACCACGTCCATACTACCTCTGGTGCACTTCCTTCTCCTTCTATAAAAATATCTGGATCGTTCCTAATCTCTCGGTATGACTACCGATGAGCTCACGTCTACGTCATCCCTGAGATATCATCCTCATATCCTCCCCTGAGAGTTTTCCATATCCATGTGACCTCTGAGCAAACCTCTCCCTATGACTATCATCATTTGTCATCTCAACTTATCACCAGTGCTTAAATTTAAGTAAGTCAATGGTGTTAAGCCCACCAAACTTGCCACGTCCATATCATCTCTGACAAGGCCTGCTTTGAACTTATTACTTGCACTCTCATGCACAAGAAGTAATAAGTCCCCCAAAGATCCTCCAATGGGATATCCTTGGCAACTATGGTATTGTACTATGTCCACATCACCTCTAGTGCAATACCCAAAGTTTATATGGATAATTCCAACAAAAGGAGAGAAAAAAATTCCCTAAACGGGGAACTAAAAGCAAATAACACTTGAGGACTTACCAATGCCTCAATCAAAATAAAAAGAAAGAAACAACCACCGATACTACTGATTGGTGCACAACTCCTCTAAGCGTTCTCGGAGACTAGCCACTATGGCACCAATCTTAATCCTGACTCCGCGCTCGACTTCTTGAGATACGGCAGCAGAACTATCAAGGTTAGCGTAAGACTGGTGCTTCTCCTCCAATCTCTACAGATTCCCTTCAATGGCGGCAGAACACTGAGATCCAGGCAAAGATTGGATAAATCTAGGCCAACCTTAAAATCTTGGAGGGTGACGTTCGTAAGGCCCGTCAAGAGCAGGAGGTTATCCGAGAGCAAAATCTCACTGTAGCTCCCATCGGGCTACGCGTCGTGAGATGGCTCAGAATCAGAAGAAATTTGTTTGAGGATCTAATCGAATCCACTATTAAATGGATATGTGACAACCTGGAAACACTCATCCGTACGACCCATGACTATGTAGTCCCAATGGCCATGTAATACAATATCCATGTGATCGAAGACATATTCTCTATGCTTCTTATTCAAAGTATTCCAAACTTATCGGTTTGAAAACTTTGAAGGGGGTCTTGTAGAAGCATAAAAAATATGTATCCATGTCACCCGGCGCCCAAAAAAAATAAAAATTAGACGAGATCAGGCCGTAGAGTCTCCCTACGGCCCAACAAGGCAACAACTATGCTCACCCAAATGGAGGCTCAAATCAGGATGCAGAGTCATCCTGCAACCCAAACAAATTCGACATCCATGCATCCCAAACCAGCCAAATCATCTTGGACAAAGAAGGACCTAACGTGGCATTCCGTCAATAGGATCGTCTCTGACACAGAATCCTGATGAAAATAATTTTTTGATTTCCTCAAAAGACGTGAATGCACTAAACGACAAAAGTCTTACGTCAGAGTAGAATATCACTCTCGAGGCGATACAATGCCACGTGGACAGCACAACAAGGGCTTCATGCGTCCCAGACTCCAGGCGGTCCCATGTGTCTCTGGCCCCAAGCGTCTCTAGCCATATGTATTTCAGACTCCAAGAAGACCAAATCTTGCTGTTAGGACAAGAGTGATTCTCTCCAATCAAGTGCGGACTATGTGTCAAGCTGACCAAGTCACGTCCGACAAAGGACGAGAACCACCCAGAACATCAACAAAGAAAAATTCCAAGTAGTGCCTGCATGGCAGCTTGGTCTGCTCACGGTTAAAGTTGTACCCTGTTAAGAAGGGACACATAGTACCCTCCAGCATCCATGTGGCCCAACACATGCGTGCCCAGAGATGACTATAAATAGCAGGGTACCATACCCATACAGAAGGCTGGCTGGCAATCTATGAATCTACACTCGAGCAAGAGAGAAGAGCTTCCTTATCGGAATGTCCATGGAGTAAAGAGAGTTGCTACACTCCTAACCCTCCATCGTCACCCCCCATAACACAAAATTTGTACTTAGACTGTCTGTTTAGGACTCCTCTCTGTACTCTCTTTAGTTTGTTCAATTAAATCATGTTTTTCCAAACTTTCATATTTAATAGTAAACAAGGCCCAAGCCCAAGTTCAGACTAGGAAAAGATGTTCGCAACTGAGAGGACCAGCACCAAGAGGGCGAGGCCAAGCTATGGTACTTACCGTGGATGAGGAGTTAACCTCAAGTGAGGTGGTGGCAGGTACCATTCTCATCAACTCTCATTCAGCTATATTATTATTTAATTCTTATGTATCGTATTCATTCATGTTTGTATAATTTACGACACAAGTGGGTTTGGCGCCTGAGTCCTTGTCAGTATGGCTTATTATACTTATTGATAATGGTCTCATGAGAGTAGATATAGTTTATGCCTCGTATCGAGTCATAATATGCAGGAGATATTTTTTTGCTAGACTGATAGAGTTTTTAATGAACGATTATGATGTCGTCATAGGAATAGATTGGTTGAGTGCTCGACACACATCAATAGATTATCATGCTTGTAAGGTTATCTTTCATGTCCCTAGTGAGAAGGAGTTCTTATTTTCTCGGGGTGACATAGAATCTTCATCCGTTATCCTGAGATTGACAGTAGCAGAAGAAGTGCATTTTTCCAAATTGTCAGTGAATTTCCAGATGTATTTCTAGAAGATCTTCTAGATATGCCGCTAAAGAGAGGGAGAGATTGAGTTCACTATTGACTTGATTCCCGAAATAGCACCAGTATCGGAAAGAGTCTACAGGATGACACTATCAGAGTTGGAAATTTTGTACCGAATGATTGAAGAATTCAGAATCAATAAATTCATTCGTGTTAGTGGACCGCCTCGGGGAGTCCTGATGCTTCTTGTAAAGAAGAACGATGCTACATTATATTTATGTGTTGACTATCGTACTCTAAACTCGGTGACCATCAAGAACAAGTATCCGTTGCCTCAAATAGACGACTTGTTCAACCAACTCAGTAGGGGAGGCAATATTTTCTAAGATTGATTTACGATCCAGATGCCCTCAGATCCGAGTCAAAGAGCAAGATATACCAAAGATGGCATTTAGATCATGATATGACCATTGTGAGTTTCGGGTGGTGCCTTTTGGAGCAACCAATGTGCCGACAGTATTTATAGTTCTTATGAATCATATATTCATGCCTTATCTGGATAAGTTTGTAATATTATTTATCAATGATATCTTGGTTTACAGTCAGAGTGAAGCAGAGTATGAGCAGCATCTTTGAGTAATTCTTCAGATTCTCCAGAAATAACAGTTGTACACCAAGTTTAGCAAGTGTGAGTTTTAGCTTGATCGCATTTTCTACTTGGGTCACATCATAGCAAGAGGTGGAGTAGAAGTGGATCTGAAGAAGATAGAAGCTATCGAGACATGGTTGATTCCTAGAACAGTTATAGATGTTTATAGTTTTCTGGGTTTAACAGGCTACTATCAACGATTTATGACAGACTTTGCTAGACTTTCAGCACCATTGACGTAGTTTATACGTAAGGATGTGCTCTTTGAAAGGACCGACGATTATCATATTTCTTTCAAGAAACTCAAGCAAAAATTGATAATGGCTCCTATTTTAACGCTTTAAAATAAATCAGGTGGATTCATAGTTTATTGTGTTGCATTAGGCAAAGGATTATAATGTGTCCTTATGCTGCATGGTAAGGTTATAGCTTATTCATCTCGGCAGCTTCGAGACCATGAGTAAAATTATCCGACACATGATTTGGGTTAGCACTAGTCGTATTGGCACTCAAGCTTTGGAGGCATTACATGTACAGAGAGAGAGTAGAGATTTTTACGTATCAAAAGAGCCTGAAGTATATTTTTACTCGAAGGACCTCAACATGTTGTAAACACCCTATTTTTTCAGAATAATTTTAACATAATTTTTTGCCAATTTTTTGGTTTTTTTGGGATGAAGAACCAAGGTTATTGTGATCAAAGGATTTTTTATACAGCTAATTGATGTTAAACTATTATGGAAATAATATTTTATGGTGTAAGATGGAAAACCGGACATGGGGTATTTTTCTGTGAATTTATTGGACTCCGAAAATGCGTTTAAAGTCCTAAAAACTATTGGATTTTTAAACCGAACCAAACCCAAACCAAAACAAACCACTGATTGAACCAAACTAGACCGCTGATTGAACCAAGCCAACCAGCATAGCGGGTCGGGTCGGGTCGGATCCGAGCCAAACCCGACCCGGACCCGAAATCCAATTAGAAAACCTAACTGCCGGATTCACTGTAGCCCCTATTTAAGCCCCCGCCTCGGCTTTGGTGAGCCGCCTCGCCGCCAGACCCTCTCATCTTCTTCCGTCGAGACGCACGAACACCTCACCGTTGATGCCCCGCTCCTTCCCTTCTTCAGCCCCGCTCCTTCGACCAGAACCGCCAGCGGAGTTCATCCCCGCCGTCGACCATCCGATCGACGCCGCCGTCCCCCCCAAATTCTACCACCTCACCGCTGCCGCCAGGCCGCCCTCGGTCAGACCCGCCGTCGACTAAGCCCCGCTCCACCCGAGTCCACCCAACCCCGCTCGTCCCTCATCGAGCTCCGGCCCGCGTGAAACCGCTCCGGCCCGCGTGAACCCGCTCCGGCCAACTGTGCAGGGCCGCCGCCTTAGCCGACCTCGCCGACCCCGAGTCTGACTCCCTCCGACAAAGCCCCACCGCTGTCTCGATCGGAACCCTCGCCTGGACTCACAGCAGACGCACGGAAACAAGAGTTTGAGCCGGGCACGAGCAGGACACGTGAGATTCAGACTTCTCGGAGCCCAGTTCAGGTAGCATTTTCTCTCACCTCGTAACTCGTTTTTATTTCTGTCAGTTGCAATGCATAGACTGTTTAACCCTCTCGGTGCCCGTGCAACCCGCTCGGTACATCGCGTCCTGTGGTGATCGCAAATCGCGATTCAAAAACAGGAAAAACAATGCCCTATTTTACCCCGGAACTGAGTATGCCCCGCCAAATGGGACGACTTGGTCGCACGCGGTCTTTACCGAAACGTGCGCGACGTTGATACGGACGTGTAGGATTTTGCAGAAGTTGATTTGGATGTGCGTGCACACCGAAATCAACGCGTATCCGCCAACAACGCCCCGTATCCGTCTATTCTGGAACACACTCTAACTTTGTGTACATACGTCGGATCGAGACAAAACTTATGCCATCGGACTCATAGCAATTTGCTGGTCCTGTGACCAAAGTTTGGTCCGATTCTAAGAACGTTGACAAAATCATGTATCGTGGGCCCCACAGGCTCCACTTGACGGACGATTTTGTGATCGACTCATCGAAATCTAATTCTAAAAATTCCGTTGGGTTTGTATCATCGTTCTTGACTTGTTGACACTGAGTTTAAGGAATTTGGAGACCTTTGACCCTGACATGCTTTTCGGTGCAAAGTGGCCCACATATGGACCCCGCTTTGGCCCGAAAATGTTATTTTTGCCCTTGTGTCCAAATTGGACTTAAGGATAGGCGTTTCTAGCTATTTGATATCTTCTGAGACTGTTGGTGATATTTATTATAGCTTTTGGAGTAGTACCTACAGGATCCACTGATACAGGGACGATTGTTGGTATTCGGACCCGAGGCAAGTGTACCTTGCCAAACTCTGCAGTATTGTTATATATTTTCTTTGCTTTATTTATATTGCTGTGCATGCTTAACCTAGGACCGTGTGACGTACTTAGCGTTCGATTATTAGTCGGGTGCCAACACCGTACGCGGTGTTGTGTATTATCATCTAGAGATGGATATTCGTGACACTTTATCTTCTCGTACTTATCTTACCAAGTACACTTTGACCCATGACACTTGATACTATTTATGAGATAGGATCTTCTCGAGATATTTATGGTGATTTTGTATAGGATACAAGACTTGGCAGAGATATTATATTCCTAGACATTTATGACTTATTGTATTAGTTATGATCCCGCTTGACATGAACATGAGACGTTATGGTCATGATATGCGTGGTTACATTGGGTGGGGAGAGACACACAGGCTACAGGCTAATCATATATATATAACCCCTATTATTGTGAGGCACAAGACTCTAAGCCCGAGCTTGGCCCATTACTCTTTATTACTGCTGCTACCAGCTCCCCGACACAGAGCTTGTAGTGGCTTCAGCCTGAGTTCTAGTGCTGCTCTCATCTTGCATATCACTTAGCTGGTTATTTAGTGTTCCCCTATTATTCCATCTATTGTTGGAGAGACCCACAGGCTACAGGTTGACTATATTATGCCAGCTACTCAGTCTCTCGCTGAGCTAGACCACCTCATGATATCACTGCTACCGGCTCCCCTACACAAAGCTTGTAGTTGTTTCAACCTAAGTACTATTGATGCTCTCTCTCTCTTGCATTTCACACAGATGATTACATACTTACCCTATTATTCTTATTATTTGCTACACTGCTTATATTATGGCTTATATATTTTCTGTACCTTGCTATGTCCCCTGAGGACCTGGATATGGATTATGTCCCCAGGATTTGAGGACGAGATCTATCCCGAGGTATACGGGACCGCAGCCGAAGCTGATCCAGGAGCTGTACCGACACCCGAGGACGAGGTGTTAGCTGAAGACTTTTTCTGAGCATCTATGTTTCATGCTCAGTATTTACTTTATTCAGTTATTGTAACCTCCGACTTCCAAATTTCAGAAATATTTAGATTTTAAATATTTTTATATCAAGTTTATAAGATATTTTCTCCTTGAAAATTTTTATGTTTGAGTGTAGAAGGTGATTAAAATCTTTTATAAAAATTATTTTTCCTAAATGTCGATTTCTTATAAATAAATAAATAAATAAATAATAATGTATATATATTTCTCTAGTTTCAAATGTTTATTGGCTTGAAATCATAAAGTTAGTTATTTGATAAAATTAATTAAAAGACTAGTGTTTCTTCATAATAAAAAAATTTTATAATTAATCGGGGTAGTAAATAAATGAATTACATACTTTCTAATATTTTGAAAAATGAGTTTAATTAGTAGCTAATCGAAAGACTCTTAAAAACATTTTTCTTAAATTTCTTTTCTATTTAATTTACCGTTTTTCCGTCTCCCATTCACGCCCTCATTCTTCCCACATGAAAAGCCCTTTATATTTAATCCTGGCCATTCATCATTGGGCCGATCCTCACCCTTTAGCCCACAACTCTCTCTCCCTATTTAAGGCTCTCATCACCATTTCCCTAGAAACCCTAATCTTCAATTCATTGGCTAGCCTCCACAAATTCCCTCAAACCAGAGCCACCACCATTTTGTGTGCTCGTGTCCGTGTGTCCAGCATCACCGTGTCAGCCGTGATGGCCTCGGGTCCGACCCCGGGTGTCACCCGTATCCATTCATTCCTGTGTCCAGTTACAATATTACAAACGGATTTTTCCGTGTCCGACACACCCGGACACATCCACATCCTCCACTGTACAACCTCATCCCCGTGTCCGGCAGACCCGGACACGTCCACAGTACAGCTACCCTCGTGTCCAGACCGGACACGTACCCAAACCCCGACACAGAACCTAACCCTAAACCTAACCGTGGCCGCGTCGAGCCGTGGCCGCTGAAGCCGATAGCCGTCGCCGGACGCCGCCCAGATCCGCCGAGGAAGACGTCGACCGCCTCGGATCTGGAGCCGCTGCCACGCCGTCGCCCCTCGGTGTCGACCACCGCCGCTGAGTCGTCGACCGCCGCTGCTCCAGAGAACCGCCTGCAACCGCCCCCTCGATCCAAGTGCAGCCGTCCTCGAGCGCTGAGCGCCGCCGTTGAAGCCGAGCCCCGCCTCGAAGCCGCCGCTGAACCGAGCGCCGCCTCGCCGAGTCGAAGCCGCCGCCGCCTCCCCTCAGCATCGACCCGCAGCCGCCTCGACCAGATCCACCTTTCCTCGAAGCACAGCGGCCGGCCACTCCTCTTCTCCGTCGAGATGCTGCTTCCCTCACCGGAGCCGACAATCGCCAGATCCACCGCCGCCGCCGAGTCCCCGACGGACTTCCCCGCGCCGGCGACGGGAAAACCCCATCGTGAGCCTCCGCCCTTTCTTCTTCTTCTTCTGTGATTTGGTTTAGTTAATAATTAGGGATATGTTAATTATTTTAATTAATTAATAATTAGTTTAATTAACTTATAATTAGTTTAATTAAGTGTAATTAGTTTAGTTAATGATTAGATTAGTTAATTCTTAATAAACAGTAATTAACCTCTTAATCATTTGATTAAATTCTTAATCAGTTTAATTATTATTAATCAATTCTTGATCAGTTAATTTATTATTAATTAATTAGTTTAGTTAATATATGATTTGATTAGTTAATTATTAATAATTAGTAATTAGTTAATTAATTTTAATCAGTTAGTTTTTATCAGTTGATTAATTCATTAATCAGTAATTATTAATTAATCAGTTTGGTATTTTCTTATAATTAGTTTAGTTAATTTGTAATTGATGTAGTAAATAAATGTAATTGCTTTAGCATATGTAATTAGCTAATTTTATGTAATTAGTTTATTTAGTTATAATAAAAAGGTTTTTGATTATTAAAAATATAGTTCCAATAATAAAATGAGTTCAAAATTAGTTATTTAGATCAGTGACCGATTTTACCATAAATGAAAATATATTGGCTTTTACGGAAATTCTAGATTTCTATAAATAAACCTTTAAATTCTAATTTTGTTCAAAAGGGAAGTTTTAACAATTATTGTTCAAAATGATTTCCAAATGATTTTTCATAAATTAAGGAGTTACCTTGATTACGAACAATCGACCCTTTCTCTTATTAGCTAACTTGTAAATCTTAACCTTAGCTAAACCCCAGTGAATTTCTCTATGTATTAAGGACTCGGTATCCTTATCTCGATTTTCGTGTCGAGCTCCGATCTTGGACTTCTTTATATAGTTTCTAGCTAATTGGACCGCTCCGGACCCATTGGAACTAACTGCTACTTCATTTGGGATCACCTTGAGAAGTGTGGCATGATGAACATTCTCTGGTTAGTCAAATATGTATAAAATATATTTGATTGATATATATATATTCAAATATGTATTTTGGTATATATATATTATATACAACTATTAGTGTATATACACAAATACGTATTTTGTACAATTACTAAGAGACACTTGTATATATATTCTATACGTTTTATTGGTATACTTTGAGTGTAAATGTATATTATATACGTGTCCCTACTAGATGACCCTAGTTGACTAGTGCCCTGCCTGACATGGCCCTGAGACCAGTATTTTTGACTGTGTTAGTGTAGCATCTGATGCAAATGTGGTTTGCTTGTGTTATGTTTATAGGACTGTTGGTTTACCCAGGGGATACTCTGGAACAGGACATTGGTTTTACCAGCTAAGGACCCAAGGCAAGTATATTCTCTGATTAGTTTCTAATTTATGATATCACCTATGTTCACTGTATCTAGTGTAAATATCCATGTTCTTGACACATTGGTTACACGGATTGGTATACACGGATCTCGTCATGAGATGTTATTCCTTATTCATGGTGTAGCTTGTACAAGACTTGTTTTCCTTGTTATCTTGTGCATGTACAGACACTGATTCCCGGGGAGATTTGCTACCTTCCTAGGGAATCCCGTGCCGTAGCGTACCATGATTAGATCTACTATACCAGTCGGGGGTTTGGGGAGTATTTTAGTGTAGATATGTGATCATACCCAACTATCCATGCATCATAGCTCACCCCACATCTCACGTCGGGTGCGGCCTGACCATCTCCATGCCTCATAGCTGTTACGTGTGATTAGCCTGACCTCTCCATGCATCATAGCTAACCTTCGGTTAGCCTGACCTTCTATGAATCATAGCTAATCACATGTAACCAGCCTGATCAAGTTCCCAAGCCGATCACATGTTAAAGCTAGTACTCACACACTTAGTCATAGGTTTCTTGCTCTTGGACATATTATTTCTTTTCCTGCAGTTACTTACAGTATTTTCAGTATTTCTTTCATTGTACATTTCTCGTACCTATACATGCATCTGGTATGTTTCCATCTAGAACTGCTACATAGTTTATGTCATTTATATAGAACTGCTATTTAGAGATGTACTTTGCTCCTTCCTGACTGGAAAATATTTTTCCAGACTGTGACCTTAGTGGACTTGTTCTGACACTTGGAGATTGGTTGTTACTGATTACAGGTATGATTGTTTTATCATTAGTCTTGTGTTGTACTCTTTTGTTCTTCAAATTCTTATCGTGCTGTAATTGTGATTGAGTATGTTGTTCATCTTTATAGTGTTATCCGTGTCTCCTTATGGAGTTGGATACTAGTGTGAGATTATTTAGATAGTACTTGACCTAGACAGCGTTCTACCGCCGATGCTGCGGCGTAGGCTGGACGTACCCACGCACTCGTGCCCTAAACCGGGTGCGGGTCGTGACACGTTTTTAGTGGTGGCCCATGCAGGTCAGACTTCGCGAGATGTGCGATGTCGTAATAGTGTGGCATCTTTGTTATACTACTGCGTACCTGCTATTGAATATAGGACATAGGATACTAGGATGAGAGAGGATACTCAATCACAAATTCTTGAAAGATTTCCTGGGATGACCCCATGAGAATCTTATTTTCAATTTAAATCTTTCCTTGTTTCCGTCCGCTCTCGCTTGTTGTCACTGAACTTGATTCTTGTTGAGCAGCTATTAAATTAAATTCTTGGTATCATTGTTGAGTTCGATTCTTGTTGACCAGTTGTTAACTTTAATTCTTCGTATCGTTGTTAAGTTGATTTCAAATTGAGATGAATTTTTACGGACTAGGATTTATGGTATCATCTGATGACATATATTGATGAGGACAGTGAGGAAGGTAAAACGTCTACTTTGGTTATGGAACCTAGAATTTATCGCAGCCATATTAGCTGTGGTGACGAGAACGTAGGGACCTGACTTGGATGTACATACTATAGTTATGAAGCTTAGAGTCTTTCGCAGCCATACCGGTTGGCGTGGCGAAGATTCTAGACGACATGATTATAGAGTGCATACCTTAGTTACGAAACCTATCGTTTATCGCATCTATGCTTACTGGCGTGGCGAGGATTCTGAGTGTCATGATTTCAGACAGACGTGTATGATTATCAGGTTGTATCCTAAATTGGTTCTTAAAATATCATCTCAAGACTTATCTATTTCTGTTATTCCAGGACTTTGTTCCACCGCTTCTTTCTTTACTAGCAGTAAAGATACCTTCTGTCCTCAATTCAGTCTTTGAGCTCCTATTCCTTGAGGATTTCTTGTTAAGTATGATAATTAGTGGCTTGTAATTTTGTTTGTGTCTTGTATTAGTATTGACTGTGTTGCTAGTAATTTGTAAGTGTTTCTTAGTTGGGCATATGAGCAGTAGGCTTTAATCAAGAGTTAGCCCTTAGCATAGTACCTTGTACCAATGATTCTAGGAGTAGTGTCATTAGAGACTGAGAGTTAAGGAGAGTATAGAGTATCAGTGATAGTTCTCAGAGTTAGTATCAAAGCCAATTACCCGTCCTGGATAATTATGATTATTTAATTGAGTGATCTATGTAAACGATTAAGTATCCGGGAATTGTGTTAAGGATTTATGGAGCATGATGTCCAATTTGATGATTGATATCGGAAATGTTAAAGGTAAAGAAAAGTATATGTATAAAGGGTTTAATGAGATGTCATAAGTAGAGAAATATCAGGATTAGTAATGGAAGTTGTGAAGCGTATCACGGATTAGTTTAATAGGCTTTAAAGGATTAAAGGAAATGCATATACAACCATCGAGATGAGAAACCATATACTTGCCCATGAGAATAAGAAATATGGGTGTTATAAAAGGTACAGCTAATCATGAGTTCTAATGAGCTTGGTGAGATGATGCATTAATGGAACTAGTGATATAATACCAAGAGTGCTAATGATTCTATATCGAGGATTTGTCGAGAATAACGTTAAAAACAGTAAGCACTCTGTGTGTTGATAATTAGATGATATACCAATTGACATAATTGAAATCATGAAGGAAAACACAGTTGATGATAACCTTGATCATTGGAGGTAATAGTGCAAGTGATTCGGGCAGTACAAATTTAGTATACAGTTCTAGACAATAGAGGTATTGAGTGCACCTTGAGTATCAGAGACCGTGAGCACTAATATGTACATTGAGGAGTTATAAATTAAAAGGTGGAAATGAAATTTTTTTAAATTTTCAGAATTTTAAGGAGTTGAGATTTTATGTTGTTAAAATATTGAGGATTTAAATTTGATTCAATAAACATAGTTAAGGCTACAAAGATTTTAGAAGTGATTAAATTTTATTTCGATGTGAAGTATCTGATTTTGAGGAGGTATATGCATTTTATTTTAAGTCGATCGGGAAGTTAAACCTTGACGATTATTTTGAGGATTAATTTTGGTAGATGAGAAATATGAATATTAATATATGAGTAGATGAGAACAAATGGTATGGACAATTGTAGTAGTAACGAGAACTAGCAGTGGGTGTACTTATAGTAGAACAGAGATACCTAAAGAGATAGAGGTATCAAACTCTACATGCATAATTTGACCTATGATTGTGTTAGAGGTTCTTGGTATCAAATTTTGGTATTAATAAACAGGTGTGTGCAATACGGATGTATTCATGGATTTTGTGGATTAATGAGTAGTTGATATGGGTACCAGTGTACATGAATAGGAATTAGTTAGTGAATGTGCTAGAGTTAAGTGGTTGATAGCAGATACCGCAAGTAATATGTTAGCAGGTTCTTTTCTTTTCTTCCTAATGTTATTTTCGTCTTTTGATTGATTGATTCCCTAGTAACGTGGTTTATATTCGTGATTTCTTGTTAGAATATAACTAGTAGTACACCTTAACAGAGACTGAAATACCATGACAAGATACATGACCTATATATTTTCTCAAATTGCATGGCTGTAGGTAGAGTTTTCTTAAACCATGATCATTGGTTCTTGACCATAGCAGAGATCTATGACGAGGTTATGACTGACCAACAAGAGACAAGAGGATTAAATTTGTGGATAAGCATTAATTTAAATAAAGAGTTAAGGCGTTAATAAAAGAATTGACGGATCATTAATTTTACGAAGATTGAGGATGATTGAAACTCGAGGATAAATATTGACTTGAAAGGAGAGTTAAGAAATTGACAGAACCAAAAATTTGAGGATTTATTAATTTTAAGGAGGTCTTGATATGATTGAATTGATTATTTAAAATTTGAGAAATCCGAGAGATTATCATTTTATCTATTTGATTGCAAGATAGAAATTTTATATATTATGAATGTTGCATTGAAGATTCTGGAAGCATCGCATCGTTGAATATTTGAGGAAAACGAAAATCAGAAAATAAAATCGTAAATGGAATAGTGTCGAATTCAATTCTCGGGATAGGATTAGATTTTGAATGAGCATCAATTGAATTGGAGTTAGAGCAGTAAGATGATTGATGAGTGTTTAAAATTTAAATTGGGATACAGATTTTTAAATGTTATAAATATACATTGATTGGAATTCAATTGGAGGATTGGATATTAAAATCCTTGAGTAATTAGATACGAACTTAAAATTTTGGAGAAGATTATGATAAAAATTTGGATTTGATTTTTAAAACTTGAGGATTTCCGGAATATGATGATATAGAATTTTGGAAGGTTGTGAAACAACATTATGAAATTACTTCATGATTATTGGTTTAAGATTTAAATTTTGATAGAAACAATATGGTGAATAAAGGCAAGTATTGAGAATCCTAAATTTCGAGGACGAAATTTTTCTAAGGTGGGTAGACTTGTAACCTCCGACTTCCAAATTTCAGAAATATTTAGATTTTAAATATTTTTATATCAAGTTTATAAGATATTATCTCCTTGAAAATTTTTATGTTTGAGTGTAGAAGGTGATTAAAATCTTTTATAAAAATCATTTTTCCTAAATGTCAATTTCTTATAAATAAATAAATAAATAAATAATAATGTATATATATTTCTCTAGTTTCAAATGTTTATTGGCTTGAAATCATAAAGTTAGTTATTTGATAAAATTAATTAAAAGACTAGTGTTTCTTTATAATAAAAAAATTTTATAATTAATCGGGGTAGTAAATAAATGAATTACATACTTTCTAATATTTTGAAAAATGAGTTTAATTAGTAGCTAATCGAAAGACTCTTAAAAACATTTTTCTTAAATTTCTTTTCTATTTAATTTACCGTTTTTTCGTCTCCCATTCACGCCCTCATTCTTCCCACATGAAAAGCCCTTTATATTTAATCCTGGCCATTCATCATTGGGCCGATCCTCACCCTTTAGCCCACAACTCTCTCTCCCTATTTAAGGCTCTCATCACCATTTCCCAAGAAACCCTAATCTTCAATTCATTGGCTAGCCTCCACAAATTCCCTCAAACCAGAGCCACCACCATTTTTGTGTGCTCGTGTCCGTGTGTCCAGCATCACCGTGTCAGCCGTGATGGCCTCGGGTCCGACCCCGGGTGTCACCCGTATCCATTCATTCCTGTGTCCAGTTACAATATTACAAACGGATTTTTCCGTGTCCGACACACCCGGACACATCCACATACTCCACTGTACAACCTCATCCCCGTGTCCGGCAGACCCGGACACGTCCACAGTACAGCTACCCTCGTGTCCAGACCGGACACGTACCCAAACCCCGACACAGAACCTAACCCTAAACCTAACCGTGGCCGCGTCGAGCCGTGGCCGCTGAAGCCGGTAGCCGTCGCCGGACGCCGCCCAGATCCGCCGAGGAAGACGTCGACCGCCTCGGATCTGGAGCCGCTGCCACGCCGCCGCCCCTCGGTGTCGACCACCGCCGCTGAGTCGTCGACCGCCGCTGCTCCAGAGAACCGCCTGCAACCGCCCCCTCGATCCAAGCGCAGCCGTCCTCGAGCGCTGAGCGCCGCCGTTGAAGCCGAGCCCCGCCTCGAAGCCGCCGCTGAACCGAGCGCCGCCTCGCCGAGTCGAAGCCGCCGCCGCCTCCCCTCAGCGTCGACCCGCAGCCGCCTCGACCAGATCCACCTTTCCTCGAAGCACAGCGGCCGGCCACTCCTCTTCTCCGTCGAGATGCTGCTTCCCTCACCGGAGCCGACAATCGCCAGATCCACCGCCGCCGCCGAGTCCCCGGCGGACTTCCCCGCGCCGGCGACGGGAAAACCCCATCGTGAGCCTCCGCCCTTTCTTCTTCTTCTTCTGTGATTTGGTTTAGTTAATAATTAGGGATATGTTAATTATTTTAATTAATTAATAATTAGTTTAATTAACTTATAATTAGTTTAATTAAGTGTAATTAGTTTAGTTAATGATTAGATTAGTTAATTCTTAATAAACAGTAATTAACCTCTTAATCATTTGATTAAATTCTTAATCAGTTTAATTATTATTAATCAATTCTTAATCAGTTAATTTATTATTAATTAATTAGTTTAGTTAATATATGATTTGATTAGTTAATTATTAATAATTAGTAATTAGTTAATTAATTTTAATCAGTTAGTTTTTATCAGTTGATTAATTCATTAATCAGTAATTATTAATTAATCAGTTTGGTATTTTCTTATAATTAGTTTAGTTAATTTGTAATTGATGTAGTAAATAAATGTAATTGCTTTAGCATATGTAATTAGCTAATTTTATGTAATTAGTTTATTTAGTTATAATAAAAAGGTTTTTAATTATTAAAAATATAGTTCCAATAATAAAATGAGTTCAAAATTAGTTATTTAGATCGGTGACCGATTTTACCATAAATGAAAATATATTGGCTTTTACGGAAATTCTAGATTTCTATAAATAAACCTTTAAATTCTAATTTTGTTCAAAAGGGAAGTTTTAATAATTATTGTTCAAAATGATTTCCAAATGATTTTTCATAAATTAAGGAGTTACCTTGATTACGAACAATCGACCCTTTCTCTTATTAGCTAACTTGTAAATCTTAACCTTAGCTAAACCCCAGTGAATTTCTCTATGTATTAAGGACTCGGTATCCTTATCTCGATTTTCGTGCCGAGCTCCGATCTTGGACTTCTTTATATAGTTTCTAGCTAATTGGACCGCTCCGGACCCATTGGAACTAACTGCTACTTCATTTGGGATCACCTTGAGAAGTGTGGCATGATGAACATTCTCTGGTTAGTCAAATATGTATAAAATATATTTGATTGATATATATATATTCAAATATGTATTTTGGTATATATATATTATATACAACTATTAGTGTATATACACAAATACGTATTTTGTACAATTACTAAGAGACACTTGTATATATATTATATACGTTTTATTGGTATACTTTGAGTGTAAATATATATTATATACGTGTCCCTACTAGATGACCCTAGTTGACTAGTGCCCTGCCTGACATGGCCCTGAGACCAGTATTTTTGACTGTGTTAGTGTAGCATCTGATGCAAATGTGGTTTGCTTGTGTTATGTTTATAGGACTGTTGGTTTACCCAGGGGATACTCTGGAACAGGACATTGGTTTTACCAGCTAAGGACCCAAGGCAAGTACATTCTCTGATTAGTTTCTAATTTATGATATCACCTATGTTCACTGTATCTAGTATAAATATCCATGTTCTTGACACATTGGTTACACGGATTGGTATACACGGATCTCGTCATGAGATGTTATTCCTTATTCATGGTGTAGCTTGTACAAGACTTGTTTTCCTTGTTATCTTGTGCATGTACAGACACTGATTTCCGGGGAGATTTGCTACCTTCCTAGGGAATCCCGTGCCGTAGCGTACCATGATTAGATCTACTATACCAGTCGGGGGTTTGGGGAGTATTTTAGTGTAGATATGTGATCATACCCAACTATCCATGCATCATAGCTCACCTCACATCTCACGTCGGGTGCGGCCTGACCATCTCCATGCCTCATAGCTGTTACGTGTGATTAGCCTGACCTCTCCATGCATCATAGCTAACCTTCGGTTAGCCTGACCTTCCATGAATCATAGCTAATCACATGTAACCAGCCTGATCAAGTTCCCAAGCCGATCACATATTAAAGCTAGTACTCACACACTTAGTCATAGGTTTCTTGCTCTTGGACATATTGTTTCTTTTTCTGCAGTTACTTACAGTATTTTCAGTATTTCTTTCATTGTACATTTCTCGTACCTATACATGCATCTGGTATGTTTCCATCTAGAACTGCTACATAGTTTATGTCATTTATATAGAACTGCTATTTAGAGATGTACTTTGCTCCTTCCTGACTGGAAAATATTTTTCCAGACTGTGACCTTAGTGGACTTGTTCTGACACTTGGAGATTGGTTGTTACTGATTACAGGTATGATTGTTTTATCATTAGTCTTGTGTTGTACTCTTTTGTTCTTCAAATTCTTATCGTGCTGTAATTATGATTGAGTATGTTGTTTATCTTTATAGTGTTATCCGTGTCTCCTTATGGAGTTGGATACTAGTGTGAGATTATTTAGATAGTACTTAACCTAGACAGCGTTCTACCGCCGATGCTGCGGCGTAGGCTGGACGTACCCACGCACTCGTGCCCTAAACCGGGTGCGGGTCGTGACAGTTATTTATATTTTGGTCTGTTGAACCATTGTATCAGATATTTATCGGGTTATTCCCCGAAGCACTGTGTTGAGACTGGTTGATGATTTACATTCCTTATATTATATGGATCATATTTTATATCTTGTGTGGATGAGATTAGTTGTGCCTTGATTGTCGTAGACTTTGTTTTACAGCTTAAGTATGCCCTGATGGATCCATTAAATTGGGTTTAACCATCGGTGCGTGCTGCTGGTCATTGCCACGTATCTGGTCCCTCGGTATTTTGGGACTGGGGCGTGACATAGTTTTTGTGGTGGTCCATGCAGGTCTACGACTAAATTGTTTAGTTTCAACTTAGGGACCAAACCAGCCTGCCCTAAGGATAGGATAAGTTATAGGATCTTATCCATTATTTGAACCATTTTGAACTCTATATCGAACTCAAACTTGTTACTTGATTTGCATATTGTATTGATTCCTCTAAGCGTTCTTACAGTTTATCTTTTGGTTGCAGAGTAATGGATCCCAGGAACGGAGATGAGATTCCATTAGATATGCCACACGATGCTGTGGTTACTTATATAGACGGAGTGACACCAGGGAATTAAGGACAAACATCGCAGAGCGATCAAACCGGTTAGCCTAATCCAAGGTTCCGGAGAGATGACATCCCACCTCCACCATAGTTCACTCCCCAGATGCCAGTTTTTCTGCCAGGACAAGCCATGGACGGGCAACAGATATTCGAGATGATGTATGCTATGATGCAAGCCCAGCAGCAGATTCAGCAAGAGGCCCATCGTCAGGAGGCCGAGTATCTGAGAATCAGCCTGGTATCCGCATTGGAGCAGGCAAATCCACCAGTAAGGCGATCAACATCGGGATCTACCACCGATTTTTGTCAGCTCAAGCCTCGTACATTTTCTGGTAAAGAGGGGCCAATAGAAGTTCATGAATGGCTCACGAACATACAGCACCAGTTGGAAGCAGCTGAACTTCCGAGGGAGAAATGGATGACTGCAGTCAGAATGCAGTTAACTGAAAATGCACATCATTGGTGGTTAGCAGAAGAGAGGAGGCTCGGATAGGACCTAGTCACTTGGGAAGAGTTCTCCAGACTCTTCCGAGAGATGTATATTCCAGCAGTAGCACGGTCGGAGCTCAGAGACAAGTTCAACCGCCTTATCCAAGGCAATATGATAGTGGAAGAATACAACGCAGAATTTATTCGCCTATGTCGCTTTGCCCCAACCTTGATTTCGATAGAGGAAGAGAAAGCTGAGAAGTTCTTTGATGGACTAAAGTTCGAACTTCAGAGATTGATTGGATCGGTCGTACCTATATCATATACCGATGTTCTTACAGCAGCACAACACATGGAGCACGTCACTAGAAGAGAGTCAAATTTGAAGAGGCTCATCACATCAGCACCATCCAGGATAGCACATAGGGATTCAGCAAAATGGTCCCAGAGGAGTATGCCAGAGAGGACAGCACACAGGGCCATATCTCTCCCTACTTGTCACCACTACGGCAAGATAGGTCACATTGAGAGAGAATGCAGATGCAAGTTGGGACTCTGCCTGGCTTGCGGATCCAACCAGCATCAAACCAGAGATTGCACTGAACGCAGAGAGGGAGCACCACAGACAGGAGTTGGAGGAGTCAGACCACCAGTTCCAGGAGGAAATCAGCAGAGACCACCACTGGCACCACAGGCAGCTCTATTTCAGCAGGCTCAGCAGCAGAGAGGCCAAGCTCAGGGACGAGGACAGGCATTTACATTGGCTGTTGAGGAGAAAGCTACTGCAGGCAAAGTTATCGCAGGTACCATTTTAGTAGCTTCATTACCAGCTGTAGCTTTATTTGATTCTGGAGCGTCGCATTCATTTATAGCAGCTAGCATTGTAGCCACCCATAGATTAGCTACCGTACCCCTTTCGAAGATGAAAAGAATTCTTACGGGAGGTAGAATTATTCTGGTTAGTGACGTATGTAGATCATGTTCTGTAGTAGTCTGTGGAAGAGAAATGCGAGCTCAATTTTTGATATTTTCTATGCCGGATTATGATGTTTTACTTGGTATGGACTGGTTAAGTCAGTACCATGCGACTCTTGATTGCCGATTTGGACGGATTATATTTAGACCGCCTGGACATCCAGAATTTAAGTTTCTTCGAGGAGCAGTAGAGCAAGGAGTTCAGCCTACTCTTAGGGTACTATCTGTAGAAGAGGAGACAGGTTACCCAAGAGTCATATCAGAATTTATGGATGTATTTCCTGATAATCTTCCAGGTTTACCGCCTGATCGGGAAATAGAATTCACAATAGACTTAACTCCAGGAGCAGAGCCTATCACTTCATCAGTATATCGGCTAGCACCTAAGGAGTTAGTGGAGTTGAAGGAACATGTTGATGATCTTCTGGAGAAGGGTTTCATTCGGCCCAGTGTTTCACCTTGGGGAGCACCCATATTATTTGTGCCAAAGAAGGATGGAACAGTACGGTTATGCATTGACTACAGGGCACTAAATATTGTGACCATCAAGAACATATATCCCTTACCACTCATTGATGATCTATTCGATCAATTGAGTGGTGCGAGGGTATTCTCGAAGATTGACCTTAGATCCGGCTATCATCAGATCAAAGTAAGGAAGGAAGACATACCGAAGACAGCTTTCAGGACCAAGTATGGACATTATGAGTTCTTGGTAATGCCGTTTGGATTAACCAACGTGCCAGCAGTGTTTATGAGTTTAATAAACAGAGTCTTTCATCAGTTCTTGGATAAATTTGTGGTTGTGTTCATTGACGACATTCTAATATATTATAAGAGCCACGAAGAGAACGAGGAGCATCTCAGAATCGTGTTAGAGACCTTGAGACAGGAGAAGTTATATGCCAAACTCAGTAAGTGTAAGTTTTGTATGGATAAAGTGCCCTTCTTGGGATATATCATTTCAGGAGAACGACTTTCAGTTGATCCAGAGAAAGTCGCGACAATAGAGACTTGGCCTACACCCACATCAGTTGCAGAGGTGAGAAGTTTTCTCGAACTCGCAGGATATTACCGAAGGTTTGTAGAAAATTTCTCAAGGATTGCAGAACCGATGACGAAGCTGACACGTAAAGACCAAGAGTTTATATGGACGGAAGACTGTAAGAAGGCCTTCAAAGAATTGAAGAGAAGATTAACAACAACACCTGTCTTGACTCTTCCCTCAGGGTTAGGAGGTTTTATTGTTTACAGTGATGCATCAGGAAGTGGACTAGGATGTGTTTTGATGCAACATGGCAAAGTCATTGCTTATGCATCGAGACAGTTGAAGGTCCACGAGAAGAACTACCCAACACAAGATCTGGAGTTAGCAGCAGTTATATTTGCATTGAAGATTTGGAGGCACTACCTGTATGGGGAGAAGGTAGACATCTTTACAGATCACAAGTGTCTGAAGTATGTATATACTCAGAAGGAGCTCAACATAAGGCAGAGATATTGGCTTGAATTAATGGTAGATTTTGACATAGATCTGCAGTATCATCCGGGAAAGGCGAATGTCGTAGCAGACGCACTCAGCAAGAAGCCTACGTCTTATTTCTTGACGATGCAGCCCGAGTTATTGAGAGATCTACAGGAGCTTCAGATAGAGGTTGTTTTACCAGGACAGAGTGGATTGCTGTCTAATCTCGAAGTTAAGTCGTCACTTGTGGAAAGAACTAAAGAGGCTTTGCCCACCAATGCTAGATTTCGAAGACTGAAGGAAAGGACGGAATCAGGCATGCAGACAAGACTTCGCATATACGAAGATAGGACATTGAGGTTTGGAAATTGCCTGTATGTTCCAAATGGAGAATTGAGACAGGAGTTAATGACTGAAACACATAGCTCTATGTACTCTGTTCACCTAGGAGGAACCAAGATGTACCGAGACTTGAGACAGTATTATTGGTGGCATGGAATAAAAAGGGAGATTGTAAGATTTGTGGCTAAATGTTTAGTCTGTCAGCAAGTAAAGACCGAGCATCAGAGGACTGCAGGTATGTTACAGCCGCTTCATATACCAGAATGGAAGTGGGAACATATCACGATAGATTTTGTTATAGGATTTTCAAGGCGCCCCAGCGGAAGAGATGCGGTATGGGTTATTGTGGATCGACTCACTAAATCGGCATACTTTTTGCCATTTAGAGTTGGACAGCCCACCGAGGTACTAGCCGACATGTATATACGACAAATCGTCAGATTACATGGAGTGTCGGTTAGTATTGTATCGGATCGAGATTCGAGATTTATATCTTATTTCTGGCGAAGCATGCAAGATAGTCTGGGCACTAGACTCAAATTCAGTACAGCTTACCATCCACAGACATATGGCCAATCGGAGCGCACCATTCAGATCTTGGAGGATATGTTACGATCGTGTATGCTATACTTTGGAGGATCTTGGGAAGATTATTTATACTTAGTGGAGTTCTCCTACAACAACAGTTATTAGGCCAGCATTCAGATGGCACCATTCGAGGCATTATACGGAAGGAAGTGCAGATCACCTATATGTTGGAGTGATGTTGGTGAACGTCAAATGCTTGGCCCAAAATTGGTAATGCAGACAGTGGAGAAGGTGAAACAGATCCAGAATCATCTTCGAGTAGCTCAGGACAGACAGAAGCATTAGGCTGATACACACAGACGTCCTTTAGAGTTCAAACAAGGAGAGCACGTGTTCTTGAGGATTTTGCCCACTCGAGGGACTATTAGATTCGGGAGCAGAGGCAAGTTAAGCCCAAGGTATATTGGACCATTTGATATTGTAGAGCGCATTGGTGAGGTGGCTTATCGTCTTGCATTACCACTATCCTTAGAGGGAGTGCATGACGTATTACATGTCTCACAGCTGAGAAGGTACGTGACCGACCCAAGTTACGTAGTCGACCATTCAGAGATCGCAGTGGACCCTATCTTGAGGTATGAAGAACAACCAGTTGGCATCCTCGACGTCAGTGAGAAGGCATTGCGGGGACAGATAATCAGACTCGTTCGTGTAGCTTGGAAACATTATTCTCCTGGCGAATCAACTTGGGAACGAGAAGATAGTATGCGCCAGCGTTATCCCCACTTATTCGCGGAGGCAGTTATCTCCTAAGCAATCTTGTAATTTTCATAGTTCTTCCTTTAGTAGCTTATTCTTGATTGCGAGGACGCAATCCTCTTAAGGGGGTAGATTGTAAACACCCTATTTTTCAGAATAATTTTAATATATTTTTTGCCAATTTTTCGGTATTTTTCTGGATGAAGAACCAAGGTTATTGTGATCAAAGGATTTTTTTTATGCATTTAATTAATGTTAAAATATTATGAAAATAATATTTTATGGTGTAAGATGGAAAATCGGACATGGGGTATTTTTTTGTGAATTTATTGGACTCCGGAAACGCGTTTAAAGACCTAAAAACTATTGGATTTTTAAACCGAACCAAACCTAAACCCAAACCAAAACAAACTGTTGATTGAACCAAACCAGACTGCTGATTGAACCAAGCCCACCAGCATAGCGGGTCGGATCTGAGCCAAACCCGACCCGGACCCGAAATCCAATTAGAAACCCTAACTGCCGGATTCACTGTAGCCCCTATTTAAGCCCCCGCCTCGGCTTTCGTGCACCGCCCCTCCACCAGACCCTCTCATCTCCTTCCGCCGAGACGCACGAACACCTCTTCGTCGACGCCCCGCTCCTTCCCTTCCTCAGCCCCGCCCCTTCGACCAGAACCGGCAGCAGAGTTCATCCCCGCCGTCGACCATCCGATCGACGCTGCCGTCCCCCCCAAATTCTACCACCTCGCCGCTGCCGCCAGGCCGCCCTCGGTCATACCCGCCGTCGACTAATCCCCGCTCCACCCGAGTCCACCCAGCCCCGCTCGTCCCTCACCGAGCTCCGGCCCGCGTGAAACCGCTCCGGCCCGCGTGAAACTGTTTCGGGCGGCGTGAACCCGCTCCGGTCAACTGTGCAGAGCCGCCGCCTTAGCCGACCTCGCCGACCCCCGCGTCCGACTCCATCCGGCAAAGCCCTGTCGCTGTCTCGATCGGAACCCTAGCCTGGACTCACAGCAGACGCACGGACACAAGAGTTCGAGCCGGACACGAGCAGGACACGTAAGATTCAGACTTCTCGGAGCCCAGTTCAGGTTGCATTTTCTCTCACCTCGTAACTCCGTTTTCGTTTTCGTCAGTTATAACGCGTAGACTGTATAACCCTCTCGGTGCCCGTGCAACCCGCTCGGTGCATCGCGTCCTGTGGTGATCGCAAACCGTGATCCAAAAAAGGAAAAACAATGCCCTATTTTACCCCGAAACTGAGTACATCCCGCCAAACGGGACGACTTGGTCGCACGCGGTCTTTACCGAAATGTGCGCGACGTTGATACGGACGTGTGGGATTTCACAGAAGTTGATTTGGATGTGCATGCACACCAGAATCAACGCGTATCCGCCGACAACGCCCCGTATCCGTCTATTCTGGAACACGCTGTAACTTTGTGTACACACGTCAGATCGAGAAAAAACTTTTTCTATCGAACTCGTAGCAATACGCTGGTCGTGTGACCCAAGTTTGGTCCGATTCTGAGAACGTTGACAAAATCGTGTATCGTGGGCCCCACAGGCTCCACTTAACGGGCGATTTTGTGATTGGCTCATCGAAATCCAATTCTGAAAGTTTCGTTGGGTTCGTATCATCGTTCCTGACTTGTTGACACTGAGTTTGAGGAATTTGGAGACCTTTGACCCTGACACACTTTTCGGTACAAAGTGGCCCACATATGGACCTCGCTTTGGCCCAAAAATATTATTTTTGCCCTTGTATCCAAATTGGACTTAAGGACAGGCGTTTCTAGCTATTTGATATCTTCTGAGACTGTTGGTGATGTTTATTACATCTTTTGGAGTAGTACCTACAGGATCCACTGATACAGGGACGACTGTTGGTATTCGGACCCGAGGCAAGTGTACCTTGCCAAACTCTGCAGTATTGTTACATATTTTTCTTGCTTTATTTATATTGCTGTGCATACTTAACCTAAGACTGTGTGATGTACTTAGCTTCCGATTATTAGTCGGGTGCCAACACTGTACGCGGTGTTGTGTATTGTCATCTAGAGATGGATATTCGTGACACTTTATCTTCTCGTACTTGTCTTACCAAGTACACTTTGACCCAGGACACTTGACACTGTTCATGAGACAGGATCTTTTCGAGATATTTATTGTGATTCTGTATAGGATACAGGACTTAATTGAGATATTATATTCCTAGACATTTATGACTTATTGCATTAGTTATGATCCCGCTTGACATGGACATGAGACGTTATGGTCATAATATGTGTGGTTACATTGGGTGGGGAGAGACACACAGGCTACAGGCTGATCATATATATATAACCCCTATTATTGTGAGGCACAAGACTCTAAGCCCGAGCTTGGCCCATTACTCATTATTACTGCTGCTACCGGCTCCCCGACACAGAGCTTGTAGTGGCTTCAGCCTGAGTTCTAGTGTTGCTCTCATCTTGCATATCACTTAACTGGTTATTTAGTGTTCCCCTACTGTTCCATCTATTGCTGGAGAGACCCACAGGCTATAGGTTGACTATATTATGCCGGCTACTCAGTCTCCCGCTGAGCTAGACCACCTTATGATATCACTGCTACCGGCTCCCCTACACAAAGCTTGTAGTTGTTTCAACCTGAGTACTATTGATGCTCTCTCTCTCTCTTGCATTTCACATAGATGATTACATACTTACCCTATTATTCTTATTCTTTGTTGTACTGCTTATATTTTGGCTTGTATATTTTTTGTACCTTGCTATGTCCCCTGAGGACCTGGATATGGATTATGTCCCCAGGATTTGAGGACGAGATTTATCCCGAGGTATACGGGACCACAGTAGGAGATGATCCAGGAGCTGTACCGATACCCGAGGATTAGGTGTTAGCTGAAGACTTTTCCTGAGCATCTATGTTTCATGCTCAGTATTTACTTTATTCAGTTATTTATATTTTGGTCTGTTGAACCATTGTATCAGATATTTATCGGGTTGTTCCCCGAAGCACTTTGTTGAGACTGGTTGATGATTTACATTCCTTATATTTTGTGGATCATATTTTATATCTTGTGTGGATGAGATTAGTTGTGCCTTGATTGTCGTATACTTTGTTTTACAGCTTAAGTATGCCCTGATGGATCCATTAAATTGGGTTTGTCCATCGGTGCGTGCTGCTAGCCATTGCCACGTATCTGGTCCCTCGGTATTTTGGGACTGGGGCGTGACACATGTGGCAGAGGAGATAGCTAGACTGTTGGTAGATTACAATCATAACCTTCATTATCATCCTGGGAAAGCTAACATCATTGCAGATTCTTTATGCATGTCATATCCCAGAACCAGAATATTGGAGAGTGAAAGAAAACAATGCCAGCTTCTTATACCAGAGTACACCATACCCTGAGATACGGTCACTGTTGTCTAGATATATGAGGATTTACACTATAATCCAACAATCATTCCTGGGTCAAGAATTCCTAGGTGTCTCAATCACAAGTAAACAATATGTTACAAGATGTATAATCACCAGACATATAATAGTTAGGAGTCCCAAACTATACATACATAAATTATTATGAATCTAGTTGTACAAAAGAGGAGAACTAACAAGAGTAAAGTTATACATCGTCAACTCTAGTTGTAGTCTAGAATATGCCAATAATGTCCTGCCATTTAGGATTGATAGCAAGTACAGATGAACATGAGCTAAACACATGCTCTGGGGCTAAACGCCTAAAAAGAATAATTTACAATATAAGTGGGCGAATAGAAAAGAAACCCACTCAATTAATTCCTCTGGTGCTCCCGGGGTTCACCATCTTGAGGTGGAAGGTACGAAAGATCCTGCAGTCCTGCTATAAAATTTTACCATACAAAACCAGTGGGGTCAGAACCCCAAACAACAAAGTAGCACATGGAAGCCCAAATTAGGAACTAAAACCCATAAGAAATAAAACTCAATAAAAAATCAGAGATAGAAGTAAATAATGCAAATCGAAGATCGTGTGCTACCACTGCACTTACCTCGAGGATTAAAGATAGTAAGCTACATGACATATGACATAAGTAGTTATGGAATGAGTGAGATAATGATGATAATGAGTCGATAAGCGACAAGTGCTCTAGAACTTCTCGAGATTGAAGCCATAACCCTTAAACCAAACAAGGACCGGGGTTATAGTTCTTTTCCCGAGTTGAACCTAGCCTTTGGCCACCAACACCAGCGAGCAGATAAGATAACAAATATAACACAATTAAGCAGTAAAATGAAATAAACAGATAAAGACTGACATGGTAAAATTTTGGAGAGATATACTAGAATAATCTGGATCAGGACTTGACTAGCAATCAAGCAATCAGGCCATTCATGTTTAATGACTTGCCATCATTAACTTACTAGGTTTATCACAATCCTAGTTACTATCACATGCAATTTTAAAATTTTTATAATGTAACATGCTCTGTAGTCAATCCGGATTATCCAATTTGTACGGGATACATAATATAATTAACATATACAGATTTTTTACTTGTAATGCACCACTCGACGGTGGACTGAAAATGTGCCCATCACCAGAAAGAACTCCAAATCCACATGAAGGTTGGGATGTCCGGATTATATGTAGCCATAAAATTTTCTAAATTATTTTAGGTATCAAATCTAGTTCATTAACCTGATCAGTTTAATCAAGATTCTCGACCATGATATTCGAGAATCTGCCTAAGGCATGATGCAAGACTGGATAATTGCTTGAAAGGTTCAATCAAAACCAACTACGAAATGATAAGTCATGCAATACTGGTACTACTATTAGCTTTGATCGGGACATGTCTGGATATCTTGGTTCATGAGAGCGCTACGTCAAGTCACTATAGAAAATATTATTACAATATTTAAATAAATATTGGCTTAAAAATCCAAGCTTCATTTCAAACACTAACACAAGTTAAAGGCAAGAAATCATCATGTACATTAACCCAATGTTAAGTTAAGAAGGCAAAAAAATCGAAGAATATAGCAACAATGGTCAAAATAATCAAACTTGCAAAAATACAGAAAATGAGATTTTTATACATTTTTGAAAACTGGGCATAACTCACTCATCCGAACTCAAAATATGGTGTTTTAAAAAGTTTTGTAAAGGCAAGACAAAGATCTATATCTTTTATGTTTTGAGTTTTGCAAGATTATAGCTAAAAAATTAGTTAAGTAGGAAAACAACTATTTTTATGCATACAAAACAGTTAAAATGGCTTAAATTAGGCTCATCACGTATTTTTGGCTCAAATCCATGAAATTCATAAAACCTTAACTTAGAAATGTAGATATACTCCATTCAAGCCATTAAAACCAAAAATGTCAAGAAGTAAATATGTAGAGAAACTCATAGAGCACAACATAGACCAATAAAAATGCAAGAAAACTAAATATATGCAAAAGTGCAAGTTCTTCTTGGTTGGAAAGATGTACTTAGCTAAACCCACTATTATCACTACTACCAAAGTCTAAAACCCACGGCCAAGTCCTAGGCTCAAGCTTACAGTTTGGGAGAGGAGAGGGAAGAAGAAAATAAAAAGAGAAGAAAAGTGAAAGAATGAAAGAGAGAGATAGAAAGTAAATGTTTTATATATGTGGGTTTGGGTTAAAGGTGACCATTGGACGCTAGCCAATCTATGCCACAACTCTAAGACAATCTAGACCACACAAATAAAACCAAGAACTCAATGGTCAAAATAATGCCTCTAAACAATATTCATGAAAATATCTAATAGAGAATTAGGAAGAGAAAGAAATAACCATAACAAAAATATACTCGTATCTTGGATACAAATACAAAAATAGTAAGACGAGTCTCACAACTCTTAACTCCTTAGAAAAATTTCATCCTCAAAATTTTACTAAATCTAGTCGAGTTGGAAACCAAAATCAGAAGTTTCAGAAATACAACTATCTCAATAAAATAAGGCATGGTATACAGACAGGTTAATCAAAACAATCAATATTATAAATAAATTTATGAGCAATAATAAAACCAAAAAGAGAATGGTCGGAGGCACATGAATAAATATGTCTCCTTGGTCAATGAGGTAACTAGGGATCTATCCTCGCTGGCCTACGTTGACTCCCAAAGAGATGGACAAGGGTCAAGTCTCGAAGTAAATCAATAACAACGACTCAGTAAAAAATATGACTCTGTATAGGACGTACCTTCATAGTCGAGACATACGTGATAAACGTTACGCATCACAAGATACTCAGGCAAAAGAGCGAATCGAGATTCACTCTTAGAATATATGGGAACCCAAGGAAATAGATAAGTGAGAAAAACTTAGGACGTAACAACAACCTGACCTCCCTCGGTCAACACCTGCTCCACGATGCCAAACCCTCCAAGCACGAGCCTCGTGACTGCTGCTTTGATTTATTGTTGGTCTTGCCCTCTGGGTGCTTCTTCCTTTTGTGGATGGCCTCCATGCCTTGCCTAGATCTGAGCATACTGAGGTGGCCACTACTACTGAAAAGTTTGAGACTGGTTTGCCAAGGGCCTTGGGCTCGGATACTATTGAACAGGTGTTGGAGCCCTATACTGTGCATCTGTTGGGACTATCCAAGCCAATGGCTGGACTACTAATGGTTCAGTAGAAGTTCTATGGAGGCAAGAACTAATTATGTGGTCTGAAGCTTCATACGCCAAAGATAAACCTTATGCCCTATGACACTTAAAAAGTACAGGTCCTGCCTTCCTACAATGAGAATATTCGACAGAAGATGATTGCCTTTGATGCTGAGGATATGTCTGCGATGACTGTTGAAAGGAAGACACCGATGATGGCTTCTTTAGGAAACTAATTGTCAAAGCTCATACTGCTGGAGCTGGTGTCGAAGACTGAGTGAACGAACCTCCGGATGTCTAAGTCCTTTTTTGACCCCCAACTCTATCTATAATCCTCTGGGACGTATACTCGTGCCTCCTCGCTACTTGCATCACGGTGTCAAACGTCTGGAACTCATATTGTTCTACTGCTAGAATAATCTCTAGATGGAGAAACTGACAATCTCTATAGAACTCTGTCACATAGCGGTCGACAGTCCTGCCCATCTGCTTGAGGTTATTAAACATTTATTGTAAGTCATAATGCGATACCGCATTAAAGTACCTTGTCTGGAACCTTTCGCTAAACACCGCCCATAAGACAGGCGTTGCCAAGAAACTGCCTGAGCTGTCCACTAATCTCTGGCCAAGTCTAATAACGGTAGTCGCACAACCGCCACTTATTCCCTAGCTGGTACTTATGTTATCTCAAGTATAGCTTCGATGTCCTGAAGCCATGCATTACATAAAATCTTACCCTCAGTACCATAGAAATATAGGGATTAAAGGCACTTGAAATAGCTTGTCAAGTTGTTGGTACGATGTTCGTCTTTTCATAAGGCCTCTTGTACTGACTGAGTAAGAGTGTTACCCAGTCATTCATGTGCTGCTAATAATTGTCTGATAATCCCTATCAGGGCCTGGGTGCCTTTTCTGTATTTTGGGGCACTAACGGGATTGCTACTGCTGGTACAACTGGAGGCTCCAACTGATCCTGGGGTTCCTCGTTTTGTGCCATTCTTGACTCTGCCCCAGAATACTGACGCTGAACCTCTTGAATATGTTGACCGGCTGGTGGTTGTCCTGCTACTGGTGAAACTCTAGCTGGATGATCGAAAGGACCAGGAACTGTGTCCTTAAAAGGTAAAGGACACAAGGATAAAGATCGGAAAGATATGATTGATCAAGGAAGCAAGCAGATAACAGGTCAAGGTTCAGAGATATAGAATATCAGGAAAAAGGAGATCAATGGATGACATGATTGAGACTTTTAAGCATTGGTAAACACCTATATATTCTAAATTTCTAGACCTACATGGATCACCTCTTAAACTCTGTCACGCCCCAGAACCAAAATATTAGAGGGTGGGGGCAGACAAAGTCAGCTACGTATACCAGAGTATACTATATCTCGAGATACGGTCACGGCTAACTAGACATGTGAGGGTTTACTCTACAATCCAACTGTCATTCCTGGGTCAAGAATGATTAGCTGTCTTAATCACAAGCAAACAACAAGTTACAAGATGTATAATCACTAGACATATAATAGTAAGGCGTCCCAAACTATATATACAAAGATGATCATGAAGCTAGTTGTACAAAAGAGGAGAACTAGCAAGAGTAAAGTTATACATAATGAACTATAGCTATAGTCTAGAATATAACAATAATGTCTTGCCCTTTAGGCTAGATAGAAAGTTCAGAAGAACATGAGTTAAACACGTGCTCGGTGGCTAAATATCTCAAAAGAATAATTTATAATATAAGCGGACGAATAGAAAAGAAACCCACTCAATTCCTTTGGTGCTCCTGGTGTTCACCATCTGTAGGTGGAAAGTATGAAAGATCATACGATCCTGCTTCAAAATCTGGCCATACAAAACCAGTGGGGTCAGAACCACAAATAGAAAAGTACCACAAGGAAGCCCAACATAGGAACTAAAACCAGCAAGCAATAAAACTCAACAACAAATCAGAGACGGAAGTAAATAATGCAAATCAAAGATCATGCGCTACTACTGCACTTACCTCGAGGATTAAAGATAGTAAGCTACATGACATGTGACATAAGTTGTTATGGAATGAGTAAGATAATGATGATGAAGAGTCAGCAAGCGACAAGAGATTGGGAACTCCTCGAGATTGAAGCCATAACCCTTAAACCAAATAAAGGACCCGGGTTATAGTTCCTTTCCCGAGTTGAACCCAGCCTCTGGCCACCGACTACAACAAGCAGATAAGATAACAAATATGACATAATTAAGTAATAAAATGAAATAAAAAGATAAAGACTGATAGGGTATAGTTCTGGAGAGATATAATAGAATAATCTGGATCAGGACTAGACTAGCAATCAAGCAATTACGGCCATTCATGTCTTACGGCTTGGTATATTAACAAACTAAGGTTATCACAATCATAGTTACTATCACATGCAATTTTAGAAATTTAATACAGTCACATGCTCTGTAGTCCATCCATATCATCCAAGTCGTATGTGATACATAATATAATTAACATATATAGATATTTTTACTTGTAATGCACCACTCGACGGTGGTATGGAAGTGTGCCCCTCACGACTAAGAGATCCAAATCCACAGGAACGCTAAAATATCTGGATTGCAGATAGCCAAAAATTTCTCTTAATGATTTTAGGTATCAAATCTAGTTCATTAACCTGATAAGTTTAATCAAGATTCTCGACCGTGGTGCTCGAGAATCTCTCTTAGGCATGATGGAGGACTGGAAAATAACTTGACAGGTACAATCAAACCAACCATGGAATAACAAGTCATGCAATATTAGTGCTACTATTAGCCTTTATCGGGACATGTCAGGAAATCTTGGTTCATGAGGGCGCCACATCGAGCCACTATCTGTAATATCAGTATAGTATTTACAAAACATGGGCTTAAAACTCCAAGCTTAATTACAAATTATAACACAAGTTAAAGGCAAGAAAGCATTATGTACATTAACCCAATGTTAATTTAAGAAGGCAAAACAATCGAAGAATATAGTAAAAAAGGTCAAAATAATCAAACTTGCAAAACTGCACAAAAATAGATTTTTACACATTTTAGAAAATTGGGCATAACTCAATCATCTGAACTCTAAATGAGGCGATTAAAAAAGATTTGAAAAGGCAAGACAAAGAACTAAAACTTTCATGCTTTGAGTTTTATAAGATTATAACTAGAAAATATGTTAAATAGGCAAAAATAGTTTTTATGCGTACAAAATAGTCAAAATAACTTTAAATTGGCTTATCGTATATTTTTGTCTCAAAAATAGCTTATCTACGTACTTTCTATGAAAAAATAGGATTCTGCACAAAAAGTACACTAGGGGAGGACTTCTGCGCACTTCTTACGCCCATAATTTAATTTTGCATAAAATATACAAAAGAAAGGGGCTCCTACATAATATTTACATCTAGATTTGAATTCTATGTAAAATACGTAAAAGGGAAGGCCTCCAACGTAATTTTTACGTCCAGAATTAAATTCTACATAAAATACGCAAAAGGGAAGGGCTCCTGTGTAATTTTTATTTCCAGAATTGAATTCTGCGTAAAATTTGCAAAATGAGGGATTTTTGTTCAGTTATACGTACGGGGTTCTGCATAATTTTATGCCGAGACTTATGCATAGTTTTTACACAACACTGTTTTTCTTCCTCAGCCGACAAGAAAGTTCTTAAAACTTGTTTTGGCCATAAAATTGCATAAAATTGAATTCTCCAAAATATGATATAATTAGTTTTCATAAATTCTAAGTTTTAAGAGATCAAATATATAAAATTCGTAAAATCATAAATTATAAATGTAGATATACTCCATTCAAGCCATCAAAACCGAAAATGCCAAGAAATAAATATGTAGAGAAACTCATAGAGCACAACATAGACCAATAAAATGAAGAAAACTAAATATATGCAAATGTGCAAGTTCGTCATGGTTGGCAAGGTGTACTTGCCTAAACCCACTATTACCACTACTACTAAAGTCCAAAATCCACGGCCAAGTGATAGGCTCAAGCTCCCGGCTTGGGAGAGGAGAGGGAAGAAGAAAATAAAAAGAGAAAAAAATAAAAGAATGAAGGAAAGAGAGAAATCCATGCCACAACTTTAAGCTAATGTATGTGTTATATATGTGGGTTTGGGTTAAGGGTGACTGTTGGATGCTAGCCAATCCATGCCACAACTTTAAGCTAATGTAGACTACACAAACAAAACCAAAAACCTAATGGTCAAAAGAATGCCTTTAAACCATATTCATGAAAACATCTAATAGAGAATTAGGAAATGCAAGAAATAACCATAACAAAAATATACACGTATCTTGGATATGAATACAAATAGTGAGATGAGTCTCACAACTCTCCACTCCTTAGAATAATTTTATCCTCAAAATTTTACTAAAGCTAGTCGAGATGGAAACCAAAACCAGAAGCTCTAGAAATACAACTATCTCAATAAAATAAGGAATGGCATACAGAAAGGTTAATAAAAATAATCAGTGTTATAAATAAATGTACGAGCAATAACACAACCAGAAAGAGAATGGTTGGAGTCACATAAAAAAATATGTCTCCTGAGTCAGCGGGGTAGCTAGGGCTCTATCCTCGCTGGCCTACGTTGACTCCCAAAGATATGGACAAGAGTCAAGTCTCAAGGTAAGTTGGTACTAATGACTCAGTCAAAAATGTGACTCTGTCCCAGACATACCTTCATAGTCGAGACATACGTGATTAATGTCACACATCACCAGATACGCAGGTAGAAGAGTGACTCGAGATTCACTCTAAGAATATATGGGAACCCCAGGAAATAGATAAGAATGAGAAAAAAACTTAGGACATACCAACAACCTGACCGCCCTCGGTCAATACCTGCTCCAAGATGCCAAACTCTCTATTCACGGGCCTTGGGACTGCTGCTCTGACTTGTTACTGGTCCTACCCTCTGGGTACTGCTCCCCTCTGTGGCTGGCCTCCATACCTTGCCTAGATCTGAGCATACTGCGGCGGCCTCTGCTGCTGAAAATTTTGAGACTGGGTTGGCAAGGGCCTCAGACTCGGATACTATTAAACAGATGTTGGAGCTATATACTGTGAATCTGTCGGTGCTATCCAAGCCAATGGCTGGACTACTAATGGTTCAGCGAAGGTCCTCCAAAGGCAAGAACTAATCATGTGGTCTGAAGCTCCACATGCCAAACATAAACTTTGTGTCCTACGACACTCAAAAAGTACGTGTCTTGGCTTCCCACAATGAGAACATTTGACAGAAGATGATGGTCGTTAGATGTTGAGGACGTGTCTGCAATGACTGTTGAAAATGAAGACTCGGGTGCTGGCCTCCTTGGGGAACCAATTATTAAAGCTTGGACTGCTGGAGCTGGTATCGAAGACTGAGTGAATGAACCTCCGGATGTATGAATCCTCTTTTGACCCCCAACTCTATCTACAATGCTTTGGGAGGTATACTTGTGCCTCCTCACTATAGGAAGTTGTAGGCCAAGGAGTTGGTCAGGTGCTCGGGTGATAGTGGATTGCAGGTGCACTGTTGTGCATGTAGACTTAGTTGCAGTGCCTGCAACTGAGAGGAGCATGTAAATGGCAGTCATTGGAGAAGGGGGTACTGTGACTGTGCACAGCAAGCAGTAGCAAGGTGATTGTAGGTTATTGATGTTATTGTTGAGTTATGGCTGTGTGTGTGCCTTTATGTTTGATTGTGTTCAAGTCAGTAAGAGTGTGGATAATAGAAGTTAATTGGTGAGTCGATAATGAGAGATTGAGGGCTCAGGTTATGTGGATAGTAGTAGTTGCTACTTGGTTTCTGTTGAATTTTGTATCTGTGTTGAGGGTACTCAGGTAAATGAACTGAATAGGATATGGGGGTAACTTTGCAATTAGCAGGCCAATGTGGTCTGATCTAGGTGCCAAGCTACAAATGGGATTCGGCAGGACTGTAGCAGAAACTCAGATGCTTGGCACTAGAGCACCAAGTACAGGCAGCAAGTTTTTAAGACTGCAGATGAAGGGGGAGCTCGAGTAATATGAGGATAGTAGCAACAATTGTACATGGAAAGGGGTGTGTAGTGTTCAAGAGTGTGTAGCAGTCAGGTTGTATCAAGTGAAGAATAGGATTGTTGGTTCTGTGAAGGCAAGGGATTAGCACTGCACAGTAGGGGAGAGGTTGATGGTGTACTTATACACATAGAGACATAGGTAGAATGTCAGTAGGGGTATCAAGTTCTATCGAATATCAGATGTCAGGTATCAGATATATGTGTGTAAGAAAGTTAATGGTATAGATTGTTGAAGTAGTTAGTTAGTATTAAGGATCTGAGTAGTAAAGTATTGGTAGGTTTGGTAAGGTATTAAATACACATTAGGGTAATATCAGATGATAGTATAATTAGTATATATATATATATATATATATATATATATATATATATATATATATATATATATATATATACAAGATACTTGGTAATATTAACTAGTTAGCTAATACCTATAAATTATGGACCTAGATACCTGACCAAGACCTAGTATAACCTAGTATTCACTAGATTTGACTTGTAATCAACCTTGAAGCTAAACATGGACCTAAAATCAACGTATTGACCTAATTTGACTAGAATAACTTAGAAATGGCCTAGAAAGCATATTTTGACTGATTTAGCATATTTATCACTTTATTACACCCAAGTAACATGATATTCATCTATAGGTTTGTATGACACATGCTCGGACACCGAGTTATACCCATTACTCAGGACCACAGGCGAGTACATTTCTTTGTTAGTCTTCATTACATGATAGTATATATATTACTTGTTCTAGAACTGTGATACCAGACTCTGTCCCATTGCTACAACGACTAGTACTATATGGATCCTGTCAGAAGATATTATCCCTTTACAGTGTGCACCGGATACTCCTAACACATGTACCTTATCGTGTGCATCGAGTATTCTTGTGCTCGTGTCTATTCATGTGTTCACGTGCTTACACTATCTCATGTGCTCCGTGTGCTTATATTATAATCATGTGCGTAACGTGTCATGATTGGATCCATGAGTATTGGTTGGGGCGGGAGAGTAAAAGTTGGTTATGTGATTAATCCCTTAGCATAATCATGTGTATGTCAATTATACATCTCACGTATAATCATGTTACCATATAATAATCATGTGCAACCCAAGCCAATCACATAACGAACTTGTGCTCTAAATGACAAAGGCAGTATTCTAGTTTTTCTTACTTATAGCTCATTCCATGTTGCATGTATTTACCTTTCTAGTTCCTATTGTATTTATTTGCATGTTTCAGCTATAGTTTTTTTTCTATTTTTTTGTGCATTTTGTATTCTTTAATATTGCTTATCATATATTCTCTACCATGTATCTAGAACTGCTTTCAGGACTTGATATATTTTTTAGGTGATTGGTTAGAGGAGATGTGTTCCACCTATTACAGGCCACAGGATGGCGAGCCAGTTGAGATAGCACCCGTAGAGCATGTTGAGCTAGAGCCAGCTGTTAAGAAATCTTAGCTAGTTTCTGTATTATACTGGTTATGTCTTATTTTAGACATTTTGACATGTATTATATTTTGAGACTATTGTGCTAGTATATTAGACTTGGATATGGGTTATATTTGTGACTTTGATTTCTATTTTTTATTCCATATCGTACAATATCTTCCTCTAGTTTTATTATGATTAAGTATTGAATATTATATTGTTATATTATCCTCCATTTGGAGTTGAGGTATCATTGAAAGGTACTTTATATATATTGTGTGAGATATTTAGATAGTATTTTTGACTTTGACAGCGTTCTACCGCCGATGCTGCGGTATAGGTTGAACATACCTACGTACTCGTACCCTCATTCCGGGTGCGGATCGTGACATTTTTGTGGTGGCCCATACAGGTCAAGGTAGTAGTGCTTAGACTTGGAGTATTACTATAAGCCTGTTATAGGATAAGGGACTTAGGATATAGGATGAGAGGATACTCAATCACAACTTGGAACATTTTAATATTTTGATTTGGCTATACTTATCAATATGAATATTTGCTTTATTTAAAATATTACTATCCTTCTTTGATGATATCGTATCTTAAGCACTATTGATTCTTTTATTTTGAATCTGTCTTCAGGATGTCGCTGAAGACTAGATCCCAGCGTTCTGGAAAAGTTTTAGCGAGGTCGGTTACTTCATCACCTCCGAGGAGGGCAACAACAGCTATTGCTCTACCTATTCCAGCTCAGAAGGTTGCCTTACCAATTTAGGTGGGGGCTTCAGAAGCTTTCGGGGGTGCTCCACCTCCTGGACAGAAGATTGTTCCAGCCGTTCTTGAGGAGCTTACACCACCCCAAGCACCAGTCGATGTTGCGCAGATGTTTGCACTTTTTCAGAAGATGTTGGAGGCCCGAAGAGCCCAGATAAAGGCTCAGCACCGCCAGTCAGACGTTATGAGGCATTGGATAGAAAATGCCCATCAGTTAGCACTTATAGACGTGGAGAAAGTAGCACTTGTTCAGCCATAGGTCGTCCACTCTATTCTGCCTCACAGCAGCCGAGGCCAGGCACTATTGTTGATTTCAAGAGGATGCTGCCCAAGGATATCAAGGGCATGGAGGGGATATTATATGCTGACGACTGGGTAGAGGACATCGAGAGGATTCTGCGATTGGCGCAGATCCCAAAGAGTTTACAGATAGAGGCGAGCGGTAGCCAGATTTTTGATATCGCCCTGATATGGTTTCGCACGGATCCGAGAATTGTGACACCTGGATTGACTTGGGGAGGTTTTAAGAAGATTTTTAAGGACAAGTTCTTTCCAGATGTGGCCCTGAGTGACCTGGAGAGCCGATTTTTGGACCTTATCCAAGGGAGTATGACAGTGGATGAGTATGTCGCCGAGTTTTTGTCGGTTAGATAGATTTATGGAGGGATAGTATCCCGTAGGGAGAGCAAGAAAGTTTCATAAGGGTTTGATTAGGGAGTTCAAATCGCTCACCAGAGGTTACCGTACTGCGATATTCAAGGATATTCTGACGGATTCCCAGAGGGCAGAGGATGGCTTGAAGCTCTAGTCCTAGAGGATGAGAGATGGATCAAGGGGAGCAAACAGCAGTATGAGTCCAGCAAAGCGACCCCATTTCCAGCAGCAGAGGTCTTTTCAGCTACAGAGACAGATCCCCAGTGTAGCAGGCACATCAGATGTAGAGGCCAGCACAACCATCTCGTATTTGCCCTTTCTGTAAGAAACCAGGGCACGAATTGGATATATACAGAAAAAGGTTGGGCTGGTATTTATTGTATGGATCCGCAGACCATCTATTGAGAGAGTGTCCTATGTCTTCTACACATACAACTCAAGACAGAGCTCTGAGTACCAGCGAGGCCACCTACGTGTCAGCAGAAGGGACCTCCATTACAGACACAGCAACAGAGATTCGCTCAGCACCAGCAGCAGAAAGGTGTACAGCAGGGGCAAGATTTTGCAATGACAGTTGAGGAGAACGAGCTAGTAGGGGATATTATTTCAGGTTCAGTTCTTCTTGATTCTTTTTCAGCTTATTCTTTATTAGATTCCAGTACTTTCCATAGTTTTGTATCTATATCTTTTGCTCTAAAGCATCGTTTAGAGGCTGAACCTTTGGCTATGACTTGTAAGATCATGAATGGGGAAGGCATTATCCTGGTCAGTGATATTTTTAATGATTAGAGAGTTACATTGGAAGGTCAGGAGTTGAGTGGGTGCTTACTCGTAATGCCACTTTCGAGCTATGACATATTACTAGTGATGGATTGGTTTAGTAGGCACCATGCTAGTATAGATTATCGTGGAGGCAGGATGTTCTTTAGATTACTAGGAGAGCCAGAGTATAAGATTGTCAGAGGAGCAGTAGAGCAGAGCGAGGATGCCACCTGTGGAGCCATGGTGGAAGAGAAAGAGTTACCACATCCGTTGATAGGAGGTTATGGATTTTTTTTGGAGGAGTTGTCGGGGTTGCCGCTAGACCGAGATATGGAGTTCTCTTTAGACTTGGTGGCAGGCACAAAGCCGATATATCAGCATGTCTATAGAGTCAACAACAGTGAACTGACAGAGTTGAAGAAGAAAGTAGATGAGTTACAGGATAAAGGCTTCATTAAATCCAGTTTATTACTGTAAGATGCTTCGGTATTATTTGTACCAAAGACGAATAGGTCGGTATGCATGTGTATTGACTATAGGACTCTGAACAACCTCACTATCAAGAACAAATATTCGCTGCCGAGGATGGATGATATCTTTGATCAGTTGAGCGGAGCGAAGGTATTTTCAAAGATAGACTTGAGGTCAGGTTACCACCAGGTGAAAGTGAAAAAGGAGAATATTTCGAAGACAACTTTTTGAACTTGGTATAGCCAGTTTGAGTTCTTGGTGATGTCGTTTAGGTTTACCAATACCCCGACGGTATTCATGAATCTGATGAACACAGTATTCTACCAGTTTCTTGATAAGTTTGTGTTGTTATTCATTGATGATATTCTGGTATATTCAAAGACCCCACAGGAGCATGAGGAACACCAGAGGATAGTTATGGAGTCTCTCAGGAAGGATAAGCTTAATAGGAAGCTTTCAAAGTATGAGTTCATTCTTGACAAGGCTGAATTCCTTAGTCATGTGGTGACGGAAGACGGGATCACAATAAACCCGAAGAAGAACATGGCAGTGGAGTCGTGGGCTACTTCTAGTTCAGTGGCAGAGATCAGGAGTTTTTTGGGGCTAACTAGTTATTACCATAGATTTGTACATGACTTCTCCAGAATTGCAGAGCCGATGACTAGGCCGACCAGAAAGGATATAGATTTTGTCTGGACAGAGAAGTGTCAGGCCAATTTTGATGAGCTGAAGAAGAGATTGATAAAAGCTCAAGTATTGACGTTGCCATCGGGATCAGATGGATTAACTATCTATAGTGATACTTCAGGGAAGGGTTTGGGTTGTGTCTTACAGTAGAATGGAAAGGTGATTGCCTATGCTTCTAGAAAATTATGTCCTCATGAGAAAAACTACCCTACCCACAATTTTGAGTTGGTAGCGATCATTTTTGCTCTAAAAATTTGGAAATACTATTTGTACATGGAGCGTGTGGAGATCTTTACAAAACATAAGAGCTTGAAGTACGTGTTTACACAGAAAGATCTGAACATGAGACAATGTTAGTGCTTGGAGCTGATGAAGGACTTTGACATATTTTTTCAGTACCATCCAATAAAGGCCAACATAGTCGTTGATGCCTTGAACATGTATCTAGTGTCTATGTACTTGATGACAGACATACAGTTGTTAGCCGATATTGAGAGTATGGAAATTAAGGTTTTGGATCCGGGTGTCGAGATACAGATGTGGGGATTACAGATACAGTCTGAGCTGATGGATATGATCAGAGCTATACAATATGACGATGAGTCTCTGATAAGCATTAGGGAAAAGTTTTGGATGGGATTATCCGAGGAATTCACCATTGCTAAGGATAGATCGTTACGGCACATTACCAGATTGTGTGTGCCGAGTGGGGAGTTATGCAAGGAGGTTCTGCAGGAGGTGCATCAATCCCAGTACTCTATGCATGCAGATTCCAACAAGATGTATAGAGACCTGAAGGAGCATGTATGGTAGTATAGTATTAAGCGGAAGGTGGCGCATTTCGTATCTAGGTGTTTATTGTACCAACAGGTAAAGGCGAAAAGGAAGAGGCCAGGTGGTTTACTTCAGCCTTTACCCATTCCAGAGTATAAGTGGGAGCATATGACCATGGATTTTGTTTCGGAACATTCGGTTCTCCACGAGGAAAAGACGTAATTTGGGTCATCATAGACAGGTTGACCAAATTGGCCCACCTATTTAAATTGGGTACGTCTATGGAGAAGATAGCTAAAATGTATGTGCAACAGATTGTCAGATTATATGGAGTTCCTGTGAGCATCATCTCGGATCGGGATAGTCGCTTTATATCCTACTTCTGGAGGAGTTTGTTGGCTAGCTTGGGCACCCAGCTCAAGTTTAGTACCGTATATCACCCCAAGATGGATGGACAGTCGGAGAGGATTATTTAGACTCTCGAGGATATGCTTCGTACTTTTATTTTGGATTTTAGAGGCTCTTGGGAGGATTATCTTCAATTGGTAGAGTTTGCTTATAATAACAGTTACCAGGTCAACATTGAGATGTCACCATTTGAGAGTTTATATGGACGGAGATTTCGCACTCCTTTATCTTGGGTTAGTGTTTATAAGAGAGCCTTGTTAAAGCCAGAGATGGTTGAGAATATAGCTGATAAAGTGAACCTCATTAGAGATAGATTAGATTGATTAGAGATAGACTATGGGTGGTGCAAGACAAACAACGGTATTGGACCGACAACCACCGGAGACCTTTGGAGTTTGAGGTATAAGTTTTTTTGTATTGCTTGAGATTGCTTTAATTTAGTTTGAGTATTAAGGCTGTATTTTTTTTAGGTTGGCGATCTGGTATACTTGTGAATTTCTACAACATGGGGCACGATTCGCTTTGGTGGAGGCGGAAAGCTTAGTCTACTGTACATCGGACCCTTCGATGTTCTTCCGAGGGTCGGTGCAGTGGCCTACATATTAGACTTTCCACCTGCACTAGAAGGGTGCATAAGGTATTCCACGTGTCACAGCTGAGAAGATACGTGGCAGACCCTAGCCATGTATTGGATCACTCGGAGATCGAGGTGGGTCTGACTCTCAGTTATCTAGAGCAACCGATGAAGATTCTAGATTGCAGGAAGAAAGTGCTACGAAACCAGATAATTTTTTTGGTTCGTATCGCATGCAGGCATCACTCTCCGGGTGAGTCAACTTAGGAGAGGGAGGATGAAATACGCGAGCAATACCTTTATCTCTTCGAGGCTTGAGGTATTGATCTTTTTGTTTAGTTGCATTCTTGTGTTAGTTTCATCTTTTAATTTTGAGGACGAAATTATATTTTTAAGGAGAGTAGACTTGTTACTACCACATTTATAGAATAAGGGAATTTTTATCATTTATATATTATATATATATATATTGTGTTATATTTTATTTATAATAATATGAATGTTATAATATGGGTTAATAATATTATTATAGGTTAGTAGTTGGGTTATTTAATTAGACAAGACCCTACTGGACCTCACCAACTTGACCTGACAACATAACAAATTAGTTGGACTAGCCATGTAGACTTAATTAGTTATCCATGCACTTTAATTAGAGTTTAGACTTAATCCTCATTAGGAAGAGAAGCTTCCCCATTAATTTTTTTATGACAACCAAATAGGGGTAAACTTGCCATTGTATATTGCTTGAGAAGGGGGCCTAAGGTAGCCGGCCCTAATTTGAGGAGGAACTCTCTCTCCTCCACTCATTCATTCTATTTTAATTCCTAATTAGTGTTCTTCCCCAAATAGTTCATCCCTCCACCAAATTCTTCATAAATCTCTCTCAAATTCACCCATCCTCACCATATAAGGAGACTAGAAGCATAAGGTTGGCAAGAACACTTTAAGAAGAAAGATTGGCTAGAAGCATGTGCCCTATTTTGTCTCTTTGAGCTTTTTATTGGGAATCCATCCCCCAATAGGTAAAATTATGAATATCTTATTCATTTAGATTCTAATTCATGCATTTGACAATTAAAAACCGTTCCATGTCGTAAGGCTACCCATAGGAAGAAGAACAAGTTTTGTAAGACCCCTATTGTGACTTCTACATATATTTTTATTTCCAATTTAGAGGAATTTCGAGATTGGTGCTCCAAGTGTTTGTTATTAGGTCAATTAGATCTAATTGGACTTAGATTGATAGGGTGGGACTATATACATGTCAATAATTGGACACGAGTAGAGCGTATAATGGTATTTTGTGATACACTATGACACGGGGATCCATTTTGGGGGTTTTATTTATTTTAGTGTATTACTCTATAAATTTTATTAGGACTAATCACTTTAGTTGTATTATGATAAATTTGATATGTATAATGGGTTTTTACTAGCTATTAGAGGTTTTGGTCCTTTAATTGAGGGTGTATCATGAGTATCATATTTATGCACTATGGGTATTTGATGAATTGACTATTAGTGGAGAGTATCTTAATGTATATAATATACTTATATGTATAGATGTATATTGTTTTATGTGTGTTTAGATTCAGTTGTGAAGTATAGTTGATGATCACTGATGTGATCAAGGGGCTCGAGAGTTTAACCGTAGTAGGTGTAGGAAGTTACAGGCCAATGAGATGGTCAGGTTCACGGGTGATAGTGTATTGTAGGTCCATTATTGTGCAACTAGACTTAGTTGCAGTGCTTGCAATTGATAGGCGCATGTAAGTGGCAGTCATTGGATAGGGGGTATTGTGACTATGCACAACAAGCAATAGCAAGGTGATTGAAGATTGTTGTTGTTATTATTGAGTTATGGTTGTGTGTGTGCCTTGATGTTTGACTGTGTTCAAGTAAGTAAGAGTGTGGGTAATAGAAGTTAGCTGGTGAGTGGGTAAATAGAGATTGAGGAATTAGGTTATGTGGATAATAGTAGCTGCTACTTGGTTTCAGTGGGCTTTTATATTTGTGCTGAGGTTACTCGGGTAAATAAACTGAACAACATATGCGGGTAACTATATTGCAATTAGCAGGCCAATATGGTCTGATCTGGGTGCCAACCTACAAAGGGGATATGGGAAGGATTGCAACAGAAGCTCAGATGTTAGGAACTGGAGTGCCAAGTGCAGACAACAGATTTTGAAGACTGCAGATGAAGGGGGAGCTCGAGTAATATGAGGATAGCAGTAGCAGCAGTACATGGCAAGGGTTGTGTAGTATCCAAGAGTGTGCAGTAGTCAGGTTGTGTCAAGTGAAGAATAGGAAAGTTGGTTGTATGAAGTCAAGGGGTTAGCACTGCACAGTACGGAAGAGGTTGATGGTGTATATATGCACATAGAGTCATAGATAGAATGTCAGTGGGAGTATCAAGTGCTATTAAATATCATATGTCAGGTATCAGAGATATGTGTGTAGGAAAGTTAATGGTATAGATTGGTGAAGTAGTTAGTTAGTTTTAAGGATCTGAGTAGTAAGGTATAGGTAGGTTTGGTTAGGTATTAAATATAAACTAGGGTAATATCAGATGATAGTGAGTGTGTGTGTGTGTATATATATATATATATATATACTTGGTAATATTAACTAATTAGCTAATACCTACAAGTTATGGACCAAGATACCTAACCAAGACTTAGTATCACGTAATATTCACTAGATTAGACTTGTAATCAACCTAGAAGTTAGGCATGGACCTAAAATCAAGGTATTGACCTAGTTTGACTAGCAAGACCTAGAAATGGCCTAGAAAGCATATTTTGACTCATTTAGCATATTTATCACTTTATTGCACCCAAGTGACATAATATTCATCTATAGGTCTGTGTGACACCAGCTCAGACAACGAGTTATACCCATTTTTCAGGACAACAGGCCAGTATATTTTTTTGGTAGTTTTTATTACATGATAGTATATATATTACTTATTTTATAATTGTGATACTTGACTCTGACACATTATTACACGGACTGGTACTATATGGATTCTGTCAGGGGATGTTATCCCTTTATCGTATGCATCGGATATTCTATACAGATGTACTTTATCGTGTACATCGGGTATTCTTGTACTCATGTTTATTTATGTGCTTCGCGTGCTCACACTATCTCATGTGCTCAGTGTGCTTATATTATAATCATGTGCGTAATGTATCGTGATTGGATCCATTAGTATTGGTTGGGGCGGGGGAGTAGGAGTTGGTTATGTGATCAATCCCTTAGCGTAATCGTGCGAATATCGATTATACATCTTACGTATAATTGAGTTACGGTAGAATAACGAACTGGTTGCACATGACGAACTTGTGCTCTAAATCACATAGACAATATTCTAATTTCTCTTACTTACAACTCATTCTATATTGCCTGTATTTACCTTTCCGGTTCCTATTGTATTTATTTGCATGTTTCAGCTGTATTTCTATTTTATAGTTATTCGTGCATCTTGTATTCTTTTCTATTGCTTGTCAAATATTCTCTACTATGTATTTGGAACTGCTTTAAGAATTTTTGTACTTCGCTCCAATCTTGACTGGATAGATTTTTTAGATGATTGGTAAGAGAATATGTGTCCCACCTATTACGGGCCACATAATGGAGAGCTAGTTGAGATAGCACCCGTAGGACATGTTGAGCTAGAGCCAGCTGTTGAGGAGTCTTAGCTAGTTTCTTTATTATACTGGTTATGTCTCATTTTAGATATTTTGGCATATATTATATTTTGAGACTATTTTGCTAGTCTATTAGACTTGGATATGGGTTGTATTTGTGACTGTGATTTCTATTTCCTCTATTCCATATCGTGCCATATCTTTCTCTAGTTTTATTGTGATTAAGTATTGAATATTATATTGTTATATTATCCTCCATTTGGAGTTGAGGTAACATTGAAATATACTTTATATATATTTATGAGATGTTTAGATAGTATTGTTAACCTAGAAATTATTCTACCGCCAATGCTACGGCGTAGACTGGACATACCGACATACTCGTACCCTCATTTTGGGTGCGGGTCGTGAAACTCACCGCTCGCTTCACGATGTCAAATATCTGGAACTCATGATATTTAACTACTAGAATGATCTCTTGATGGAGTCTTTTCTAGAACCTTCTAACTCTATCCAACTCGGTTGCCACCAAAGTGGGAGCAAACCGACTAAGTATACAGAACCTGATGCATATCCGTCGACAGTCCTGCCCTTCTACTTGAGGTTATTAGACATTTGTTGTAAGTCATAATGTGACACCATGTCAAAGTACCATGTCTGAAATATCTTGCTAAACATCGTCCATAAGACAGGCATTGCCAAGGAAACTTCCTAAGCTGTCCACCAATCTCTTGCCAATTCTAATAACTGTAGTCGCACAACCACCACTTGTCCCCTAGATGGAAGGGCTAATGCATAATTTTTATGTCTAGAATTAAATTCTGTATAAAATACGCAAAATGAAGGACCTCGGAGAAATTATATGCTGGTAGTTCTATGTAATTTTACACAGGGACTTATGCATAGTTCTTACGCAGCATTGTTCTTCTTCCTCAGCCAACAAGAAAGTTCTAAAAACTTGTTTTGGCCATAAAAACTTTATTTTAACTTAAAATTCAATGTTTCAAAAGCCAAAATCGCATAAAATTATTATATATGTGGGTTTGAGTTAAGGGTGACCGTTGGATGCTAGCCAATCTATGCCATAACTCTAAGCCAATCTATACCACACAAACAAAACCAAGAACCCAATGATCAAAAGAATACCTTTAAACAATATTCATGAAAACATCTAATAGAGAATTAGGAAAAGTAAGAAATAACCATAACAAAAATTTACACGCATCTTGGATACAAATACAAAAATAGTGAGACAAGTCTCACAACTCTCCACTCTTTAGAAAAATTTTGTTGTCGGAATTTTACTAAAGCTAGTCGAGCTGGAAACCAAAACTAGAAGCTCCAGAAATACAATTATTCAATAAAAAAAGCATGGCATACAGACAGGTTAATGAAAACTATCAATATTATAAATAAATGTACGAGCAATAACACAACCAAAAAGAGAAGGGTTGTTGGCACATGAATAAATATGTCTCCTGAGTCAGCGGGGTAGCTAGGGATGCATCCTCGCTGTCCTACGTTAACTCCCAAAGAGATGGACAAGGGTTAAGTCTCGGGGTAAGTCGGTACCAACGACTCAGTAAAAAATATAGCTTTGTCCAAGACGTACCTTCATAGTCAAGACATACGTGATAAATATCATGCAATACGAGATATTCAGGAGGAAGAGTGACTTGAGATTCATTTTCAGAATATATGGGAACCCAAGGAAATAGATAAGAATAAGAAAACTAAGGACGTACCAACAACCTGACCGCCCTCGGTCAATACCTGCTCCAAGATGCCAATCTCTCCATGCATGAGCCTCGGGACTGCTGCTCTGACTTATTGCTCATCCTGCCTTCTGGTTGCTGTTCCCCTCTGTGGCAGGCCTCAATGCCTTGCCTAGATCTAAGCATATTGCTGTGGCCTCTGTCGCTGAAAAGTTTGAGACTGGTTGGCAAGGACCTCGGGCTCGGATACTGTTGAACATGTGTTGGAGCCCTATACTGTGAATCTATCGGGGCTATCCAAGCCAATGGCTGGACTACTAATGTTTCAGCGGAAGTACTCCGGAGGCAAGAACTAATCATGTGGTCTGAAGTTCCACATGCCAAATATAAACCTTGTGCCTTACGGCACTAAAAATGTACATATCTTGGCTTCACAATGACAACATCTGACAGAAGATGATGTCCTTTGATGCTAAGGATGTGTTTGCAATGACTGATAAAAATGAAGACACCAATGCTAGCTTCCTTGAGGAACAAATTTTTAAAGCTCGGACTACTGGAGCTGGTGCTGAAGACTGAGTGAACAAACCTCTGGATGTCTGAGTCCTCTTTCGACCCCCAACTCTATCTACAATTTTCTGGCATGTATACTCGTGCCTCCTTACCGCTCGCTTCATGGCGTCAAACGTCTGGAACTCATGTTGTTTTACTGCTAGAATGATCTCTAGATGAAGCCCTTGTTGGATCCTCCTAGCTCTATCCAACTCGATCGCTACCCAAGTGGAAGCAAACCGACTAAGTCTATAAAAGTCTGCCGCATAGCCATTGTAGTCCTACCCATCTGCTTGAGGTTATTAAACCTTTTTTGTAAGTCATAAAGTGACATCGCGTCAAAGTAACTCGTATGGAACCTATCGCTAAATACCTCCCATAAAATAGGCGTTTCCAAGGAAACTGCCTGAGCTGTCCACCAATCTCGGGCCAAGTCTAATAATTGTAGTCGCACAACCGCTACTTGTTCCCTAGATGGAACTTATGCTGCCTCAAGTATAGCTTCAGTGTCATGAAGCAATGCATCAGATGCAATCGCTTCCTTAGTACAATAGAAATGCGGGGGTTGAAGGCACTTGAAATGGCTTATCGAGTTGTTAGAAAGATATCCATCTCCCTACAAGGCCTCATGTACTGACTGAGTAAGAGCATCACCCCGTCATTCATGTGATGCTAATAATTGTCTGATGATCCCTATCAGGATCTGGGTGCCTTCTTTTGTATTCTAGGGAACTGGAGGGATTGCTAGTACTGGTACAACTGGAGGCTCCAACTAAACCTAGGGTTCCTCGTTCTATGCCATTCTTGACTCTGCCTCAGAATGCTGAGGCTGAACCTCTTGAAGCTGCTGACTAGCTGGTGGTTGTCCTGCCACTGGCGAAACTCTATGTCATACCCCAGAACCAGAATATTGGAGAGCGAGGGATGAAAATGGCCATCGATAATACTTAGAGCACACTGGTAGTCCACATATACGGTGAAGCTGTAAAAAATAGGGGTTAATACTATAATCCATCAGTCAATCCTAGGTCAAACAGTCCTAGGTATCTCAATCACAAGCAGATAAGAAATATAAAAGAAATATGATCATCAGGAGCAAAATAGTAAAGCGTCCCAAACCATATATACATAGACGATTAGGAAGCTAGTAATAGAAAATAAAAAAACTAGCAAAATATAAGTCATACATGATCAACACTAGCCATGGTCTAGAATACGCTAATTATTTCATTGCCCGTAGGCAGAATGTTAAGTCAAAACACGAGCTAACACGTGCTCGACGGCTAAACGCCTCAAAAGAATAAACAGTACAAGATCAATTGGGGATAGAAGAAAACCCACTCAGGCTGTCTGGTACTCCGGGTTATCACCATCCGCGGAAAGAAAAGTAACATCCTCGGGCTCTACTACCAAATCTGGCCAAGCAAAACCAGTGGAACCGAACCCCCAAATAGCAAGTACCACAAAGGAAGCCAATCTAGGAACTAAAAATCAGCAAAATATCATAGTGCTATAATACGCTAAGCAATATGAATAAATAAATACAAATCGAGACTCGTGCACTACCACTGCACTTATCCTGAGAAAGGAAGACAATAAACTGAATAACTTATAACCACGAGAAATATAATTAGCATCCTGTAAAGACAAAAATAAATGGATACATGAAACACGCCAAGTAACAGAGACATGCCAATGAAAAGAAAAGAAATATAAGTAAGGATAAGTCGGCAAGCAATGAAAAGATCTGGAAACTCCTCGAAATGGGAATCATAACCCTTAAACCAAACGAGGACCAGGATTATGATTCTTTTTTCGAGTCGGACCTAGTCTCAAGTCACTTACCGACATGCATAACTATAACAGAAAGTAAAGACTCATGCAACATAATAGAACGTCACATCTACACATACAAAGGACAAATTAATCACAACTACACAGGTAATCACAGAGCTAAGGTACACAACTCAAGCCATACAGAAAGTGCCACGAATAGGAAGCCCAAAAATGCTGCTACTAGCCACTACCTACTGATCACTGGTCAAATATACATAAGGTATAAGCATCCCCTACTAATACAGATGTCTGGCCGATTCTATATGTACATAGAGTGTAAATTATCCTCTACTAATACATATACCTGGTCGTATTAATATGTACATAGAGTATAAATCATCCTTTACTAATACATATTCCTGGTTGTATCAATATGTACATACAGTGTAAATCATCCTCTACTAATATATATGCTTGGTCATTGGGATATCGATCGGTAACATCTACTAAACATGTGTATATAGGGTGTAAAGCCCCAAACTATAGAAAATATCATATCGGGACAATCATAACGTAAATAGACAATCAAGCATTAAATACAAGAAATCTAGATACAAGCAATCAAGAAGCACATGAAAAGAAATTACATGCAAAAGAGAACACAATCGATATACCGTCGGTATGCTCCAGTATACCGTCGGTATACCGGTCCAGAGATACAAAAAATTATAGCTAGTTCTGGATTTCAACAAATTGACATACCATTGGTATACTAGAGTATACTGTCGGTATATCGTTCCAAGTAGGCAAGAAAGCTGCTGGAAAAATAAGGTTCATAAATTGGTATACCGTTGGCACATCCCAGTTTACCGTCGGTATGCCGACCAAGACAAATATCTAACACTGTCGGCATGATCGGTATACCATCGATATGCTAAAGTATACCATCAATATGCCGATAAGGGTCTCTAAAAAATATTTAGAAATCAAGTCGGTCAAAATCGGTATACCGTCGATATGTTGTAGTGTACCGCCGATATGCCGATTTTCTTGGGAAAACTAAACCGTAATAAATCTGATTTTCGGGACCCAAAACAAACTTCAAAAATCACCAAAACCAAGTCTAACAAGAACTCAAGTCTAGGGGTAAGTCTCATATCACAATATGGACTAAAACCCTCGGTCACAATTCCGGTACCGTTCTCAGTTACCGAGTTACAAAAAAGGGACAGGACAAGATTATATCAGAAATTAAACTAAAATGGTCAAATGGTTAGAAATCACAAGATGAACAATTATAGTAAAGAAAGTATAAGCTAAAAAGCAATAACCAAGGCTCCCGAGAAGAAAATAACAAAAAGTAAAATAATTCATAGATTTGGCAAGATGTACTTGCTTACAACGAGCTCACAACCTCAACCTTCTAGTCTACCACCATGAAGGGGTTCAAAAATCACTCTCCAAGTCTCAAGACCAAGCTCCAAGCTCAAGAGAAAATGGGTGGAGAGAAGAGAGAGAGAGAAATAAAAAGAAACCAAGTACTATTTATAGAGGAATCTCAAAAAGTGAAACAAATATCTTCGGGATCGGTATACCGTCAGTATGCTGTAGTATACCGTCGGTATACCGGTCATGCAGTAAAGTTTTAATTTTTAAGTTTCTAATATTCCATGAAATCCAAAAAAATAAAATATACAGTATAAAATACGTGAGGACGTCACCTCAGTGTCCTGCAGCCAAGCATCAGACGAAATATCGTCCTTTGTACCCAAGAAGAACAGAAGACTGAGATGCCAGAAGTTGGTCACAGAATTATAAATCTGAGCTCCACCTCGCTCCATGGCCATCTCGACTGACAAAGTGAGGACGTCACTCTATCGTTAGTGAGTCGCCATGAAACCCGTCAGAACGTCCATCAGTGCTCGTACAATATCTGGCAGCTCTGGCTGAACTGGTTGCACGGGTACTGCCAATGGATCGGGTTAGACATGCTACTCTGCCCCAGGATCAATCCTCGACACTGCTCTTGAATGTTGATGTTGATCCTCAGGAATAGGCTGGCCTACTGGTCTTCGTTTTGCCATCCTCGAAACTCGGACAATATGATCGGAAGGATCAGGAACAACGACCCTGAAAGTCAAAGGACACAAGGAGTAAATCAAAGGGACAAGATAGATCAACGATCAATTCAGGTAATAGTTCAAGATCAGAGGTATAGAGTAAGATGAAAGATATCATGGAGAAAACAAGTAGATTGATACATCTAATTAGCAATAACCTCCAAATTTCTGAAAAATAGACCTATATGGGCCACCACTAAAACCATGTCATACCCCAGAACCATAATACTAGAGAGCGGGGGATGACAACGGCCAGCTACGTATACTTAGTGCAAATTAGTACTCCGCATATAAGGTGAAGCTGTAAAATATGGGGGTTAATATTATAATCCATCAGTCAATCCTAGGTCAAATGGTCCTAGGTGTATCAATCACAAGCAGATAAGCAATTTACAAGAAATATGATCATCAAGAGCAAAATAATAAAGTGTCCCAAACCAAATATACATAGATGATCATGAAGCTAGTAATACAAAATAAAGAACTAGCAGAGTATAAGTCATACATGATCAACACTAGCCATGGTCTAGAATACGCTAATCATGTCATTTCCCGTACGCAGAATGTCAAGTCCAAATACGAGCTAACACGTGCTCGGCGGCTAAACACCTCAAAAGAATAAATAGTACAAGATCTAGTGGGGATAGAAGGAAACCCACTCAGGCTGTCTGGTGCTCTGGGTCATCACCATTCACTGGAAGAAAAGTAAGATCCTCGGGCTCTGCTACCAAATCTTGCCATGCAAAACCAATGGGATCAGACCCCTAAATAGTAAGTACCACAAAGGAAGCCAATCTAGGAACTAAAAATTAGCAAAATATCGTAAACCTAGAATACACTAAGCAACATGAATAAATAAATGCGGATCGAGACTCTTGCGCTACCTCTGCACTTACCCCAAGAAAGGAAGACAATAAACTGATTAACATATAATCACGAGAAAGATAATAAGCATCATGTAAACACAAAAATAACTGGATACATGAAATACGCTAAGTAACAGAGACATGCCAAGGAGAAGAAAAAATATGAGTAAGGATAAGTCGACAAGCAACAAAAAGATTTGGGAACTCCTCGAAAAGGGAATCATAACCCTTATACCAAACAAGGACCAAGCTTATGATTCTTTTTCCAAGTCAGATCTAGTCTCAAGTCACTAACCGACACGCATAACTATAACAAAAAGTAAAGACTCAGGCAACATAATTGAAAATCACATCTAAACATGCACAACACAGATCAATCACAACTATACAGGTAATCATAGAGCTAAGGTACACAACTCAAGCCATACAAAAAGTGCTACGAACAAAAAACCCAAGAATGCAGCTACAAGCCACTGCCTATTGATTCTTGGTCAAATGTACATAGGGTGTAATCATCCCCTACTAATACAGATATCTGGTTGAGTGAATATGTACATAGAGTATAAATCATCCTCTACAAATACCTATCCTAGTCGTATAAATATATAAATAGTGTGTAAATCATCCTCTACTAATACATATGCCTAGTCGTATCAATATGTACATAAAGTGTAAATTATGCTTTACTAATACATATGTCTGGTCGTATTAATATGTATATTGAGTGTAAATCATACTCTACTAATACATTCCCTGGTCGTCAGGATAGCGATCGGTAATATGTACTGGACAGGTGTATATAAGTTGTAAAGCCCCTAACTATACAAAATGTCATGTCGGGATAATCATAGCATAAATATACAAGTAAGCATTAAATACAAGAAAGCCAGATACAAGCAATCAAGGAGCAAAAGAAAAGAAATCATATGCAAAAGAGAACACAATCGGTATACCGTCGGTATACTCTAGTATACCGTCGGTATACCGGTCCAGTGATACAAAAAAATACAACAAGTTCTGGATTCTAATAAATTGGTATACCGTCGGTATATTGGAGTATAACGTTTGTATATCGTTCCAAGTAGGCAAGAAACCTGCTGAAAAAATAAGGTTTACAAATTCGTATACCGTCGGTACATCCCAGTGTACCGTCGGTATGCTAGCCAAGACAAATATATAACACTGTCGACAGGATCGGTATGCCGTTGGTATGCTGAAGTATACCATTGGTATGCCAATAAGGGTCACTAGAAAATATCTAGAAATTAAGTCGATCAAAATCGGTATACCGTCCGTATATTGTAGTATACCGTCAGTATGTTAATTTTTGAGGGAAAACAAAACCACGATAAATCTAATTTCCGGGACCCAAATCAAACTCTGAAAATCACCAAAACCAAGTCTAACAAGAAGTCAAGTCTAGGGGTAAGTCTCATATCACAATATGGAATCAATCTTACGGTCACAACTCCAGTATCGTTCTTCGTTACCGAGTTACCAAAAAGAACGGGACAAGATTCTGCCAGAATGGTCAAAAGGCTAGAAATCATGAGATGAATAATTATAGTAAAGCAATTCTAAGATAAAAAGCAATTACCAAGGCTCCAGGAAAGAAAATAACATAAAGTAAAATAGTTCATAGATTCGGTAAGATATACTTGCCTACAGCGAGCTCACAGCCTTAATCTTTTAGTCCACCACCACGAAAGAGTTCAGAAACCACTCTCCAGGTCTCAAGACCAAGCTCCAAGCTCAAGAGAAAAATGGTGCAGAGAAGAGAGAGAAAGAGAAAAGGGAAATAAAAAGAAACCAAGTATTATTCATATAAAATCTCAAAAAGTGAAACAAATATCTTCAGGATCGGTATACCGTCAGTATATTATAGTATACTATCGGTATACCGGTCAGGCAGTAAAGTTTTAATTTCCATGCTTCTAAAATCCTATAAAATCCAAAAAATAAAATATACAGTATAAAATATGTATCCATATACCGATATAGATACTGTAAGACAAAGTCTCACACTCTAGCTGGATGATCGGAAGGACCAGGAACAATATCCCTGAAAGGTAAAGGATACAAGGATAAAGATCGGAAGGACATAATTGATCAAGGAAGCAAGTTGTAAAACCCCCTTCCTAGAAAATCGTATATACCCTTTATTTATTAATTATTATTTAAATTATAGTAATTAGGTCTAAATAGGAGAAATAGATTTTTAATAATTTTTATGTTAGGCGTTCGGACACTTAGATGATTTATGGGACCATCAGGAATTTTTCGAAATTTATTCCATGTAGGGGACCCTTTGAGCAGTTGCTAGCCTAACGATGTGCAATACCCTAATCTATAAATTTTTTTCTTATAAGTATATATATATATATATATATATATATATATATGTATATACAAATATATATATATATATATGTATATATATTTTATAAAGAAAGAAAGGAAAAGAAAAAAAATTAAATAAGTATAATAATATAATAATAATAATAATAATATTAATAAGTTACTTAGTATACTTAAACCCTTTTTATTTACTTTGCTTTAGACCTTAAGCTACTACTAAGTATTCACAACTTAGCAATTGTCCAGACCTCCCTAGCAAAACTTTTAACCATTCAGCGCCCAAGTCCCCGCCCACATTAACCCGCAGCCATTTGTTTCACCCTTCAACCTCTTCATCCAGCGGTTCCAACCCGATCCCATCACCCCCTCTCTCTCCTAATATAATATATATATATATAATAGCTCTCTAAAACCCTAACCTAATATTTCCAGACCTCCTCTTTCCATCTAGAGCCGTCACCGCAGCCAGAGAAGCCCCACCAAGCCATCCAACCATCCCGTCGAATCCGACCTCGCGCGTTGTAGTTTCCCACTCGAGGCACCTTCGCTCCGGAGCAATTTCCCGTCGACTCGCTTGACCAAACGATGTTCCGTTTTCATAGGTATGATCATCCCTTAACCCTCTCCAATATTCGTTTTATAGCCAACCTCGGAAAACGTGTGTCGCTAGGTGAAAAACAGCGTCCAAAGTGGACGGACAGACAGAATTCTGGAATCGCAGAATTCCAGAATGACCACCCCTATTGCCGAGTTCGTATCTCCCACCACAGAGATCCAAATTCGGTGATTCTTTTTGATACTTGTAGAATACCTAACCTAGTTTATTTTCTGTATTATAACTTTATGCTATTAGTCGCTGTGGACAGAATTATATTCGTCACAAAACTGCACGCACCTACTTTTTCCGGTTTTCCAAAAGTTGGAGATCGGAGCGCGCACCGCCAAACGGGACAGCCCCGCCGTGTGCCAAGTGTACCAAATGGTGCACGCAGCATAATAGGACACGTGAAAATTTGTGGGAACTGATTCGGACGCGTGTGCGTACCGAAATCAGGCCGTATCCGCGGACACATTTCGTGTCGCCACTTTTGTGGAACTCGCGAGTATTTTGTGCACGCTTGTCAGATTGTGACGAAACTTGTGTCACTGGACTCGTGGTAACGCGCTGGTCCTGTGACCCAATTTTCACGCATTTCTGAGACGGTTGACCAGATCGCCAATTGGCGGGCCCCACAATTGACTTTTTGGACCAAATTGTGTTCGGCTCATCGGAATCCAAATTTGGACATACCGTTGGGTTCGTATTGACATTTAGAGTTATTTGACCCATAGTTTGTCCTATTTAGAGACTGTTACCCTCGGCACGCTTTTCGGTGCAAAGTGGGCCACACGTGGACCCCACTTTTATCCGAAATTACCGTTTTGCCCCTGTGTCCAAATTGGACGAAAGGGATATGTTTTTTAGCTATTTTGCTCATTCCAGAAATGTTGGTAATATTTATTTCAGCATCCGGAGACATTGGTTCTGTGGCCATAGCTTCTGGTCCTGTGTATTGGACATCTGGATGTGACATTTTACAGATTTTTGCCAGGCAAGTATACCTTGCCATTGTACTGTTATTTATATTCTATATGTTGCATGCATCTTTATTTTCTGTCCTTAGTTCATATATTTTAATTGTTATATAAAATGCTCGCGACGGTGACGTCGCGATAGGTTTTTATTTATGTATTGCATTGGCCTTGTTCATGAGACTACCCCATTATCATGTAACATCATTAGGTTTCATTTGACTGTGACACATATTTTTACACGAGTTGTGAGTCTCATATAGATCACGGACACACGTATTGACTAATCATCGGTACGTGTGGGACGTGCGTTAGGAATAACTGCTATTAGTAACTTTGTATGCTAGTAGACTTGGCAGTTATTAGAGGTCCATGGACATAGCCTATTGTAGTACGGTGGTTCCATCCTTGTCCTTGTTTGGTTGCAGGATCGGGCTAGGGTACTAAGAATAGGCTATGGACCAAATCGTGTCATGGATGTGACATGCTTAGAGAATGGGGTAGGGAGAACAACAAGTACCGCATTTGAGCTCCTTTACACTTTTTCTCCTGTACGCCCGGATTCTCCGCTGGAGATACGGGTCATGATGACCACTATATATTATGTACTATCAGGCGGGCCACCGGCGTTCAAAAGATGATGTGCCTTTTAGGCCCCTGGATCTTCAAAAGAGAACTATACCAAATCCCAGTTTTCAGCCAGATAGCTCACTTGTGGGGAAAGTTGTTCTTAACTGCATTCACTTAGACGGTTAGGCGACCCATTGGATATTTATTTCAGTACTTTATTGGCATGTGTTTAAGTATACTTGTTATGTCCCTCTGAGGACCTGGTCCGCTGCCAGGTGTACCTGTTCTTGAGTATTTGTAGGAGCGCAGATTGGAAGGATATAGAAGCTTCGTGGATGTCTTCTCTTCGAGCCGTGATTGGTAGCTGGTACTTATATTGTTTGAGTGAGTTGTACTTATAGTGTATTTACTTTTCCCATTTGAGTTGGTAGTGGATTTGTTTCCACCCAACTACCATCTTTAGATACTTCTTATTGAGATCTAATTTCATAGATACTGGTTATTTATTTCCATATGGTTTTGGTGGATGAGATTTAGATTATAACCTGTGACTTGTATTACAATTTTATACCACTTGTGGATTTTATATTCATATTACAACGTACGTATGGATTTGGTTTCCATATATTGGAGTTGCCATATCCATGCGGCTGGCATGCTTACGTGTCCTAGTCCTACGTATTTTTGGGACTGGGGCATGACACAAGTAGATAACAGGACAAGATTTAGGGATATAAAACATCAAGAGAAAGGAGATCAATGGGTGACATGATTAAGGATTCTAAGCATTGGTAAACCCCCATATTTTCTGAATTGTCAGACCTGCATGGGCTACCACTGAAATCCTGTCATGCCCTAGAACCAGAATACTGGAGAGCAGGGACAGATAAGGCCAGCTACGTATACCAGAGTATACTATACCCCAAGATACGATCACGGCTATCTAGACGTGTTAGATTTACACTATAATCCAATAGTCATTCCTGGGTCAAGAATTCCTAGTGTCTCAATCATAAGCAACCAACAAGTTACAAGATGTATAATCACAAGACATATAATAGTATGACTTCCTAAACTATACACACGTAGATGATCATGAAGCTAGTTGTACAAAAGAGGAGAACAAGCAAGAGTAAAGTTATACATGATCAACTCTAACTATAATCTAGAATATGACAATCATGTCCTGCCCTGTAGGCTAGATATCAAGTTCAGAAGAACACGAGCTAAACACGTGCTCGGTGGCTAAACGCCTCAAAAGAATAATTTATAATATAAGCAGACGAATGGAAAAGAAGCTCACTCAATTCCTCTGGTGCTCCTGGTGTTCACCATCTTGAGGTGGTAGGTACTAAAGATCCTGAGCTCCTGCTCGAAAATCTGTCCATACAAAACTAGTGGGGTCAGAACCCCAAATAGCAAAGTACCACAAGGAAGCCCAACATAGAAACTAAAACCAACAAGCAATAAAACTCAACAACAAATCAGCGATGGAAGTAAATAATGCAAATCGAGATCGTGCGTTACCACTGCACTTACCTTAAGGATTAAAGATAGTAAGCTATATGACATGTGACATAATTAGTTATGGAATGAGTCAGATAATGATGATGATGATAAGTCATCAAGCGACAAGAGCTTGGGAACTCCTCAAGATTGAAGCCATAAAACTTAAACCAAACAAGGATTGGGGTTATAGTTCCTTTACATAGTTGAACCTAGACTTTGGCCATGTAGACTACATAGAACAGATAAGATAATAATTATAACACAATTAAGAAGTAAAATAAAATAAACAAATAAAGACTGACAGGGTATAGTTCTGGAGAGATATAATGAAAGAATCTGGATCAGAGCTAGACTAGCAATCAAGCAATCACGGCCATTTATGTTTTACGGTTTACTATCATTAACTAACTAGGGTTATCACAATCCTAGTCACTATCACATACAATTTTGAAAGTTTTATACAGCCACATGCTCTGCAGTCCATCCAGATCATCCAAGTTGTACAAGATACATAATATAATTTACATATATAGATATTTTAACTTGTAATGCACCACTCAACGGTGGTGCCCCTCGTGTCAGAGAGCTCCAAATCTACAGAAATACTGGGATATCGGGATTATATGTAGCAAAAAAAATTTAAAAATGATTCTAGGTATCAAATCTAGTTGATTAACCTGATCAGTTTAATCAAGATTCTCGACCGTAGTGCTCGAGAATCTGCCTTAGGCATAATGTAAGACTGGACAATAGCTTGACAGGTACAATCGAAACCAACCACGGAATGACAAGCCAAGCGATATTGGTGCTACTATTAGCCTTGATAGGGATATGTCAGGATATGTTGGTCATGAGGGTGCTACATCGAACCACTATTTGGAATATCAGTACAGTATTTACATAAACATGGGCTTAAAACTTCAAGCTCCATTACAATAACTAACACAAGTTAAAGGCAAGAAAGCATCGTGTACATATCCCAATGTTAAGTTAAGAAGGCAAAACAATCGAAGAATATAGCAACAACGATTAAAATAATCAAACTTGTCAAATTGTACAAAACTAGATTTTTATACATTTTAGAAAACTAGACGTAACTCACTAATTTGAACCCCAAATGAGGCAATTCAAAATAATTTGGAAATACAATACAAATATCTACAACTTTTATGTTTTGTGTTTTGCAAGATTATAGCTAGAAAATCAGTTAAATTGGCAAAAATAGTTTTTATGCGTACAAAACAGTCAAAATAGCTTAAAATAGGCTTCTCGCATATTTTTTTGCTCAAAAATAGCTCATCCACGTACGTTCTATGCAAAAACAGGATTCTGCACAAAAAGTACACTAGGGGAGGACTACTGCACACTTTTTACATACAAAATTAAATTATGCATAAAATACACAAAAAGAAGGTTCTTCTGCGCAATTTTTACGTCCATAATTGAATTATACGTAAAAAAAAAAGAGGGACTGTTGTGCAGTTATACACAGGGGGTTCTGTACAATTTTACGCAGTAACTTTTGCATAGTTTTTACGCAACAATGTTCTTCTCCTTCAGTCATCAAGAAAGTTCTAAAAACTTGTTGTGGCCATAAAAATTTTATTTTAACTTGAAATTCAACGTTATAAAAGCCAAAATTGCATAAAATTAAATTTTCCACAATATTAGATAATTGGTTTTCATAAATTCCAAGTTTTAAGAGATCAAATTTTTGAAATTCGTAAAACCCTACTTAGAAATGTAGATTTACTCCATTCAACCATCAAAACGAAAAATGCTAAGAAGAAAATATGTAGAGAAACTCATAGAGCACAACATAGACCAATAAAATACAAGAAAATAAAATATATACAAAAGTGCAAGTTCTTCATGGTTGGCAAAATGTACTTGCCTAAACCTACTATTACCACTACTACCAAAGTCCAAAACCCACGGCCAAGTCCTAGGCTCAAGCTCATGGCTTGTGAGAGGTGAGGGAAGAAGAAAATGAAAAGATAAGAAAAGTGAAAGAATGAAGAAGAGAGAGAAAGTTAATGTGTTATATATGTGGGTTTGGGTTAAGGATGACCGTTGGATGCTAGCCAATCTATGCCACAACTCTAAGCCAATCTAGACCACACAAACAAAACCAAGAACCCAATAGTCAAAAGAATGCCTCTAAACAAAATTTATGAAAACATCTAATAGAGAATTAGGAAAAGCAAGAAATAAACATAACAAAAATATACACGTATCTTGGATACAAATACAAAAATTATGAGACGAGTCTCACAACTCTCCACTCCTTAGAAAAGTTTTGTACTCATAATATCACTAAAACTATTCGAGTTGGAAACCAAAACAAATAGCTCCAGAAATACATCTATCTCAATAAAACAAGGCATGGCATACATACAGGTTAATGAAAACAATCAATATAGTAAATAAATATACGAGCAATAATACAACCAAAAAGAGAAGGGTTGGAGGCACATGAATAAATATGTCTCCTGAGTCAGCATGGTAGTTAGGGATCCATCCTCACTAGCCTACGTTGACTCCCAAAGAGATGGACAAGGGTCAAGTCTCGGGTTAAGTCCATACCAATGACTCAGTCAAAAATGTGACTCTGTCCAGGACTTACCTTCGTAGTCGAGACATACGTGATAAATGTCATGCATCATGAGATACGCAGGAGAAAGTGTGACTCGAGATTCATTCTCAGAATATATGGGAACCTAAGAAAAAAGATAAGAATAAGAAAAACTCAGAAAGTACCAACCACCTGACCACCCTCGGTCAATAACTGCTCCAAGATGTCAAACTCTCCATGCATGGGCCTCGGGACTGCTTCTTTTACTTGTTGTTGGTCCTGCCCTCTGGGTGCTACTCACATATATGGCTTACCTCCATGCCTTGCCTGTATCTGAGCATAGTGCGGCGGCCTCTGCTGCTTAAAAGTTTGAGACCGGTTGGCAAGGGCCTCGGGCTTGGATACTGTTAAACATGTGTTAGAGTCCTATACTATGAATCTGTCGGGGCTATCCAAGCCAATAGATAGACTGCTAATGGTTCAGCGAAAGTCCTCCAGAGGCAAGAACTAATAATGTGGTCTGAAGCTCCACCCGCCAAACATAAACCTTGTGCCCTACGACACTCATAAATCACATGTCCCAGCTTCCCACAATGAGAACATCCAACAGAAGATGATGGCCTTTGATGCTGAGGACGTGTCTGCAATGACTGTTAAAAATGAAGACATCAGTGTTGGCATCCTTGGGGAACCAATTGCCAAAGCTCGAACTGTAGGAGCTGGTGCCGAAGACTGAGTGAACGAACCTCCGGATATCTGAGTCCTTTTTCAACCCCTAACTCTATCTAAAATCCTTTGGGAGGTATACTCGTGCCTCCTCACCGCTCGCATCACGGCGTCAAATATCTGGAACTCTTGTTGTTCTACTTCTAGAATAATCTCTTGATGGATCCATTGTTGGAACCTCCTAGCTCTATCCAACTCGGTCGCCACCAAAGTTGGAGCAAACCGACTAAGTCTACAGAACTCTGTCGCATAGACGTCGAAAGTCTTGTCCATTTGCTTGAGGTTATTAAACCTTTGTTGTAAGTCATAATGCGATACCGCGTCAAAGTACCTCGTCTGGAACCTCTCGCTAAACATCATCCATAAGACAGGCGTTGCCAAGGAAACTACCTGAGCTGTCCACCAATCTCGAGCGAAGTCTAATAAATGTAGTTGCACAACCGCCACTTATTCCCTATATGGAACTTCTGCTACCTCAAGTATAGCTTTGGTGTCCTGAAGCCATGCATCAGATGCAATCACATCCTCAGTACCATAGAAATAAGGGGGTTGAAGGTACTTAAAATTTCTTGTCGAGTTATTGGCACGATGCTCGTCTTTCCGTACACCGAAGATCCTACGATCCTGCTCCAAAATCTGTCCATACAAAACCAGTGGGGTCATAACCCCAAATAGCAAAGTACACAAGGAAGCCAAACATAGAACTAAAACCATCAAGCAATAAAACTCAACAACATATCAGAGCCGAAAGTAAATAATGCAAATTGAAGATCTTGGGCTACCACTTCACTTACCTCGAGGATTAAAGATAGTAAGCTACATGACATGTGACATAAGTAATTATGGAAAGAGTAAGATAATAATGATGATGATGAGTCGGCAAGCGACAAGTTCTTGGGAACTCCTCGAGATAAATCAGAGACGAAAGTAAATAATGCAAATTAAAGATCTTGCACTACCATTGCACTTACCTCGAGGATTAAAGATAGTAAGTTACATGACATGTGACATAAGTAATTATGGAATGAGTAAGATAATGATAATTATGATGAGTCGGCAAACGACAAGGGCTTAGGAACTCCTCAAAATTGAAGACATAACCCTTAAACCAAACAAGAACTGTGGTTATTGTTCCTTTCCCGAGTTAAACCTAGCCTCTGGCCACCGACTACAGCGAGCAGATAAAATAACAAATATAATACAATTAAGTAGTAAAAACAAATAAACAGATAAAGACTGATAGGGTACAATTCTAGAGAGATATAATAGAAGAATCTGGATCAGGACTAGACTAGCAATCAAGCAATCATGGCCATTCATGTCTTACATTCTTTCATAGGTCGTGAGCCTCAGTATTACTCGGTTGTAGGCTATGTGTTACCCGGTTATGGGCTTAGTGTTACCCGGTTATGGGCTTATATGCTTGTCGATACATCCGGCAGAGGTTACTATCTGCGCGCTATCATGATCGGTGATGTAGTCAGCATATACTCCTGGCATCCAGTTTACAGCTAATGCCAGGTACTTAGTATCTGGCTCGACGCTACGCTTTATACCTTTTACCTACCCATACGTACTAAGGTTATCTTCAAGTGCATTTCACTTATTGTAAACCCCCTGACCAAAATATAGGATTATGGATTAAATTAGTATTATTCGGGATTAATTATTGGGATTATAATTCACTACTGTGATTTTTTATTCAATTGTTGTACTTTACTGTTGTTTAAATATCTAGAGCACTATACTAGCATTTGCTTCCAAACAAATTTTACACACTTTTCCTAGACAAGCCAGCCTTCCATTCTGACCTTTGTGTAACTCATAAATACTCTCCCTTGTGCTTCATTTTAGTCGCATAATATTCGTTACAAAGGCCTATTCTTAAATCCAAATAAATCTAACTTTGCATCCTTGTCCATTCCAATCGAAATTGGAGACACAACCTCGACCCGTAACCTAATTTATGACAATATTCTATTCTGAGTCTACTACGTCAATGACACTTGTGTCCCATCCAATTTTAGCCCTATGCACTTCTAATTAATTAAATAACACAATTTACACTAATTTTAATTAAATTGGTATAAGGACCCAACCTAACCCAAAATTAGACCCAACACCAACCCAAACTCCCACTCACACCCTAAAGGTTCATATTAAATACCACATACCCTTTTAACCAACTACATCACACCAAAAATGGTATTTTTCCTCATCCAATCCCAAATCTCATTATTTTTGCAATTTCTCAATTTTTAGGGACTTTTGTGCAAAAAGACAATGAGGTGTCCACCTCCCATTGGAGCCAAGCGATGAAGAAACCCCTCCTCTTCAATGTTGACCGGTCAACCTTGTTTTTTCCACCATTTTGGGTGTACTACACTCCAACCTTTCCCCCTAGCCATCCTAGCTCTCTATTCAAAACATACACTATCCTGCCATCCATTTTCCTTCATGTATAAACCATCCCCATCCCTAGGAGGCACTAGCCGGCCCTAATCCCAAGGCCATCACCCACTTTCTCTCTCCTACATAAATACTCTTCCTCTATCCATTTTATTTCAATAGCCATCAACCTCAACCTATACAAACCGAAACCCTAACCCATTTTCATCTACCCTCCGATAATCCCTCGCTGGAGCACCACCTTCCCGACCATCGCCCAGAGCAGCGACGATCACCATAGCCACTGTCATCTTCCCAAGACCGACCTACACCCGCCGGACCTCCATCCCCGACTTCCTCTTCCACTTCATGATCGACCATCACCACCGCCGGACCACACCCCGACTTCCCCGACAGCAGCCAACTGCCACTTTCTTGACTTCTTCTACCACCGAGCACCACCTCCACAGCACCTCGACTCCTTCTCCGATCGCTCCTCCGAGCAGCCGACCCGAGCAGTCACTTGAAACCACTGTCTCGACCACCCTCACCACCACATGACCGACCATATCACCGTCGATCACCATCACCACCATCTACACCACATCACCGTCGATCTCCTTCCCGACGATCAGCCGACCCGAGCAACCACCGTCTCCACCATCTCACCATCCCGCCAGAGCACCAGCACCCGACTCCTCATGACCACAACCTTCCACCATACGACCACCCACCACCAGCTCATGACTCCCCCTCACCTTCTCCTCCTCCAAGTCGTTGTTGTGACTGCAAACCGCTGTTATCGCTGCTGTTCTTCTTCTTTATCTTCTTCTTCTTTAATTCAGCAGTCCCGAGCCTCAACTAACCCCTTTCATGGTACGATTACTCCTTCATCTCTTGACTATTTTTTGAACCATCTTGGAAGTTGTGTTCACTATATGACCCTCTTGCTATGTGTTTAATTAGAATAATTTTGTTTGATTTTTATTGCTTGTAATTTAAGTTCCAAATCGATGAAAAAACTATTTTATAAACATTAAATTTCTCCGATATGGAGTTGGTCCCGTCAATCCGGGCATCCTCGTCGTGTACCGATTGAACTGAAAGGCGCGTATCTTCAACGTGGACGTATGGGCTTTCGTGGAACTTAATTTGGATGTACGTGCACACCGAAATCAACACGTATCAATCAAAAATTACCGTATCGGCCTGTTCTGACACCCGTCTAAATTTTGTGTGTGCCTGTTCTTTCGTAATAAAACTTGCGCTATCAGATTTTCAGCGTTACGCTGGTCCTGTGACCCAAGTTTGGTTCGATTCTGAGAACATTGACAAAACGTCGTTTCGTGGGCACCTTGATTCCATATGACGGGCAATTTCGTGATTGGCTCATCGGAATCCAGTTTTGGATGTTCCGTTGGGTTCGTATCATCGTTCTGGACTCGTAGATACTACTTTTGACAAATTTGGAGAACTTTGTCTCTGGCACATTTTTCGGTGCAAGACGGGTCCACTTGTGGAACTCGTGTTGACCGAAAACTGCATTTTTGCCCCTGTGTCCCAAATTGGACATATGTATATAGTTTTTTGATTATCTCACTCATTCTGGGACTGTTGGTGATATTTGTGACAACATCCGGAGATATTAGCTCCAGTTTCCATTGTTACATTGCTACTTCCATGGCGAGTTCGTGTTCGAATCTTCGCCTGGCTTACTGGCAAGTATACCTTGCCTTATTGTACTATTTAAATTCTGTTATTATTATTTGTATATTTTATTATTTAAATAATATATAACTGTGCATCCGAGAAAGACTCGAGGGCAGTCAACGAAGGCATTGACGTTAGAACTTGTGTCTGACCTAGTGTCTAGTGGATGTACCATAAGTGTCGGAGTTATCATTATAACTCTGAGGCCTTGACACGTATCATTTTATGTCATAGAGTGAGTTTATGATAGGACATGAGTTTACACACTCGAATGACCATCGATGCGAGTAGCTCGTGTGTTGGTACTTAGCATAGGTGTATTATTTTAGGTGACTTGCATTATAGTTACGAGATATCCACGTCTCACTTAAAATTTGTACATTGGCATTGGGCAGGGAGGATGACTAGTAGGCGTATAGGACACCCACCTCTTTTATACAGATACCGCGTTCTTTGGAGCGATACAGACGTATACATTTATGCAGATACCACACTCTTCGGAGTGTTTGACGTTACATGTGCAAATACCACTCTCTTCGGAGTATTGGATGTTATGCCTACACCTACCCTTACGCACTAAGTTGTCCTCAAATTGTATTCACTTAGGAGGATAGTTCACCCTGATTTACTTTACTCAGTATTTACATTATGGCATGTACTTTTTGTATCTTGTTACGTCCCTCTGAGGACCTGGTTCCCTTCCAGGTTATTTGTATAGTTTGCAGATGCTTGACCTAGTGGAGTATGGACATCATTGCAGGTATATTTACATTTTTAGCTATTACAGTCATGTACTACTTTTTATTTTTTATTATGCTTTTATAGCCTAGTGTTTATAGGCCTATATTATTCTTTTGGCTTATTCGAACGGATGTATTATTGGGCTACAGACTGATGATGCATATCGTTCCTTCTTGAGATTTATTTACCATGGATTAAGATTTAGTTTAGTTGTTGCATGTTAGAATTAGATTATTAACTGGATCACTTACACCTTGGACAGCGTAAGTGCACTTTGTCGGGTCCATTAAATTGGAAGGCCCTATGGAGTCGTACCAGCTGGCCAATGCCACGTGTCTGGTCTTATATGTTTTGGGACTAGGACGTGACATAGTTTTATTGGTGGCCCATGCAGGTCAGAATATATCATTTTGGTTATGTTACTGTGCCGAACGAGCCTGCAACTTAGGATTAATGTTGAATAAGATCTCAATCCATAACTGATTTTTTAAACTCCTCTTGTATTCGATTATCGCCCTTGGACTTCATTACTGTATTTGTTAATTTACCGTCGACATCGTTATTATTGTTTCTTATCTTTCCTATTTCGGAGAAATGGATGCTCACGCACGGTGATTTTCTCCAGGAGCAGATCCTAGTCAAGACGGAAGAAGGTATGATTGATGTGATATTTTATGAGAAGATGGTTACCCTTAGTAGGGTAGGTTGATAAGTTCTTTTTTGTTGCTAGAGTTAGTATAGACTGTTGGCATAAGAAATTAGACATAATAGTAGAGACTTAAAACTAGACCCTACCGTTACGTAAGGTAGCAGTGATTTGTAAGTATAAGAAGCTAGAAAGATTGTTTGATTCTAAGGCCTTTTTAATTTTGGGAAGATATAGCTAGATACTAGGGTTAGTTGTAGCTCCATGATAATGATACAAGGAATTAGTTGTAGCCTCATGGCAGTGGTACAAGGAACGAAATTATGAACTTGGCAAGACAGAATTTTAGACTCACATCTAGGAGAAGATTATCGGATACTAATAAAAATAGATTATAAAATAGCACTTTATGTATCAAACCATAGTGGTTAATCCCTAGGTGCCTTGTGACTTACAGTACCAGACCTAGAAATTTTTCTACCCTTTAGATAATGATGATTATATGACTAAGCTAAAACAGATAGGTAGATTGCTAGAACCGATATTTGGATGTTGAGATAACTTGAGTACTACAATATAGCTTTCAAATCAGATTAGATGTACTTGATTTATTTGGATTGCCAGTGTCTATTAGGCTTGTGGTTTCACCTTTGAAAATTTGAGTAGTTGAGCTAATATCTGAGATAGACAAATGGGTTAAAGGATAAGAGTTTTGATAGATGTTATAGTCTTGAGTTAGATAGTGAATTGTCTATAATGGATGGCAAGTTGTAATAAGATAGAACCCATATAGCTTGGATAAGGAGTGTAAATAAAATATAAAGTCTTGCAGGAATGATAAGTTGAATATTGCGGATTACACATTAACTGCTTTGGGCCAGAAATTTAGATTTTTGACTATTAGGGTGTAAGCTTGTTTGACCAAATCCGTAGTAGTAGGTGGTTATATGGGAACATATTTTCAATTTACCATAGCCGATGGATTTTTAGATTTTAGGATTGGTATTCTTATTATTATTGGTTACATTTTATTCTAGGGTATTTAGAATTATTGAATAGATAATTATTACATAATTTCTATATATTCTTATTACTATGTATTGAGTAGAGACTTATGTGGTATTTTATTACAAATTTCTCCTAAAAAAATTTTGAGTTGAGCTTCTAGACTAGCTATGACTGACTGACTAGATTAGACCTGTTGCTGCTAGGACTGATTACAAGAAGTTAGGTTGCATAATTCCATTGTGGATACTATAGGATGATGACGTTATACCTAAGAAAGAATGTTAAGATATTAACCGTCTTAGTTACAGATAAATAAATTTAGATAGTACATAAGTGGCCTTGAGGATTTTGTGCTTATAGAATTTTAGTGCCTAACCCCTGTAGTCCTTTGAGAGTAAAATAATGAAGTTATTTTCTTTATAGATATTAAAAGTTTTAAACTTAGATCGTGTCGCAACATACTTGAGTATCCTGAGTTTGTATGTGGTAATTTTTTGGATAATTGTCATGCCCCAGTCCCAAAATACGTAGGACCAGGAATATATGACACGCCTGCTACGCATTCGACCAGACTCTGATCTGACTCGAATACGTATAAGTTATAAAATATAAAGGGCATTAACTAGATATCCCATAAATGTAAACCTCTATGTCCCAATCCATAATGTACAGCAGTAATCAAGAAAGAGCTATATGTGCTAGAGTCGGCCGCCCAATAACACACTAACTCGAATAAACTCGAGAAGAAGTATGAGTCTATAAAAGTAGGCTACAACAACAGATGAATAATCAATATAAAATAACTATAATACCGGTAGATAAGATGTGAGTACCTGGTACCATGATCGCACGACATGCAACTCCAACAACAACTCCAAATGCTCCGTAAACATCTATGCTGCAAAACTGGCAGGGAACCAGGTCCTCAGAGGGACATAACAAGGTACAAAAATACAGCATGCCAAGTAATCAGAAAGTACAAGTGCAACGATAGGGTACTCTATCATAACCAAACAAGTGTGACACAGTTTGAAGACAATGTTCGACGCGTGGGCTTTCTAAAATAAAACCGTAGCTCCGGACACGAAAACACACGGGACGTACCGCAGCTACGGGCAAAGAGTCACATGGGTCATACAACTACACTAGATACAGGATCACTACAGAAATACTACATATATATATAAGCGCGTGCAGAGGAGCCCAAACGTCTTGTAACTGTCTTCCCCTTCCCAAGTGGTCAACGATTGTGCGCTGAACCTGAACCTCTATCTACAGTCTCGACACACAGAAATAACTCAACAAACGCGACCCTAAGGTCGTCCCAGTCTCTGGGCATGATGTCAGTATCAGGATACAGGAATCTGGCACGATCACAGTGTATGAGTGTGTCCTAGGGTGTCGATGTACTCAAGTACGTGCATCGAGGTGCTACAAAGCATCTATCAATTATTCTAAGACGTTACGTCGAATGTCAGCACCCGGTTGTGATTCAGACGTAAAGTATCGAACGTTAACATAAATACGCGCACAATGTACATAAAGAACAACAAATATCTGTAATCTGAAATACAGGGTGCCAAGGTACACTTGCCTGCGTGCGGCTGCTGATGACGGGGTCCCGGTACCACGTCCAAGTCCTCAGGTCCCGCAGTACCTAGAGATGAGATACAAACTAAATCAATGAACTATCATACGACAAACAAAAATGTGACACACGTCTAAACATATTCTCTGACTCGGCTACAACTCACAGGGACACGACGCTAGAGGGTCGTCCAAGGTTGACTAAGGGTTTATTTCAAATACGATCAATCGCTCATTTAAAAATATTAGAACAATCCTTAATCATATACCTTTAGCTATCACTCGTCTTAAAACTACTCCTCGATCCATTTCACAATAACTACTACTCAATTAAGTCAACACTATTTATCAATTCTCAAAGAATGTCTAATAGTTCGATATTGCACAATCAATTTCCTGCTCCTCATTGTCCATTAAAGTTTTAATATCACAATATTATTTCACAACCTTTTAACCCTACTCATAAACAATAATCAATTGCATACAAATGAATATGTAACTCTTTAAAAAATCTCTTATAACATTTAAACTCTATACTCCTAATAGCATACAAGAATCCCTAAACTAACTAAGTTATAAATAACAAAATCATAATGTTTAAACCTGCTCTTCAATTAACCATCAATTGTGTGGAACTATCATATCAAACCTTAATATTCAAGCAGTCATAAGCCCTAAAATTTTCATAAATATCTTTTAATTCCATTTTAGTTACTTATGATGAATAATTCCAAGTTCACTATTAAACCTTAATCTCAAGTCATTAAAATCCACATTCACATTAATCATCGTTGGCCTTAGTCATCATTAACCTTAATCACATGGTTCCAGTACTATACTACACTAACCATATATATCAACATTATATAAACACAACCTTACATAATATACACACGTCCATATATATAAAGAACATCCTATTAAAACAATATTAAAATCTGGAATATAATTCAAGAGAGGGGGACAGTCGACCTCGACGAGGTTGTTGATGACGGAGCACGGCCGGTGGAGGGTGGCCGCAGGGTGGTGCCGAGTGGTGGTGATGATGATGACAGGATAGTGGTGGTGGTGATGACAATGGGACCGGACAGGAAGGTCAGCCAAACAGGGTGCTGCACCGCTGGACGCTACGGGGGAGAACGTGCACTGTCGAGCGGGTCAGCCGCACTTCACAGTACCAGAGGGAATACAGCGGGTCAGCTGTACTGCCGAAGTCGGAGGGGAGTGTACTGCCATAGTCGGGATGGTGCACCGGAGCTGTGCGGGGGGATAACGACTACACAGCGGGTCGGCTAAGAAAGTCGGCCGGGAAGCTTTCGTCGGCCGGCGGAGGAAGTCTGAAGTCGGAGTGGGAGCTGCTGGGTTGGCAGCAGGCAGGGGGAAAGTTGCACCGTCGGGCATGGCCGAGCGGGGTACGGTACCGCCAGAAACTATGGGGGGGGAGAATGTGCACTGGCGGACGGGTCAGCTGCACTGCCGGAGTCGAGTAGGTCGGCCGGTCGGGTGAGTTCTCCAGAAAGGAGAAAGGAAGAAGAAGAATAAGGAAGAAGAAGGAGAAATGAAGAAGGAGGAGTTTGTATGGTGAATAAAGATGGAGGAGGGAGGAGAGAAAGAGGGAGGATTTTCTAGGCTCCTTGGGATTAGGGCCTGCTTTGTTTATTGTGAGGGTGATGGTGATGGTTTTATAGGGAGTGGTGTGTTGGATGGAGGGTGTAGATTAGTCCATTTAAAATAGAGGGCTAAGATTCCATATGAAGACTTGGTTTCTTCATACAAGGAAGGGGGAGGGAAATGTTGACTACGGTCAACATATGGTAAGGTCTCCATTTGGTCATGGCCAATAGGGTGAGAACACCTAAATTAATAAATTGTAATTAAGCCCCTTAAATTCGAGAATTTATACGAACACATAAAATGATGCAAAATTTGTAGAGAAAATTGTTTTTAGTGATTTGCAAGGTGAGGGGGTGTTGGGTGTTTGGCACAGGTTTAATTTAATGGCCATCGGGATTAATTGGGGATTAAAAACTGGATTAGGCAAAATTGGTATCCCCGATTAAAATAGAATTAAAGTGTCCCGCGCTTTTAAATTAAATGGGGGCACTTCGGGTCAAAATTTGGAAATGACACAGAGGTCAAAAATGGTGGGGGCTTGGAGTCAGTCTTGGATCCTTTAGTTGGTCCGGCTCAACGGGTTAAGTTGGTATCTCAAAATTGAGGGTAACGGCACATGTGTCCGACACGAAATTAAATATGGATTACGGTTACGGAAAATTGTGCAATTAATTTATAGCACATCGAATTCGATTTTTGTATGACGGAAAAGTCTAGTGCCTAAATTGGCGAGTCAAGTCAGAAGTACAATAGTCCGATAGAATTTATGGGATGATATTAGGCTCCGAATAATTAAACAATGATAGGGCGCCCCAAGGATTTTAATTAAATAAATTAAAATAACAGACAAACTTAACTCTACTCTAAACCTCAATATCTGCTACTAAATCCAAAATTTTTCCAGTCCAAACCTTACTATCTATAGAATTAATCGAGGGGGTTTATATTCTTCCCAACTTAGAAAAATTTTGTCCCGAAATTAAAAGTAAAGCACGATAATAGCTAAGAGAATTTTAAAACATAACTAGTATTCAATTTCCGTACGTAAATTCGTACCTTGCTCCTTAAATAAGTACGGAAACCGCTGCCGAATAGAATCCTCGTACTTTCATGAAGACTCGCCTGGCGAATGGTGCTTCCATGCCACTCTGACCAGTCGAATAGTCTCCCTCTCAAAGTCTTCTTGCTACGATCGAGGATCTCAACTGGCTGCTTTACGTAAGACAGACTGGGCTCGACAGTAATCTCCGAATGATCAAGCACGTGGCTTGGGTCTGTGACATATCTCCTCAACTACGATACGTGAAACACGTCATGCACTCCTTCTAATGATGGAGGCAATGCAAGACGGAAAGCCACTTCGCCAACTCGTTCCAAAATGTCAAAAGGTCCGATGTACCTCAGACTCAGCTTGCCTCTACCTCCGAACCTGATGGTACCCCGAGTAGGCGATATCCTCAAAAATACATGGTCACCCTCCTTGAACTCCAATGGCCTGCGATGCGCATCTGCCCAATATTTTTGTCTGTCCTGTGCTGCACGCAGGTGGCTCTGAATCTGCTTGACCTTCTCTACTGTCTGTGTTACCAATTCTGGACCAAGCATCTGACGCTCTCCTACGTCACTCCAACAAACTGGCGACCTACATTTCCTGCCGTACAGTGCCTCATAAGGTACCATCTGTATGCTAGCCTGGTAGCTGTTATTGTAGAAGAATTCTACCAAGTGTAGGTGGTCCTCCCAAGATCCTCCAAAATCAATCATGCACGCTCTCAACATATCCTCTAATATTTGTATCATACGCTCTGACTGACCATCAGTTTGTGGATGATATGTGGTGCTGAACTTGAGACGAGTTCCTAGGCTCTCCTGCATACTCCACGAAAAATATGACGTGAATCTGGAATCACGATCTGATACGATGCTGATAGGCACTCCATGTAATCATATTATCTGTCTCATATATATGTCAGCTAAAATCTTCATGGATTGCCCAACTCTGAAGGGCAAGAAATGTGCAGACTTGGTGAGTCTGTCTACGACCACCCAAACTGTATCCTAGCCTCCACCTAGATCTATAAACGCGCCATAGCAGGGCTCCGCGGGAATCCTATAACAAAGTCCATGGTAATGTGTTCCCACTTCCACTCGGGAATGGAAAGTGACTGCAATAAACTTGTAGTCCTCTGATGTTCAGCCTTGACTTGCTGACAAACTAAACATTTTGCCACGAATCTTGCAATCTCTCTTTTCATCCCATGCCACCAGAAATATTGTCTCAAGTCTCGGTACATCTTCGTACCCCCTGAATGAATGGAATAAATTGAGCTATGTGCCTCGGTCATCAATTCTTGGCGTAGCTCGCCACTCGAAACATATAAGCGATCTCCACACTTCAATATTCCGTCTTCATGAATCCTGAGTCCCGTCTGTATACCGGCCTCTGTCCTCTCTCGCAGTCGTCTAAATCTCGTATCTATAGGCAAGGCTGCCTTGATCCTCTCAATCAGTGTAGACTGAACCTCGAGACTGTCCATCTATCCATCCATGCCTGGAAATACAATCTCTATCCCAAGCTCCTGGAGATCCTTTAGTAATTGTCGCTGAGTCATCAAAAAATATGCCATGGGGTTCCTGCCTAAGGCATCTGCTACTACATTCGCCTTGCCAGGGTGATATTACAACTTAATATTATAATCTGTCATAAATTCCAGTCAGCTCCTCTGTCCCATATTGATCTCTTTCTGCAGTAGAAGCATGAAAAATACGCCGGATGACTATACGCGGCATATTGGTGCAGAACAGCGTAAGCAGAAGCCTTCAGAGCCATCAAGCATGCAATAGAGCTCTTTTCGCTAAAAACGCAGCATTAAGTATGAAAGCTCAAAGGACCATCCGCGTAAGGCAGTACGTCCAAGCCGATCCAGCGTAAACAGGGTGCTTCATCGCCTCCAGGGCATAAAACTCATCCTCTTTCAGACGCAGCATTGAGGTGTACAAGAGACGCTTCGTATTCTCCGAGGTGAACCTGTCAGACCCTGTAATGAAGATCCTGCAATGAACCTGACGTCTGGACTTCTAACAAAGGGATACGGCTCGACTAACCAGACGACGGCTATAATGATGGCACAGTACTGCGACCCAGGCTGTCAAATACCGCCATCCCCTTTGCGTAAACTGCTTTTACAAGCACGAAGGGATACGCTGCCTTGTTTTACACAGGCAGATACGAGCTGTTTTACGTTCTGCAATAAACAAATTGCCTGCCACATCAAAAGTTACACTCCGTACGGGGTCGAGGCAAGTCTCTACGTCTCCATGCACAGAGCGGTGACAGTTTCTCAAGGCACGTCTCTGCGCCTGATGCGCAGAAGGGGTTGCAGACCTTCAAAGACACGCCTCCACATTTAATGCACATGATGGTGGCAAATCTCGGCATTTAATGCAAGAGATTTGATTATATCTTCAAAAGCCATAATTTCGGCTAAGACGTCCCCATCAGCACTCTAGCATGGTACGTAGCGGCTTCTACGCCCATCCGGCTTCTACGCTTGCTCGGCCTTTCTGACCATTCGACTTCTACGCCTGCTCGGCCTTTATGAACATTCGGCTTCTACGTCTGCTCGACCTCTACGACCACTCGGCCTCTACGCCTGCTCGGCCTCTACGACCACTCGGCTTCTACGCCTGCTCGGCCTCTATGACCACTCGGCTTCTACGCCTGTTCGGCTTCTACGCCTATTCGGCTTCTATGCCGGTTTGATAACCATTTGGCTTCTATGCCATGGTGACAGACATTTGGCTTCTATGCCAACCTCTTCTACACAATGGATACCTACCTACGTGGCTTCTACGCCGTGATCTTCGTAGCGATTATACGCGTTTTGTCCCTTAGTTGGACCCGCGTCACACGCTCATTCAAAGGATCATCTATACGCAGGCATTGGTTACTTTAACCATTGTGTAAAAGGGTACTGTACTTTCCACTCCTCGATTTCTACACCGACGGAGTGGTCACTGTCACCAAAACTCTATAAATAGAGACCTCTATCAATGAGGAAAAGGGTCAAAAAATTGGTCAAGAAACCAATATCAGATCCAAGTTCTACAGATTGGGAGGTCAAAAATTGGTCAAGAATACCAATATCAGATCCGAGGTCGAACTTCCAAGAAAGATCGAGCCAGAGGTCGAGAGAAAGAGAGAGAGAGAGAGAATCCGGAGCTCAGGCAGAGAGCAGGGATCGACGACTTTGGCATCATGCATCCACCCTCTTTTGCAACCTTCGAAGCTGCTTCCTGTCTACTACGGCACCTCTTCAACATCGTGTGGTCCAAGGGCTAAAGTGATCGACTGTAGATCAGACAGCTATAGCAATATTTACCCAGATTAAATAAATGGTACTCCCATATCCTCGTATAGGATCAAATTGTACAAGTTTGTTTGTAAACCAAAGAAGGCGGGTTTCGTATAAACCCCATCCTGAATATATTTTTCATTTTTTCGTTTAATACCACAAACAAGATGGCAACTCTGCTAGGGACATCTTTCTCTTCTGATGAGAAAGTAATTGCTCAACACGATGCGGTATCTATAGGAACCGTGAAGAAGACACTGGTCGTCCAATTCGACCAGTCTGTATACGAAGACATGCTTCGAACCGGGGGTAGCTCTCACCCTCTCTCCGTCCAAGACAACAGGAAGCTGCGCAAGGTCTGGATGCCCAAGACATCCTCTACCATTCCTGTGGACTCTCCGATCTCTCCGACCTCTCTGACCAATGAGGTTGTAGCATTGCTCCCTCCGTGCCCTGCACGTAAAATCCAGTCTTCCGCTACGCGCGGTACAGACGAAACTTCGGGCAAAGCCTCAGCGCTAACCCAGAAGTATCCACTGCGGTCTACGCGTAGGAACCAGTCTCCCGCTACGTGCGGTACAAACGAAACTTCAGGCAAAGCCTCAGCGCTAACCCAGAAGTATCCACTGCGCTATACGTGTAGAAACCAGTCTTCCGCTATGCGCGGTACAGACAAAACTTCTGATAATGACTCAGCGCCAAATCGAAACTATAAATCACTCTCCATGCGCAAGACAACATCTGACCTCTACGGGGAACCAGATGAGCGCTGTGATTTCCGCAAGGGGAAGCAAACGGCAGAGTACTCAACTTCTTGGTCGTTACGCCAGTGAAGAAGCAATCTGCCTACCCTCCGAATTACGTGGGAAGCCGACGGCCGACTGAGGACCTCTTCAGCTTTACGCCAGTCTGAGCAAATCTCCAAATTATGCCAGGCGGAGTCCCACGACGTAAAGCAAGCTCAGGTTGCGGGAAGGCACCCTCTACGGTGATTATCTGCCACCCAGATGGCCAACCTGTTGTACACAGGTGGCGTAGGGAAAACCATAGCGCCCAATCTCCGCATGCCCACTGATGGGAACAGAAGGAACAAGCCGTCATCTTCTTCCTCCACTCCTCCTGACCTGCGCGAATATCTAATCCAGAAGCGTAAGAAGAAGGGACCTTCCAACATATCTATTACGCCCCCTAGCGAGCGATGTTGTAATAGTCATAAAATTGTGATTGACTACTGTTGTTTTAAAGCAAAACGGTCAATTTTTGACCGATTGAGTCTTCGGCCGCATGCGCAATCAACCGGCTATCAACGAAGATCCTTTCGATGATGATACTAGAAAAATGCAGGTTCATCGATACAGCCCGCAAGCGTTAAGGATCATGCAAAATATGGGCTATGACTTGGAGCGGAAGCCAGGCCTCAACTACGGAAGAGGCATACGAATGCCGCTGTGCGGCGACCCCTACTATCAATGAACTTATTTCGGGTTGGGATATGCCACCTCCTCTAAATCGGACGAGGGTATCTTTTCCTCTTCTCAGAACGGCTCGTCGCCCTCTGACTCACCTGATGCCCTCGAACAAACACTATCAGTGAATATGGTAGTGGCAGATCCCTTTGAAGCAGATGAACAGGATTCTGAGCCGTTTGAGAATGACTCTTGGGCTCAACAAATGGATACGCAGTGGGAATTCTGCTTCGAGCAGAGGGAACCTCCCACCAAAGACGAAGTTATCCAGGTTGATGTTGGGGGTGAACTTTCGCCAAAACCGATATTCATCAGTAACAATCTTTCCCCAGCTGAACGGGAAGAAGTTATCCAGCTGATAAAAGAATATATCGATATCTTTGTGTGGAATTATGAGGACATGCTGGGCCTTGACCCGAAGGTGGCTACTCATAAGCTTAATATATTGACCGACTCAAAGCCTATGAAGTAGCACCAACGCCGGTTCCCCCCGGGACATGATGGACGCCATCGAAGCTGAAGTCAAGAAATTGATAGCCTGCGGTTTCATCCGGGAAGAACAACATCCCGACTGGGTCGCCAACGTTGTCCCAGTCATGAAGAAAAATAGGAAAATACGTATCTGCATCGATTACCGAGATCTGAATACAGCCTGCCCCAAGGATGAGTTCCCTCTTCCCATCACGGACATCATGATCGACAACACCTGCGGTTTTGAACGCATGTCTTTCATGGACGGATTCTCAGGATATAATCAGATCAAGATGCATCCTGAAGACGAGAAGCACGCTGCCTTCCGGACACCGTTGGGAGTATATTGCTATATGGTCATGCCCTTCGGATTGAAGAACACTGGGGCTACATACCAACGGGCCATGAGTAGCATATTCCATGAGCATTTACGCAAAATAGTAGAATGTTACGTGGACGACATAGCCGTCAAGAGCTGCCTCAAAAATGATCATATTCAAGACTTGAAGACGGTATTCGAATTAATGCGCCAACATCAACTCAAGATGAACCCTACGAAGTTCTTCCTGGGTGTATCTAGTGGCAAGTTCCTGGGATTTTTCATTACCGCCAAAGGCATCCAATTGGACCCTGACAAAGTCCAGGCCATCGTAGAAATGCGACCGCCCCACAATCTGAGGGAACTCCGGGGATTTTAAGGCCGTCTGGCTTATATCCGAAGGTTCATATCCAACCTCTCGGGAAGATGTCAGCCCTTTTCGTATCTCATAAAGAAAGGTGTATCCTTCGTATGGGACGAAACCTGTCAGCAAGCATTCGGGGATATCAAACGCTACCTCACCAGTCCACCGGTTCTGGTGCCTCCCATCATGGGAAGACCATTCTTGTTGTACGTTCGAGCGATGGATCATTCACTAGGAGCTTTTCTCGTGCAGAAGAATGATGTGGGGCATGAACAGGCTATCTACTACCTCAGCAGGATGATGGTCGGAGCCGAACACCGGTACAACCCAGTGGAGAAAGAATACTTGGCTCTGATGTTCGCTATCCAGAAGATGCGGCACTATGTCACCGGCTTGACTATCCATTTCATCTCCAGGATCAACCCTCTTAGAGTACTGATGAGCAAGCCAAGTGCCCTTAATTCCCGACTCGCAACTTGGGCGATGCTGTGAACACCATATGATATGGTATACGTCCCGCAAAAGTCCATCAAAGGCCAAGCGCTGGCCGACTTCCTAGCTGATCATCCGATCCCGGAGGCCTCCAAATTATACGAAGACATTCCCGACGAAGTTGCAGAATATAATTCCGCAATGGAAAGTGACGCGTGGCAACTGTTCTTCGACGGCGCCTCCAGGACTGGTCCCCAGGGAAACGTGGTTTCAGGGGTAGGAATCGTCCTGGTCACTCCTGATAAACTCGTCATCTACCGAGCATATTCTCTTAATGAACCATGTTCCAACAATGTGGCAGAATATAACGCTCTGTTAATCGGGCTCCAAGTCGCTAAAGAGCTGGGGGTCGAGTCCCTGGAAGCTTTCGGTGATTCTCTACTTATCGTCAATCAAGTCAGGGGAATATATGAAGTCCAGAATCCAGACCTCATCCCCTATCACCAGACAACGGTCGAGATAGCCATGACATTCAAAGGGTTCTTCCTAGAGCATGTACCTCGATCTCACAACCTGGAAGCTGATGCCCTAGCCAGTCTAGCTGCGAATTTAGCCACTCCTATAAGAAGGCAGGATTCGGTAATCCTTTTTAACAGAAATTTATTCTGCGTGAAGAACAACTTTCACATAGAATGCAGCTACCCTGTGAACACGGATCCCCCTAGAAGAGACTGGAGAAGTCCCTTCATAGATTTCATCGCATACAAAATCATACCGGAGGACCCCAAAGAAGCTGTATCCGTCAAAAGATGATCATTACGCTTCTACTTCGATGCATCTTCATAATGCCTGTATCATCGGACCTACGACGGACTGCTATTAAGATGTCTCTCTGACGACGAAGCACAACAGGTTATCCGGGAAGCTCACGACGGCGTATGCGGAGCGCATCAGCCTGGTCCTAAGCTACAGGATCGTATCAGGAGGATGGGCTATTACTGGCCCACTATGATCATAGACGCGATCAACTATGCAAGATAATGCAAAGCCTGTCAGGTTCATGCATACTTCATACATCAACCGTCTGAATATCTACATCCTACGGTTGCATCCTGGCCTTTCGAAGCATGGGATATGGATATCATTGGTCCTATTCACCCGTCTTCTTCCAGAGGTCACCGGTTCATACTGGCCATCACAGATTACTTCTCCAAATGCGCAGAGGCGATCCCTCTCGCCGAGGTAAAGGCGTCTGACGTAATCAGCTTCATCAAGCATCACGTCATTTATCGCTTTGGGATTCCCCGAAGGATAATCCATGACAATGGACCTCAGTTCATCAGCCAAGTGTTTTATCGATTTTGCGATAAAAAATGGATACATAATATTGCCTCTACGACATATTATCCAGCTGCTAATGGTTTGGCGGAAGATTTCAACAAAACCATTATCAAACTCTTGAAGAAGTTCGTCTCTTCAAACAAAAGAGACTAGAATGAGAAGCTGGACCAATGTCTCTGGGCATACCGCACAACGGTATGGACACCGACAGGTTGTACCCAATTTTCACTAGTCCGGGAGCGAAGCAGTTTTTCCTATCGAAATCCAGATCCCGTCGCTCAGGATAACCGTGACTAATGAGCTGACCCAAGAAAAGAATGACCTGCTAAGGCTTCAGGAGCTAGAAGGATTAGACGAGAAACGCCTCCAAGCTCAACAGTGCATCACACTCTACCAAGCACATATTTCCAGAGCTTTCAATCTTAAAGTAAAGGAAAGAGTGTTCAAAGTCGGCGAGCTAGTTTTAGCCATAAGAAGGCCGATGATTCTTACTCACAGGAGTAAAGGCAAATTCTAGCCCAAGTGGGAAGGCCCTTATGTGATCGAGACAACGTTCTCGAACGGCGCTTACAGGTTAGCCCAACCTAATGGAGACCTGTTAATGGCTCCTATCAACGGTAAATTCCTGAAGAGCCAATGTAGCTATATCACGCCTTAATGACGCAATACGAACTGTCATACCTGGAGAAGGAGGTGGGCCAACCGACATTGCCAGGAGCTCTACCAAGCCTTCACCAAGACGCGGTCGGGGTTCGTCAGCTGGAACCTCGCTGGTCATGCTCACGAACGCGGCAGGAGTTTCATCCGTTGCCGGTCTAGGGAAAGATTCTTCCATTTGCCTCGGCCACGCAGGCGATTTCATTCCACTACCGGAGGCAGTGGCAACAACGGCAGCCTCAAGCAGGAGTTCTCCGGCACTGCCAGCTGAAACTGAGGGCCCCTGCCTGAGAGGCGGGGAACCTCCAATCAAAGGGAAATCCCCAATAGGAGAGGCAGCAGATTCCTCTCTAGGCGCCCCAATGCCAGGAATCCGGAGAGGACGATCAACCGTCGTCTTCTTCCTCTTGCGAGGGGAAGCCTGCTTCGAAGCAGGAGCCCTTCGCTTCCCAGAGACCGCCAAAGCCCCCGCAGGCGGAGGCACTTCACACCTCGGCACCGACACCAGAGGCTCATCCGGAGTGGCGGACTCCTCACCCTCTTCTAATGAAACCGAAGGGACTTCGATTCTTTCCCCAGGCTTGGGAGAAGGCACCCTAAAGCTTCCACGCATGTCAAAATCGCGGTGGAAGGTGTTGATCGCCACGTAGAACTGAGCGTACGAATAGAGGATCCGCAGCTCCGTGGAGAGGGTGGCGACCGGCACGATAAAGATTGCTCCCGTGCAGCCCATGATGAAATACCGCCATCCCCTGGCTCCATCAATGAGTCCGTCCCTGAACCTGAAGCTGGTGATGGCATTGCCCACGTGCAGCTGATCGTACCCAAACTGCCTGGCGAACCGACTGGGCAAGTAAGGCTCGAAGAAGCAATGATCTTCGCTTCTGTACAGCAAATGGGAGGGTCTGATGCAGACCAGCCAATTAAAAGCTTCCGGAGAATGATTGGTCTTCTCTCCACCTAAATCCTCAAGCCTAATCCCCGACTGATTGTGATGCACAAAGGGGACAGTGCAGAGGAGCTTCCAGCAATGACCGAGGCTCAGCACTAGCCGACAGTCTAAGACTGTGTTCACATTCCAGAGGGAGTCCTTGTAGTTCAGCAAGAAACTACCCCCCGTGCTACTACCAGGGCCGGGAGACATCACCCTGGGGTTGTGGAGGATTAACCATCCCATCAAGTACAGGTATGGTAACTCTACCCGGGGAAAGCTATCACGTCAAGCTTCATCGATGAGCAGTCCGTCAGTCATGGCTCTCAGGCCAGCATGTATGCGGCATACCATGGCAGGGAGCAAGCCCAGTCTTGCCCCGAACACCAGACGAACGGTGGGCCACAGGACATTCCGGTGAATGTGGTCCGCGGATGCAATGCCGGGCACCACTACTCGACGCAGCCATAGGGAGAGAAAGCCAGCCAGCTTGGCTTCCTCAGACAAAGGCCTGCGGCAGCGCCTCAAGTAACTATAGGCCTTAGTGCCTTCAAGGTACTTTCCTACCCCGTCATTGAGAAACTGATCTGGAGCTTTAGCCTCCTCCATAAGATCCTCGACGACCTGAGCACTGAGCACGCCCAAACAGTTCACGGGCTCATTCTTGCCCCCCAAAACTTTCTCCGACTTGACGGCCCTGGCCCGGTGGAAGAAGAGGTAGGACATCCACTTAGTGGTATGAGCCAAATCAGAAGGCTCATTATAAAAAGTAGTGCACGCAAAATAGTGGCACATCAGCTCCTGATATACCTCTACAACCCGAGGGTCCGAGTCCTCCAACTCCCGGTTGGTGGGAACATACTCTTCATACGGGGTATCCCCCATCGACAGTCTCGAGATCGCTGCTATTTCGTGGAGGGCCAACCCCAACTCCCCCAGTGGAGTGGCGAAGGTCCCAGTAAGCGAAATGTATTGCTCCATCAGTGCCAGAAATAGGTTAGGGTTGGGAGGCAACCCAACACTCGTCGTGCTCACGGCAGCATACAGTCCTATGACCTCCAGCTCTCTTCGAAAATGCTTCAGAGCCCAGTCAACTAGGCAAGTCCATCGGAGGTTTGTTTGGGTGATCCACCCATTGCACCGAGGATTCTTCTTAGGGTATACTCCCCCTCGTACCATGAAGTCGTTGCAGAAAGTCGACAATTGGACCGGCTGGATCACTGAACTATCTTCACTCGGAACGCTGTCCGGGCACAGTCCCCTGAACAACGTAACGACGCCAGAAGGGAGGCTGACAAACGACCCCTGGTCAGCTCCTTTCAGGTGAAAGATCTTCCCCGGCTTGCCGTGAAGATCGGGAGTCAGCGTCCACGACATCCTCCTGGAATGTGTGGCATGGAAGAAAGCTGAGATGGGATAATCTCTCGGCATCGTGGGCAGATACAAGACCACGCTCTCGGCGGGGAAAACCCAGGGTTCTCTCTTGGGCTTCGTCTGGGACTGCTTGTCTATCATATCCCCAAAGAGAAAGGCCGGCTTGATGTACTGCTCCCCGTCTACGTACGTTAGGGGCTCCCCGTTGATCATGCTCAGCAGCATTCGCTCGCCCGGAGCCGATATCAAGATCCTCCTTCCTTCAGGATACTGGGGTCCGGAGATAGGAAATGTCACGTGCGACAGATCCTCCAGGTAGTTCGAATACAGCATCCCGGCAGCATAACCCATCACCTCAGCCAGTGGAGACTCATGCAAGTTAAATACGAAAGTGCAAGGAAAATACGTCATTATAAATCTTGCAAATGCAAAGACCAAGAAACGACAGTCTGTGCTTTATGCCAAGACTGTACAAAAAATGGCAGTCAGAGCTTTTACGCTCATAACTGCGAAAAATAAGGAGTTTTTACGCTGGCACATTAGAAATGTGGGCGTAAAAGATGAAAACGTCTCCGTGCGTCGTCTTCCTCAAAGAGGCTATCAGCACAGAAGATGACCTAGCGCGGTCATGTTCAACGTGTGCGAAGGATTTTTCGTCATTCTTTGTCATCCCCAATGGCTATATCTCTAAGGCCGGGTGCGCTACTCGTCAGCAGGAGCCTTCGCTCAGAAGGAAGTTCACCTTGCCCGACCGAAGACTCTCTCACTGGGGCAGAAGAACGAGAAGAAGAGCCTGTGCTCTTTCCCTTGGTGGAGGGGGTTTGTTTTGGCGCCATTTCTGAAAACTCGGAGTGCTCAGAGAAAGAAGGAGGGGAAAAACTCAAACAATCGAAGGCTCTCTTTCGCAGAAGACGGATAAAAAGTTTTTCTCTCAAAAGCTTGGGATATATATAGAGTTCGGGTCGACTCCTCGAATCCTCAGATGGGCTCCTTGAAACCCCAACCAAATCTCACAAATTAAATATTTGGTTATGATTGGGTACTACGTCAGCCCACTACTCTCGAAAGACGGACAGTCAGCAAATTCGAAGAGTTTTTCGTGCAAAAGCAGGTCAGCGGTTCCTACGCTAAAAAGCTTTCAACGCTCGACAGCAACAGATCTACGGTTTTACGCTCGCAAGCTACAAGTCTATGGTTTTATGCCCAGATGCCTTTGTGCTCGGTAGCTTTTATGCTCGAGAGGCTACGAACCTACGACTTTACGCTCAGCAGATACCAAATCGATAATCTTGCGCTCGATGGCGTTTAGTTTACGCTCGGAGGCAACAGATCCGCAACCTTATGCTCAGAAGATTTCTTTTATTCACAGGCTACAAATCTACAGTTCTACGCTAAGGAGCTTTCTACGCTCGACAGTAACAGATCTACGATTCTACACTCGCAAGCTACAAGTCTATGGTTTTATGCCTGGATGCCTTTGTGCTCGGTAGCTTTTATGCTCGAGTGGCTACAAACCTACGACTTTACGCTTAGCAGATACCAAATCGATGATCTCATGCTCGGTGGCTTTCTACGCTCAATAGGCTACGAACTGAGGATTTTCAGCTCATCTACGCTACGGATATCTGACTTTCCGCATATCCGAACAGCAAGGCGGTCGATTATAGGAGTTCACACAGAAGATAATCCTTCTTGACCTCAACATATCCCAAGTACCCAAAGCATACAGAGTTCAAACATTGATAAATTGCTCTTTCCGGGTCAAATAGAGGTTCATCCAGACTCCAGTTTGAATATCTCGTCTATCAAGATGGCAACTCAGTTTGACAGCCATTTCTCGACCCTGTTCCAAGGGATTTTTCGAGAAGTCATTCTTGAAGACGAAGTCTGAACAAAAATTCTATGCGGTTCTCCAGTCTTAGCAGCAGGACAGTTCCAAATGCTCAAAATGCTCAACAGCGTTCTATGGACTATTCGCTATGCATAAAGGACAGGACCTAGCACTCTTTCTAAACAGAGTCGGCATAAAGAATCAGACATGTCGAAGCTACACATATTCAGACTTCACAGTAACGTATGGCAAAATGATCATATGCAGAGAAGAAAGACGATTCTTTTATTAAAGATTAAAGTCATGATTACATATGAGGGAAATCTTGTCTACAAAGGGTTTTTTCTTCATTTTTTATGACTACATATGAGGAAAATCCCGTCTACAAAGGGCTTCCTCATCATCGTCGTCGGAAGATCGCCCCCAGAATCCGTTCTACCGGGTTCTCGCATCGGTGCAGGTCTTCCTCTTCTTCTATGGCAGTTCATCGACCACCACAGTCATGAACAAGAAGATCGATGGCGGAAGGATACAGAACTGGGCCTGCATAAATGATGCAGATCCCATGCTGCGTACGCCATGACTGATCCAGTTGAGGCTTCTTTAAGACCCAACTCGATCGAGGACAGCAGTTACAGTTTTTTTGCTCTTGTCCGCGGAGGTCTCAGGAGAAAATACACCGCTTTTAAGCCGTGTGGTCTAATATGACCCTTCCCTTCTCCTAGAAAAATAGCCATACAAAGTTGCTGATTATCCCGAGCAAGGGAGGCTAAGATATCCTTCCATGATCAATCGTTGCAGTGGACACTTGCTGGAAGACGCCGTCTTTTTCGGCTCCTTACACGCTGGAAGAACATGATCTCCTTCTTCCTCAGATCGACCCGACGAACTCCGGCGATCATCTCTGCGTGGTGATGGGAATGTGGGGAGAACAGGTTAACTCCCCCAGCCTTTTTATAGGTGAAAGAGGTCACATCGGTCCCCAATAAATCCGCCATAAAGTCAGCATCGACCGTTTTAACGCTCCACTCAGTGTAAACCCCCTCACCCAAAAATTAGGGCTACTTGGCTTAGATAGTAAAATTAGGGCTAGTTTAAACCCAATTAGAATTAGAATACGGTATTTAATTTAATTACAAATAGTTATGACATGTAGCGCACCTTACCATTGCTTCTATAATTGGAGTACCTCACTAGCCATTGCCTTCCAACAACTTCACAACCTCATCATAGACATGTCCGCCTACTATTCTGACCCTTGTACAATTTATAATATTGCTCTCTGGTGCTACATTTTAGCCGCACAATAAATGTCGCGGACCTTATTCCTTAATTCGAAATAAAATCCAATTTTGTACCCTTGTGCGTCCCAATCGAAATTGGAGACACCATCTTGACCGTTTTGTACAAACCAAATTTTATTAATATCCTACACTGTCCCCTCTACGCCCTGACAATTTTGTTCCACCCAATTTAATCCCATGTACTCCTAATTAATTCTAGAATATCGTGCGTATTTCGATTTAATTAATTTAATCTAATTTCTGTCTTTGTGTAATTTTCCAATTATTGGGAGGCTTTTATACAAAAGTACATTTAGGTGTCCTCACCATTGGACAATTCATAAAGAAACTCAATTTTCCCTTCACGTGTATTTTTCCGTAATTTTTGGGATGTACATCGCGCGCACATTGCCTCGTATATCAAACCTACCCTTGCAATTAAATAATTATAATTTATAGCCCAACACCCTCATGCAAGCCCAAGGCCTACTCCAAGGAGTGTTGACCAAGCCCACATTGCCCTAGGTCAACCCAAACCAAAGAATTCACATGTATATATATATCATCATCCCTTTATTTTCCTAAATTCCAAAACCCAATGCAAGCTCAGCCGACCCCTATACATTATTCACATCATCTTCTTCTTTCTCCCCTTCATCCTCCGTACACCTCCTTCTCCACAACTTGCCGGACACCCATGGCTGGAACTGTCCCCGCACCTTAACTCCTCCTCCGCTCATCTGTCCCGGAGCACAACCCGACGCCACCACATCGACGAACCATCACACCCATCTCCATTAACAGCACCAGACCCCCTCCCTCTCTCCTTCCTCTTCCCCTGCCATCGCCAACCTCGTCGGAGCCCGTTGCTGAACTTCCCCGCAGCGCTGAGCAACACAACGTCAACCCCACGTCGATCCCTGACTACTCCTCCCCCTCGCCGGAGCAACTCCCCGCCGGCTCCTCTTCACCACCACCATTATCACCCCTACGTTCCTCTCCTCTGTTCGACAATGGCCGACACCCCACCGGACATCCCAGCCACCGTCCTCGATGACTTCAACACTACAACGACCCCCCACCATGGCCTGCCCCGACTTCCCCCCGAGCACACGACCCCCACCGGAGTCGACCGGAGCCGCCTGTACTGCCCCTCTCTTCCCTGCAAACACCAACACGATCATCTCCTCTCTTTCTCCCTCGACAACCAGCCTGACTCCTAGCACGACCACCACACCACGACCCCCTCTCCTCCCTGAGCTCCTCCTGCTGACCGGACCACCTTCCCCCTCGCTGACTGGATTCCAGCAGCAACCCATCATCATCATCCTCCTCATCAATCCCTCATCATTACCATTATCATCATCGCCATCACCCTCGTTGTCCTCGCCATCGTCCTCATCGTCATCCTCGTCATCGTCGTCGACGTCCTCGCCGATGTCGCGCACGCTCAGGTTCGATCCTCACCTCGTATACGTGTGTGTGTGTATAGGTGTATGTGTATAATAGTGTATTTAATTAATGTATATGTATATGTATATATTTAATATAATTGGTATATATATAAATACGTATTTTAGTATATATATTATTGGTATATGTATATATATATATATATATATATGTTTTGTATATACTTAATATATTTTCAATATATAATTTGTATATATGTATAAATATATATATTGTATATGCTTTTAGTATATCCTTAGTATATATAGTATAAACTTAATTTGGTGTATTATTATTAGAATATTTTAATAATAATGTTGACAATATATATATATATATTTTTTCAAATGTATTTTTGGCATATATATATGAGTACATATATATTGTTCAACTAGTATATATTAGATATGTGATTAAATGGTACATATATATATATATATATATATATATATATATATTGTAAATATATTTAATTTGGTGCATGTATAAAGTGTAAATATTAATGCTAGTTAATAATAGGTATAATATGTTTTATGTATCTATCTACTACATGACCCTAGTTGACTAGTGTTACCTTAGTATACCCCCTGAGTCCAGCATAAATATGGTGGTGTAAGGACTAATAATTTTATCGCGTTATATTATATGTACATAGGATATTGGATTTATTCTGCGCGACTTCTGGAGCAGGTTATTGGTACATCGCAGCTTTCTTGCCAGGCAAGTATACCTTGCCATTGTACTGTCATTTATATTCCATATGTTGTATGCATCTTTATTTTCTGTCTTTAGTTCATTTATTTTAACTGTTATATAAAATACGCGCGACGGTGTCGTCGCGATATATTTTTATTTATGTATTTGTATTGACCTGTTTATGAGACTACCCCATTAGCATGTAGCATCATTAGGTTCATTGGCCGTGACACAGTTGCTTCACGAGTTGTGAGTCTCATGTAGATCACGGACTTGCGTAACAGGTCTGGCCTCCTGTACGGATGGGCCGTGCGTTAGGAATAACTGCTGTTAGAAACTTTGCATGCTAGTAGACTTGGCAGTTATTAGAGGTGTTATCGTGTCATGGATGTGACATGCTTAGAGCATGGGGTGGGGAGAACAACAAGTACCGCATTTGAGCTCCTTTACACTTTTTATCTATTGTGCGCCCGGATTCTCTGTTGGAGATACGGGTGGTGATGACCACTATATATTATGTACTATCAGGCGGGCCACCGGCGTTCAAATGACGACGTGCCTTTTAGGCCCCTGGATCTCCAATAGAGAACCATGCCAAATCCCAGGTTTTCATCCAGATAGCTCACTTGTGGAGAAAGTTGTTCTTAACTGCATTCACTTTAGACGGTTAGGCGACCAATTGGATATTTATTTCAGTACTTTATTGGCATGTGTTTAAGTATCTTGTTATGTCCCTCTAAGGACCTGGTCCCCTGCCAGGTGTATCTGTTCTTGAGTATTTGTAGGAGCGCGGATTTGGATGGTTGTATATGCTTCGTGGAGGTCTTCTCTTCGAGCCGTGATTGCTAGCTGGTATATTTATATTTTATTTAATTGTGTTGTACTTATATTGTAATTACTTTTCCCATTCGAGTTGGTAGTGGATTTGTTTCCATCCAACTATCATCCTTAGATACTTCTTATCGAGAGCCAGTTTCATAGATATTGGTTATTTAATTATATTAATTTTCGTGGAGGAGATTTAGATTATACCTTATGACTCATGACATATGTTACACCCCTTGTGGATTTGATGTTCATATTACAGCGTACGTGTGGATTTGGTTTCCATATATTGGAGTTGCCATATCCATGCGGCTGGCATGCTTACGTGTCCTAGTCCTACGTATTTTGGGACTGGGGCGTGACATGTTTTTGTGGTGGCCCATGCAGGTGGAGAGCATATTGTCTCTGTTACGTTACTGTACCGAACAAGCCTGCACCTAGGACTAGAGTATTGGATCTCATCCATAATTGACTATGACTCATCTTTCTTCTAATCTATTCTATTTTGAACAATTGTATCCTGCTTGATTCCTGTACTTCCCTAATAGTTCTTTGAGTATAGCCTTCTGCTAGAATATAGGAACCCCATTATTAGGATGATAATTAGGGTAGCACACCTATTAAGAATACAACGAGAATATAGACACACCACTAAGTTCAGAATATCTAGTGAACCCTAGAATTTCTTATCTATAGATTGGTTTACCATTATCCCTTGATGTATTATGAGGACTTGAGAGTAGTATAGACTCTACTAGATTTGGTTAGAAGTTTTACCATAATGTTTGACCCTAGTATTAAGGAACCAATAGAAAACCAAAATTTAAAATTGGGACTGAACCTGACCTTCATAGTTAGATAGTATTGGAGAACTATAAACTTAGATCATTGTCTTATTATTGGTAGACAGCACCTTAGGAAGCCTAGAGGAATGTAGTCAACATTTTTTTTCCTTCATCATGCCTCGAACATAGCAACTAGCACCCCACTCCCCTTTAGAAACCATGATGCTATCTAGAGCCCTTATTTCAAATTTCATATCTTGTTCCTCTGAAACCCTAGCGCTCACCACTCGCGCGACGACTAAATTATGTTCTTCTTTTCTTCATCTTTCAATTCATGCCAATCTGACGCTTCTGATTTTAGATCAAGCAATTGTATTCTATGATAGGATATATGATTTGCTAAAGTGATAGTCGTGATCTTGAATTTTGAATTGTGTACCTTGTCGTTAGAACCTGATAGTGGAGTTGTTCAATTAGATTATGATGATTACCCCTAGTTGTAGACCACGTAATTTGTACCCTCGCCTCAATACAAGTTAGACCCTCCCCGCTTAACGGCCAGTAACTCTTCTATCCTTACCATTAAGACTTGCTTGTAAGTGCTATGACTAAAACTTAGGATGACCATTACCAACATAAAGAGGATACCCTAATCAGTACTAAGATCTTTACTCATATACCCTAATAAGAGTTTCTGCTCTATTTACATGTGCAAGATTATTTTGTAGGACCATCTTAAGACTGTCACAGTATTAGTTAAATTGTTTTAAGTTTGGTAGTATGCCTCACAACCTAGTATCTCATAGTCTTTTGACCCATTATTGAAGTGTAACTGAATGACATTAATTGTATGCTAGCATAAAATGACAGTGTTTATTCAGACAATAGAATTTAGAGGTCCATGTCCTTATTTGGTCGACGAACGACTCAGACAAAGAATTAGTATGACAACTGTATAGATTGTGTAGTCTTTCATTATTATTGCATATTTTGCTTTTGTTTTTGTGAACTTGAATTGTTATGAACCTTCTTTCATCATAATCTAGCGTATTCATAATTGCTGTACTACCTTGACTTATGCTGCTATTATAGCCTAGTTTTTGCAAGCTTATTCTTTATCGAGCTTGTTCATGACATATGTATTATTGGGGGCCCATAATAATACATTTCAGAATCTGTGTATTAGGGTCTAGCTAACCTTAGTGCGCTTGGTTCGCCCTTCGCATAACTACTTTACGTGGATTGAGAAATATAGTGATTAGTAGACGAATTTACTTGCCCTAGACATGTCTAAGCGTATCGTAATCGGCTACATAACTGTACCAATATGAGCATGCGAATACGGATTTACCAAATAGGATTTCAGTCCACAACTGCCTTGACAATTCCCATTGGTTTCCTTGAAACGCCTTGATCCCTATACTTGCATTCTATTACTTCTCCCTTGAACTCTTATTCATTGATCTACATCTTTTCTTATTTTGAAAAGACAAAACATCTTGCTTGGTATAAGTTTGATATATAGATAGTACTAGATATACCCCGCAGGCCAATCGCTTTATTTCGTGATTATCTTTTTATAAATGATTAAGGGCATATCATGGATGATATGTTTGGTGTTAAAGACTTTGAGGATTCAAAAACATGATTAAATAATTTGGGACATAGCCTTCTTAGATGTATAACCTTAGATGATAGATGGGTAAAATCTAAGTTGGGTAGAAACTGCAATGTTAACATAAGAAGATTTTTTTTTAGACTGTAATCAAGTGAGGTTAGATAGAGAAACCCTACCCTAGTTTAATTTCGAGGACGAAATTATTTTAAGTTGGGTAGATTGTAAACCCCCTCACCCAAAAATTAGGGCTACTTGGCTTAGATAGTGAAATTAGGGCTAGTTTGAACCCAATTAGAATTAGAATACGACATTTTATTTAATTTAATTACTAATAGTTATGACACATAGTGCACCTTACCGTTGCTTCTATAATTGGAGCACCTCACTAGCCATTGCCATCCAACAACTTCAAAACCTCATCCTAGACATGTCCGCCTACTATTCTGACCCTTGTACAATTTATAATATTGCTCTCTGGTGCTACATTTTAGCCGTACAATAAACGTCGTGGACGTTATTCCTTAATTCAAAATAAAATCCAATTTTGTACCCTTGTGCGTCCCAATCGAAATTGGAGACACCATCTTGACCGTTTTGTGCAAACCAAATTTTATTAATATCCTACACTGTCCCCTCTACGCCCTGACAATTTTGTCCCACCCAATTTAATCCCATGTACTCCTAATTAATTCTAGAACATCGTACGCGTTTCGATTTAATTAATTAAATCTAATTTCCGTCTTTGTGTAATTTTTCCAATTGTTGGGGGGCTTTTATGCAAAACTACATTTAGGTGTCCTCACCATTGGACAATTCATAAAGAAACTCAATTTTCCCTTCACGTGTATTTTTCCGTAATTTTCGGGATGTACATCGTGCGCACATCGCCCCGTATATCAAACCTACCCTTGCAATTAAATAATTATAATTTATAGCCCAACACCCTCATGCAAGCCCAAGGCCCACTCCAAGGAGTGTTGACCAAGCCCACATTGCCCTAGGTCAACCCAAACCCAAGAATTCACATGTATATATATATCATCATCCCTTTATTTTCCTAAATTCCAAAACCCAATGCAAGCTCAGCCGACCCCTATACATTATTCACATCATCTTCTTCTTCCTCTCCTTCATCCTCCGTACACCTCCTTCTCCACAACTCGCCGGACACTCATGGCTGGAACTGTCCCCGCACCTCAACTCCTCCTCCGCTCATCTGTCCCGGAGCACAACCCGACGCCACCACGTCGACGAACCATCACCCCCATCTCCATTAACAGCACCAGACCCCCTCCCTCTCTCCTTCCTCTTCCCCTGCCATCGCCAACCTTGTCGGAGCCCGCTGCTGAACTTCCCGGCAGCGCTGAGCAACACAACGTCAACCCCACGTCGATCCCTGACTACTCCTCCCCCTCGCCGGAGCAACTCCCTGCCGGCTCCTCTTCACCACCACCATTATCACCCCTACGTTCCTCTCCTCTATTCGACAATGGCCAACACCCCGTCGGACATCCCAGCCACCGTCCTCGATGACTTCAACACTACAACGACCCCCCACCATGGCCTGCCCCGACTTCCCCCCGAGCACACGACCCCCACCGGAGTCGACCGGAGCCGCCTGTACTGCCCCTCTCTTCCCTGTAAACACCAACACGATCATCTCCTCTCTTTCTCCCTCGACAACCAGCCTGACTCCTAGCACGACCACCACACCACGACCCCCTCTCCTCCCTGAGCTCCTCCTGCTGACCGGACCACCTTCCCCCTCGCTGACTGGATTCCAGCAGCAACCCATCATCATCATCCTCCTCATCAATCCCTCATTATTACCATTATCATCATCACCATTACCCTCGTTGTCCTCGCCATCGTCCTCATCGTCATCCTTGTCATCGTCGTCGACGTCCTCGCCGACGTCGCGCACGCTCAGGTTCGATCCTCACCTCGTATACGTGTGTGTGTGTGTGTGTGTAGGTGTATGTGTATAATAGTATATTTAATTAATATATATGTATATGTATATGTATATATTTAATATAATTGGTATATATATAAATACGTATTTTAGTATATGTATTATTGGTATATGTATATATATATATGTTTTGTATATACTTAATATATTTTCAATATATAATTTGTATATATGTATAAATATATAATTTGTATATGCTTTTAGTATATCCTTAATATATATAGTATAAACTTAATTTGGTGTATTAGTATTAGAATATTTTTATAATAATATTGACAATATATATATATTTTTTAAAATGTATTTTTGGCATATATATATGAGTACATATATATTGTTCAACTAGTATATATTAGATATGTGATTAAATGGTACATATATATATTGTAAATATATTTAATTTGGGGCATGTATAAAGTGTAAGTATTAATGCTAGTTAATAATAGGTATAATATGTTTTATGTATCTATCTACTAGATGACCCTAGTTGACTAGTGTTACCTTAGTATACCCCCTGAGTCCAACATAAATGTGGTGGTGTAAGGACTAATGATTTTATTGCGTTATATTATATGTACATAGGATATTGGATTTATTCTACGCGACTTCTGGAGCAGGTTACTGGTACATCGTAGCTTTCTTGCCAGGCAAGTATACCATGCCATTGTACTGTCATTTATATTCCATATGTTGTATGCATCTTTATTTCCTATCTTTAGTTTATTTATTTTAACTGTTATATAAAATACGCCCGACGGTGTCGTCGCGATATATTTTTATTTATGTATTTGCATTGACCTGTTTATGAGACTACCCCATTAGCATGTAGCATCATTAGGTTCATTGGCCGTGACACAGTTGCTACACGAGTTATGAGTCTCATGTAGATCACGGACTTGCGTGACAGGTCTGGCCTCCTGTACGGATGGGCCGTGCGTTAGGAATAACTGTTGTTAGAAACATTGCATGCTAGTAGACTTGGCAGTTATTAGAGGTGTTATCGTGTCATGGATGTGACATGCTTAGAGCATGGGGTGGGGAGAACAACAAGTACCGCATTTGAGCTCCTTTACACTTTTTTTCTATTGTGCGCCCGGATTCTCCGTTGGAGATACGGGTGATGATGACCACTATATATTATGTACTATCAGGCGGGCCACCGACGTTCAAAAGATGACGTACCTTTTAGGCCCCTGGATCTTTAATAGAGAACCATGCCAAATCCCATGTTTTCAGCCAGATAGCTCACTTGTGGGGAAAGTTGTTCTTAACTGCATTCACTTTAGACGGTTAGGCGACCAATTGGATATTTATTTTAGTACTTTATTGGCATGTGTTTAAGTATCTTGTTATGTCCCTCTGAGGACCTGGTCCCCTGCCAGGTGTATCTGTTCTTGAGTATTTGCAGGAGCGCAGATTTGGATGGTTGTATATGCTTCGTGGAGGTCTTCTCTTCGAGCCGTGATTGCTAGCTGGTATATTTATATTTTGTTTGATTTTGTTGTACTTATATTATAATTACTTTTCCTATTCGAGTTGGTAGTGGATTTGTTTCCATCCAACTATCATCCTTAGATACTTCTTATCGAGAGCCAGTTTCATAGATGTTGGTTATTTAATTATATTGATTTTCGTGGATGAGATTTAGATTATACCTTGTGACTCATGACATATGTTACACCCTTTGTGGATTTGATGTTCATATTACAGCGTACGTGTGAATTTGGTTTCCATATATTGGAGTTGCCATATCCATGAGGCTGGCATGCTTACGTGTCCTAGTCCTACGTATTTTAGGACTGGGGAGTGACACTCAGAAACGTTTTGAGTCACGAGGAGCGGTTCATGCTTTATTCAAAGCGTTCCAAATTCTGAGGAATTTAAAAGCTTTGAAGGGCGTCTTGTAGAAGCATAAAAAATACGCCGAATGACTATACGCGGCATATTGGTGCAGAGCAGCGTAAGTAGAAGCCTTCAGAGCCATCAAGCGTGCAACAGAGCTCTTTTCGCTAAAAATGCAGCATAAAGTATGAAAGCTCAAAGGACCATCCGTGTAAGGCAGTAAGGACCATCCGTGTAAGGCAGTACGTCCAAGCCGATCCAGCATAAACAGGGTGCTTCATCGCCTCCAGGGCGTAAAACTCATCCTCTTTCAGACGCAGCATTGAGGTGTACAAGAGACGCTTCGTATTCTCCGAGGTGAACCTGTCAGACCCTGCAATAAAGATCCTGCAATGAACCTGACATCTGGACTTCTGACAAAGGGATACGGCTCGACTACCCAGACGACGGCTATAATGATGGCACAGCACTGCGACCCAGGCTGTCAAATACCGCCATCCCGTTTGCGTAAACTGCTTTTACAAATACGAAAGGATACGCTGTCTTGTTTTACACAGGCAGACATAAGCTGTTTTACGTTCTGCAGTAGACAAATCGTCTGCCACATTAAAAGCTGCACTCCGTACGGGATCGAGGCACGTCTCTACGTCTCCATGCACAGAGCGATAACAGTTTCTCAAGGCACGTCTCTGCGACTGATGCGCAGAAGGAGTTGCAGACCTTCAAAGACACGCCTCCATATTTAATGCACATGATGGTGGCAAATCTCGGCATTTAATGCAAGAGATTTGATTATATCTTCAAAAGTCGTAATTCCGGCTAAGACGTCCCCATCAGCACTCTGGTACGGTACGCAGCGGCTTCTACGCCCATCCAGCTTCTACGCCTGCTCGGCCTTTATGATCATTCGGCTTCTACGCCTGCTCGGCCTCTATGATCATTCGGCTTCTACGCCTGCTCGGCCTCTACGACTACTCGGCTTCTACGCTTGCTCGGCCTCTACGACCACTCGGCTTCTACGCCTGCTCGGCCTCTATGACCACTCGGCTTCTACGCCTGTTCGGCTTCTACGCCTATTCGGCTTCTATGCCGGTTTGATAATCATTTGGCTTCTATGCCATGGTGACAGACATTTGGCTTCTATGCCAACCTCTTCTACACAATGGATACCTACCTACGTGGCTTCTACGCCATGATCTTCGTAGCGATTATACGCGTTTTGTCCCTTAGTTGGACCCGCGTCACACACTCATTCAAAGGATCATCTATATGCAGGCATTGGTTACTTTAACCGTTGTGTAAAAGGGTGCTATACTTTTCACTCCTTGGTTTCTACACCGACGGAGTGGTCACTGTCACCAAAACTCTATAAATAGAGACCTCTATCAATGAGGAAAAGGGTCAAAAAATTGGTCAAGAAACCAATATCAGATCCAAGGTCTACAGATTGGGAGGTCAGAAATTGGTCAAGAATACCAATATCAGATCCGAGGTCGAACTTCCAAGAAAGATCGAGCTAGAGGTCGAGAGAGAGAGAGAGAGAGAGAGAGAGAATCCGGAGCTCAGGCAGAGAGTAGGGATCGACGACTTTGGCACCGTGCATCCACCCTCTTTTGCAACCTTCGAAGCTGCTTCCTGTCTTCTACGGTACTTCTTCAACATCGTGTGGTCCAAGGGCTAAAGTGATCGACTGCAGATCAGACACCTATAGCAATATTTATCCAGATTAAATAAATTATACTCCCATATCCTCGTATAGGATTAAATTGTACAAGTTTATTTGTAAACCAAAGAAGGCGGGTTTCGTATAAACCCCATCCTGAATACATTTTTTATTCTTTCGTTTAATACCACAAACATCTGCGTGTAGACATACTTCAGACTTTTATGATCTGTGTAAATCTCAACACGCTCACCACAAAGGTAATGTCTCCATAGCTTTAGTGCAAATAACACTGCAGCTAGCTCCAAGTCGTGCGTAGGATAGTTCTTCTTATGAAATCTCAGCTGTCTAGATGCGTAGGCTATCGCCTTGCCATGTTGCATCAGTACACAACCTAATCCGCTCCCAGACGCATCACTGTATACTACAAATACTCATGATCCTGAAGGTAGTGTCAAAATTGGTGCTGATGTCAAACGCTTCTTCAGCTCATCGAAAGCCGCCTGACACTCGTCGGTCCAGATAAACTCCTCTCCTTTACGCGTCAGTTGCGTCATAGGCGCAGCTATCCTCGAGAAGTTTTCCACGAACCTCCGATAATATCCGACAAGTCCGAGGAAACTCCTAACCTCCGTAACTGATGTAGGGGTAGGCCACATCTTAACTGCAGCTATCTTCTCTGGGTCAACTGATAGTCCATCTCCAGTGATTATGTGTCCCAGAAACGGTACTCTATCCAAGCAGAACTCACATTTGTTGAGTTTGGCGTACAGCCTCTCATGTCTCAGCGTCTCCAACATGATCCTGAGATGCCTCTCATTCTCCTCCTGGCTCCTGGAATATATCAAGATGTCATCTATAAATTCCACCACGAACTTATCCAAGTACTGGTGGTAGATATTGTTCATCAAACACATAAATACAGCTGGCGCGTTGGTTAAACCAAACGACATGACTAAAAAACTCATAGTGGCCATACTTCATCCGAAAGGCCGTCTTCTGGATGTCCTCTTTCCGTACCTTGATCTGATGATAACCGGATCTGAGATCGATCTTCAAAAATACACATGCACCGCTAAGCTGATCAAACAAATCATCGATATGCGGCAGTGGATACTTGTTCTTTATCGTTACAGTATTTAGCGCCCTGTAATCGATACACAAGTGTACCGTCCCGTCCTACTTCGGTATAAATAGAATAGGTGCTTCCCATGGAGATACACTAGCCCGTATGAAACCCTCATCTAGGAGATCATCTACTATGGACCTTCAACTCAGCCAACTCTATCAGTGCTAGTCTGAAGAGTGGAAAATAATTGGCTCGGCTCTTGGAGTCAACTCTGTAACAAACTCTTTCTGTCTGGTGGCAGGCCTAAAAGATTCTCTAGAAACACATCCTCAAACCCTGATATAATATGGTGGTACACTGGTTCACCTCCTGCATTGTATACCCCTAAGGTAGATGGGCACCATGCTCCCAGGCTCTCTGAATTAACTAGAACCCAGGGTAATCTGGTGGTCATAAATAATGTAATCACGTCGACAATCTAGCGTTGCGTGGTATTGGCTCAACCAATCCATGTCTAGGATAATGTCATAGTCTAGTCTTTAACCTCAAGATAAATTCTCCTGTTCTATTTTCAACAGCAATCCTCAAAAGGAAATGTTTCCTTGCCTAATGTATAATTTCTCTTCTCCTCAAGGTTTTCCCTAAAATTTGATTCCTCGAATTTCTTTTTTTTGTTATTCATCTCTCCAAGTCACGAGTACAATAATGGTATCACTCAAACACATACAAAAATTCCTGGAATCCGATCATTATCTTCTAAGTGAGATCCTAAAAATTTCATCTCCTCTAGCTCATAATCATTGTTCCCCTAGTATTGCTATCATATACAACCACTAGTTTCCATCATGAGGCTATGCATTTTCATAAATTATTCTAGGTCATGTTCCATAATCCTTCCAGCTCTCAGTACTTCCAAGATCACTGCTACCTCAAGCACGGGTAGGGTACTACTGGGTCCAACTCTCTTGCCAACCTTCCACACTAGTTCTAGAATCCAAAGAACCCATCAATCTATCCTGATAAGGTAACAATCTTCTCAGAGAAAGGTATACGAATTCTGTCTTCTGTCGTCTGGTCTTCGATCTTCTTCTGGAGGGAAATCATCAGTCACAAGCATTCGTCTTTCCGAATAATAGGGGATGAGAAACAAGGATAGCGATATTGACAAAGATTGAACGAATGCAAATTGGAAGTTCAAGGGCGATAATCACATACAAAGAGTTTTTAAAATCGATTATGGATTGAGATCCTATTCAACAATCATAATATTTATTCCTAATTTGCAGGCTCACTTCGCACAGTCAGGTGACCAAGACGATTTAAATCGTACCTGTATGGGCCACCACAAAAAATATGTCACGCCCCAGTCCCAAAATACGTAAGACCAGGAATACGTGACACGCCAGCTACGCATTCGACCAGACTCTGATCTGACTCGAATACGTATAAGCTGTAAAATATAAAGGGCACTAACTAGATATCCCATAAATGTAAACCTCTATGTCTCAATCCATAATGTACAACAATATTCAAGAAAGAGCAATATGTGCTAGAGTCGGTCGCCCAATAACACACTAACTCGAATAGACTCGAGAAGAAGTATGAGTCTATAAAACTAGGCTACAACAGCAGATGAATAATCAATATAAAATAACCATAATGCCGGTAGATAAGATGTGAGTACCTGGTACCATGGTCTTACGACATGCAACTCCAACAGCAACTCCAAATTCTCCGTAAACATCTATGCTGCAAAACTGGCAGGGAACCAGGTCCTCAGAGGGACATAACAAGGTACAAAAATACAGCATGCCAAGTAATCAGAAAGTACAAGTGCAACGATAAGGTACTCTATCATAACCAAACAAGTGTGACACAGTTTGAAGATAATGTTCAACGCGTGGGCTTTCTAAAATAAAATCGTAGCTCCGGACACGGAAATACATGGGACATACCGCAGCTCCGAGCAAAGAGTCACACGGGTGATACAACTACACTAGATACAGGATCACTACAGAAATACTATATATATATATAAGCGCATGCAGAGGAGCCCAAACGTCTAGTAACTATCTTTCCATTCCCAAGTGGTCAACGATTGTGCGCTGAACCTAAACCTCTATCTACAGTCTCGATACACAAAAATAACTCAACAGACGCGACCCTAAGGTCGTCCCAGTCTCTTGTCAAGATGTTAGTATCAGGATACAGGAATCTGGCATGATCACATTGTATAAGTATATCCTGGGGTGTCGATGTACTCAGGTACGTGCATCGAGGTGCTACGAAGCATCTATCAATTATTCTAAGATGTTACGTCGAATGTTAGCACCCGGTTGTGATCCGAACATGATGTGTCGAACATCAACATAAATACGCGCACAATGTACATAAAGAACAACAAATATATGCAATCTGAAATACAGGGTGGCAAGGTACACTTGCCTGCGTGCGGCTGCTGATGACGGGGTCCCTGTACCACGTCCAAGTCCTCAGGTCCCGCAGTACCTAGAGATGAGATACAAACTCAATCAATAAACTATCACACGATAAACAGGAATGTGACACACGTCTAAACATATGCTCCGACTCAGCTACAACTCATAGAGACACGACGCGAGAGGGTCATCCAAAGTTGACTAAGGGTTCATTTCAAATACGATCAATCGCTCGTTTAAAAACATTAGAACAATCCTCAATCATATACCTTTAGCTATCACTCGTCTTAAAACTACTCCTCGATCCATTTCATAATAACTACTACTCAATTAAGTTCAACACTATTTATCAATTCTCAAAGAATGTCTAATAGTTCGATATTGCACAATATTTCACAATCAATTTCTTGCTCCTCATTGTCCATCAATGTTTTAATATCACAACATTATTTCATAACCTTTTAACCCTACTCATCAACAATAATCAATTGCATACAAATGAATAAGTAACTCTTTAAAAAATCTCTTATAACATTTAAACTCCGCTGGCTACGGCACCTTTCGAAGGTAGATAAGAGAGAGGTTGCGCTCGTAGAGCTTGAAGAGGGGGTCTATACTCCTAATAGCATACAGGAATCCCTAAACTAACTAAGTTATAAATAACAATATCATAATATTTAAACCTGCTCTTCAATTAACCATCAATTGCGTGGAACTATCATATCAAACCTTAATACTCAAGCAGTCATAAGCCCTAAAATTTCCATGCATATCTTTTAATTCCATTTTAGTTACTTATGACGAATAATTCCAAGTTTACTATTAAACCTTAATCTCAAGTCATTAAAATCCATATTCACATTAATCATCGTTGGCCTTAGTCATCATTAACCTTAATCACATGGTTCAAGTACTACACTACACTAACCATATATATCAATATTATATAAACACAACCCTAGCTAATATACACACGTCCATATATATAAAGAACATCCTATTAAAACAATATTAAAATCTGGAATATATTTTAAGAGAGGGGGGGAGTCGACCTCGACGAGGTTGTTGATGACGGAGCACGGCCGGTGGAGGGTGGCCTCAGGGTGGTACCGAGTGGTGGTGATGATGATGACAGGATGGTGGTGGTGGTGATGACAATGGGATCGAACAGGGAGGTCAGCCGCACTGCACAGTTCCGGAGGGAATACAGCGGGTCAGCTGTACTGCCGGAGTCGGGGGGGAGTGTACTGCCGGAGTCGGGATGGTGCACCGGAGCTGCACGAGGGGATAACGACTGCACGGTGGGTTGGTTGAGACAGTCGGCCGAGAAGCTTTCGTCGGCCGACGGAGGAAGTCTGAAGTCGGAGAGGGAGCTGCTGGGTTGGCAGCAGGCGGGGGCGAAGCTGCACCATCGGGCACGGTCGGAGCTGGGTGCGGCACCGCCGGACACTACGGGGGGGAGAATGTGCACTGCCGGACGGGTCAGCTGCACTGCCGGAGTCAAGTAGGACGGCCGGTCGGGTGAGTTCTCCAGAAAGGAGAAAGGAAGAAGAAGAATAAGGAAGAAGAAGAAATTATCACGACCTGCACCCGAAATTGGGACACGAGTACGTGGGTACGTCCAGCCTACGCCGCAGCATCGGCGGTAGAACGCTGTCAAGGTCTTGATACTATCTAGCCAATCTCACTCAAGCATCCAATCTCCATAAGGAGGCACGGATGACACAAATAAAATGAATACATACTCAATCACAGGACTACAGCACGATAAGATATCGAACAAATAAAATTAAATACAACACAAGTCAAAAGTAATAATCAAACTCAACAATATCCAAGTCTCATCAAAAATGCCGGAGACAAATCCGGTACCAAAAGTCTGCTAAAAGAACTAACTAGAAGATTAGTGATTCCGGCTAGACCTCCCGGAATCACAACTAAACTACCAAGCCCAAGTTGCAGCTACTCACCATATGGTCCATAAAGTGTCGGACAGCGGTCCTCTAAGGCATAGTCTGGAAAAATATTTTCAGTCAGGAAGGAGCAAAGTACAAATCTCAAATAACAGTTCCATTAAATTGATAAGGACTATAAAGCAATAAACATGTGATGCTAGCTACTGAGAAGACAGTGAAATAAATGCAATGGCAATTAGAGAGAGACAGGCAATATAAAGAGACAGGCAATAGGCAATATGATATAGTCAGTGCATGTATGAAAATGAAAAGAACAAGGAACAGTATCATATACGGGTGATATAGTATATGTTTTAAAATAGAGAACTGTAATCTATTCTAAGTGTTTGAAATAGTAGTTTCGAAATGTGATCGGCTTGGAAACATGTACGATAGCTATAGGGCCTGGCTAATCATGAGTGAAGAGCATGATTAACACTTATATTGTTCTACACTGCAATAAGAGGTTATGATCATATTTCTTACTAACTACTTCCCCGCCCCCAACTAGTAATGTGGATCCAACCATGACATGTCACGATACACGAGCAAGTCTAATCTATCATGTACGATGTCTAATATACATATCGTGTACAATGTCAACGATAATCAATGTAACATCTCATGACTGCAGATCCAAGCTATACTAGTCCGTGTAACACAGTGTCAAGGATTCAGATGTAATATTTCATGATTATTGAACTTATAGAAATTATCAAAGAATTGGAAATTATCAGAGAGTGTACTTGCCTTGGGTCCTTAGCTGGTGAATACCGGTGTCCTATTCCAGAGTATCCCCTGGGTGAAGCAACAGTCCTAAAAACATATCACAATAATACTTGTATCAGGTGCTACCCTAACACACAGTCTATACACACTGGCCTCAAGGCCATGCCAGGCAGGGCACTAGTCAACTAGGGTCATCTGGTAGGGATATACATAAATATACATCGCATTAACTAATCATATATATATAATTTCTATCAATTACAATAATAGATATATGTAAAAATATATACTTTAAAATAAATAATACTTGTATATATATAAACATAATAAATAATACTTGTATGTATATATATATAAACATAGTTCATGGAAAGGAATACAATACGTATTTATATTTGTATACATACTAAAAGAATTTAACATAATATATATATATATATCTAAAATATATGCCAATATAAATTATACTTGCTATAGTTGTATATTTACCAAAATACGTACATTTATCGTTCATATACATATATATGTGTATACCAATACATTTATATATATATATATATGTATATATATTTTTTATACCAAAATAGTACGTATACTATTATATTTTATATACCAAAATACATATATATCATATATGTGCAAAAGTATATTTTTAGAATATACATATATATATTGTCAACATCATTCTTAACATACTAATATTAATTTACCAAATTAAATTTATACCATATAAAAATACCCAATATACATACATATACATATGCATTAATTAATACAAACTTATACAATTAATTAAATACATACTTACTCATACAATTAATTAAACACCAATTATACTTATACAATCAATTATACATACTATAATTATATAATTTATTTAAATACATACTATACATACATTATATATATACTATACATTATGTGTTTAAATATTAATTAAATAAACAATATACATATACATATACTAATTTATACTCCTACGTATATACGTATATATATATATATATACATATATATATATATAAAGGAAGAGGGAGAGGGACTTATAGTGATTGGGTCGGGTGGCCGTAGTACGGCCGGAGACCGGCTCGGGAAGAGGGGAGTAGTGGTGGAGGAGTTCGACTCGAGGGTGGCTGTCGCAGCGGGTCGGCTGAGAAGAGGGCCGCCGGAGTCTCTGTTGGTGGTGGTGGTGATTAGATGATGGAGGTGGTGGAGATATATGGTGAAGATGGAGGTGGTGGTGGTGATTAGATGATGGAGGTGGTGGTTAACACAGCAGGGAGGAGGAAGAGTAGAGGCGGAGGGGGAAGGATCTCGTCGGGATCGACGAGGGGGATTCGGGGGCTTGGCTGATGGGGAAGAGCGGGGCCGGAGGGCTTCGTCGGAGTGCAAGGGAGAGGGGGTTGGCCGCCGGGCCGGAGGGGATGGCTGACCGGAGGGCTGAGCAGCAGAGGGGAGTCGCATTGGGCCGCCGGACGCGTCGAGGCAGCGCCGGCCGGGGAGCAGTCGGCGGATGGTGGAGCCAGGCTTGGCCGGGCCTGAGCAGCGGTTCAGCAGGGAACAGTGTTCCCTTCCCTCCCTTCTTTAAAATTTAAATTTTTAGGGAAGAAAGGAAGAAGAAGAAGAAGAAAAAGAAGGAGAAGAAGAAGAAGAAAAGAGAAGAAGAAAGGAAGAAGGAGAAGAGAAAGGAAGAAGGAGAAGAAGAAAAATTAGAATGAGGGGCTACGGTTGTGGAGGCTTGAGGAGGGTGGGGTTACCTAGGTTTTCTAGGGATTAGGGTTGATGGGACATGATATTAAATAAGGGAGAGAGAGTGTGTGAAATCAAGGGTTAGGATTTGCCCATTAAATGTGTGGTCCAGATTGGTCATGAGGGAAAAATAATTTATGTAGGAATGAGGGTGAGGTTTAATTAAAAATTAATAGGGCTCCCTCATTGGTTTAAACAAATGGGTGTTGACACCAAAAATACAAATTTATAAATTAGCCCCCTTAAATTTGGGTATTTGCACAAACGCATAAAATGATGAAAATTTGGCGGGCGATTCGGTGTCCGGTGTTTTGTAGGGTCAGGGGGCGCTGTAAGTTTGGTACGGGCTCAATTAGCAGGGCTCTGGAATTAAATTGTGATTTCAGAATTGGTTAAAATAGTATCCTCAATTTAATTAGAAATAAATGTAAGTTGCGTTCTAAAATTAATTAGGAGTACATGGAGCCAAAATTAGGTCAGGTCATCAATACCAATAATGAAGTAGACTCAGAACAGAATATTACCCTAATTTGGGCCACACGAAAAATAGGTCAAGATTGCCTCCAATTTCAATTGGAACGCACAACGATAAAAAATAAGAATTTATTAAATAACGTCCGCGATGATTTTTGTGCGGCTAGAAATAATGCACAGAGAGCATAATTATGAGTTACAAAAATAGCAGAATGGAAGGCGGGCATGTCTAGGGCAAGATTATGAAATTTATTGGAAGACAAAAGTCAGGATAGCGCTCCAAATATCGAAGCAAAGGCAATGCGCAATAATTAAATAAATACGGTAATTAATTATAATCTCCAATAAATAAATTCTAGATAAAACAATTAAATACCGAATTCCATAATTCGGACAGGCGTTCATCTACTGGCTTCTAGGTCAAGTCTGCTAGCTCAAAACAAATAAACACTGTAATAATTATATATTTAATTACACATCACATAATTATTTAAATTAAATATACTGTCATGCAATTACTTAATTGTAATTACCATAATATTAAATATTATGAAAAGTCAAAAATACCCCTGTTTTCGGAACGTGGTAGTGACAAGTCTACCCTCCTTAAAAGAATTTTGTCCTCGAAATTTAAAATTCTTATAGTAGTGTTTCCTCATACACATTATTATTTTTTCTCAAAGTTTAAATTCATCAACCACGAAATCAGGTAATAATTCACAATGTCTTTTCGCAATTTTCAAAATTCTGAAATTATTGCATTCCTGAAAAATCCTAGAAATAAAATCAAAGTCCATTTTTTTATCATAAATTTCCCCAAAATTTTTAGTTAATAATTCAATACTCAAAATTTAATATCCACTTCTCTAATTTGATTTCTTATCAATGCACAATTATAAAATGTAATCTCGTCCCACAAAGTTTGAATTTAAACATTTATCCATCAAAATTTTATTTCTCGATTTTCTCTTCCTCAAAATACTCAACAATGCGATACTTAAGGATTCTCTAATTGCAACATCCAATATAAAATTCTAAAATTCATAACTTGCAACCAAATAAATATAATGATAGTCTCCCAAAATTTCCAAATTTTAATAACCAATTTAATTACATCATAATCTTCCTGGAATTAATAAACCACCAATTATGCCATGTTAATTTCTTAACCCTCTATTTAAATCAATGTTTATCCTCGAATTTAATCATCTTGTCTCTCTTGTCAAGTCATAACTCCTTCATGAATCTTCGTCATGGTCAAACCCCAATAATCCTGGTCTAAAAATCTTTTCTATAATCATACAACATGCAACCCAAGGGGAATATGTACGGTCATGGTATCTATTGTCATGGTATTTCAGTCTCTGCATCAGGGTACTATTAACTATATTATAACAAGAAATCATGCATACAAGCTACGGTACTAAGGAATCAATCAATCAATCAAGTAGATAGGAACAAAAGGAAGGAAAGAACAGAGCCTGCTAACACATTACCTATAGTATCGGTCTCCTCGACCGTCATCGCAAATGCCCCGCCCTGCTAGGGTGGTTCCCTTCGCGGGCGCTGAGCAATATACGGTTCCACAGGTAGCCTAACTGGATCTCTATAATCTGAAGCTGCGCGCTGGCCGGGAAGATAAGGGGCTAGAAGACAATCCCTTACTCGATGTCCCGCAGCGCCGCAGTGCAAACAAAGTCCTAATCTCGTTCTACAGCTCTCCCAAAGGTGACCTGGCTTCTTACAGAAATGACAAGTCTGCCGTGTCTCTCTCGGAGGCTGTTGTTGATTCTGCTGAACATGGACTGGTGCCTGGTACTGTTGTTGATACCGATACGCCCATGGATGTTGTTGGATAGGAACTGGTGCTAGGTACTGCTGTGGATGCTGAAATATCCATGGTTGTTGCTGAATATGAAATGGTACTTGGTACTTCTGTTGGTGCTGAATACGGGGATGCTTGGCTGGTCCTGTGCTACCATTCGTATCTCCAAGAGTATTGTGACTCCTCTTAGGCCTGAGATCCAGATCCTCTTCTGCAATCTGGGCATCCATCAAGATAGCCTCAAAGGTAGCGGTACGACGACCAGAAGTGCGCGACCTAATCTCTCTCGTCAGCCCCTTTCTAAATTTTTGGGCTCGATCTCCTGGGTCACGAATCATAGACGATGCAAAACGGCTCAATCTACAGAATTCTGCCACATATTCGTCGACCGACATGTTTCCTTGAACTAAGTCATGAAACTGACTTTCCAAGGTTCCCAATGCCACGTCGGGAAAGAACTTCTCCTTGAAGAGCTCTTTGAAGGTCTCCCAAGTACGTCCTTGTGCAGTAATTCTCGGCTCCGTGCGATACCACGTGAGTGTGATATCGAACATCTAACTGCCAGCGGCTTCTATCTGCAAGTTCTCCGAAATCTGGGTCAATCGCAGGCTCCTCTCTATATCCTCTAGCCAGTCGTCAACGTAGAGTATCCCTTCGGTGCCTTTGAATTCTCGAGGCATCATCCTCTTGAAGTCCACTATAGTGCCTGGTCTCTGCTGCTGTTGGCCAGGAAACTGCTGGTACTGTGCTACTCTCTCCAAAGCTTGGAGAGTCACCTGATGAGCATTCTCCATGCTCTCTCTCATCAGCTCGGTTTGTGCCTGGTGCGCTTCTGCTTGCACCCTCTGAGCCTCAGCTTGAACTCGCTGAGCGTCTGCCGTCACTCTCTAGGCATCTACCATGCCCTGGATCAAGGTAAACATCTGCGTCCCGTCAATGGGCAAACCTTCGGGAATCGAAGTCGGTGGAGGTGGGAGGTTGTCCGTCATAGCTGTGGCAATCTTCTGAACAGGTAGGGGAGGAGGATCCCCGAAAAGTGCAGACACTCCTACATGCATCGGAGATGTAGGAGGAACTACGGCTGTCTGTCCCTCAGGTGGAGAAGTGGCAGACCCCTCTAAAGCTGATGTTCCCGCTCTCATAGACCGTGTCTGCGGCGACATCCTGAAGACAGATCCTAAAGAATCAATTAAGGCAAAAATGCGATATCATCAAGGAAGGACAGTATAGTTCTAAAGAAGCAACATTTAAGGTAAAAGATTGGAAATAAATATTCCTAGTTGTGATTGCACAGGTCAAAGATGCATCCATGGTCTGATACCTCTATCCCTCTAAGCACCACAGTTCTACCACAAGCACACTCACTGCTAGCTTTCTTATCTACTACAATCGTTGATACTAGTTATCCTTGTCACTCAAGTGCATATCAAATGCAACATACCATACTAAGTACTGCTCTCTCTCCAATACATTCCTAGATGAACACCTAAGCCAGTTGGCAGTGAAATCTCAATCACGTTCAAGCCAACAGATCCTTACACATGCATCTCATCTGTTTATATACTAATATATCTCTCTCACTATAGGATTTTAACCTCCAAATAAGGTCCTCGAAACTAACTCCTCGAATAATTTAAAGTATAATGCATATACCTTCCTCAAAGGTTAATTATTTTAAATACTGAAATGAAAACTTAATCACCTCCAATAATTCTTACAATTTTGTCTATTTTCATTAAATTGAATCTGAATTCCTTAAAATAAATTTTAATAACATAATATCTCAACTTCTCAAAATTCAAAATGTATTTTGTTTTCAATCTTCAAATCATAATTTAAATCCATATTTTGTAGTCCAGTAGCCCTAGTGTTATCTTTCTCACTGTCCTCATCGACGTGTATCATCAAATAATATCATAAATCGGTCTGTAATTTCATCTTGACATGAAATCAAACCCTACAATGAAACCAAAATCCTAACTTAATAACTAATCAACAATCAACAAGTGAGAATGGACGGAACAAGGGAATGATTTTAAATTGGGAATTATAACAAGATTCTCAGGGGTCATCCCAGGAATCTCTCAAGGAATTATGATTGAGTATTCGCTCTCGTCCTAGTATCCTATGTCCTAGATCCTATCGCAGGTACGCAATAGTGTAACAAAGATGCCACTCTACTACGACATCGCACAACTCGCGAAGTCTGACCTGCATGGACAACCACTAAAAACGTGTCACGACCCGCACCCGAAATTGGGACACGAGTACGTGGGTACGTCCAGCCTACGCCGCAGCATCGGCGGTAGAACGCTGTCAAGGTCTTGATACTATCTTGCCAATCTCACTCAAGCATCCAATCTCCATAAGGAGGCATGGATGACACAAATAAAATGAACACATACTCAATCACAGGACTACAGCACGATAAGATATCGAACAAATAAAATTAAATACAACACAAATCAAAAGTAATAATCAAACTCAACAATATCCAAGTCTCATCAAAAATGCCGGAGACAAATCCGGTACCAAAAGTCTGCTAAAAGAACTAACTAGAAGATTAGTGATTCCGGCTAGACCTCCCGGAATCACAACTAAACTACCAAGCCCAAGTTGCAGCTACTCACCATATGGTCCATAAAGTGTCGGACAGCGGTCCTCTAAGGCATAGTCTGGAAAAATGTTTCCAGTCAGGAAGGAGCAAAGTACAAATCTCAAATAACAGTTCCATTAAATTGATAAGGACTATAAAGCAATAAATATGTGATGCTAGCTACTGAGAAGACAGTGAAATAAATGCAATGGCAATTAGAGAGAAACAGGCAATATAAAGAGACAGGCAATAGGCAATATGATATAGTCAGTGCATGTATGAAAATGAAAAGAACAAGGAACAGTATCATATAAGGGTGATGTAGTATATGATTTAAAATAGGAACTGTAATCTATTCTAAGTGTTTGAAATAGTAGTTTCGAAATATGATCGGCTTGGGAACATGTACGATAGCTATAGGGCCTGGCTAATCATGAGTGAAGAGCATGATTAACACTTACATTGTTCTACACTGCAATAAGAGGTTATGATCATATTTCTTACTAACTACTTCCCCGCCCCCAACTAGTAATGTGGATCCAACCATGACACGTCACGATACACGAGCAAGTCCAATCTATCATGTACGATGTCTAATATGCATGTCGTGTACAATGTCAACGATAATCAATGTAACATCTCATGACTGCAGATCCAAGCTATACTAGTCCGTGTAACACAGTGTCAAGGATTCAGATGTAACATTTCATGATTATTGAACTTAAAGAAATTATCAAGGAATTAGAAATTATCAGAGAATATACTTGCCTTGGGTCCTTAGCTGGTGAATACCGGTGTCCTGTTCCAGAGTATCCCCTGGGTGAAGCAACAGTCCTAAAAAAATATCACAATAACACTTATATCAGGTGCTACCCTAACACACAGTCTATACACACTGGCCTCAGGGCCATGCCAGGCAGGGCACTAGTCAACTAGGGTCATCTGGTAGGGATATACATAAATATACATCGCATTAACTAATCATATATATATAATTTCTATCAATTACAATAATAGATATATGTAAAAATATATACTTTAAAATAAATAATACTTGTATATATATAAACATAATAAAATAATACTTGTATGTATATATATATAAACATAGTTCATGGAAAGGAATACAATACGTATTTATATTTGTATACATACTAAAAGAATTTAACATAATATATATATATATATATATATCTAAAATATAAGGCAATATAAATTATACTTGCTATAGTTGTATATTTACCAAAATACGTACATTTATATATATTAACATATATCAAATACGTTCATATACATATATATGTGTATACCAATACATTTATATATATATATATATATGTATATATATTTTTTATACCAAAATAGTACGTATACTATTATATTTTATATACCAAAATACATATATATCATATATGTGCAAAAGTACATTTTTAGAATATACATATATATATTGTCAACATCATTCTTAACATAGTAATATTAATTTACCAAATTAAATTTATACCATATAAAAATACCCAATATACATACATATACATATGCATTAATTAATACATACTTATACAATTAATTAAATACATACTTACTAATACAATTAATTAAACACCTACTTTACTTATACAATCAATTATACATACTATAATTATATAATTTATTTAAATACATACTATACATACATTATATATATATACTATACATTATGTGTTTAAATATTAATTAAATAAACAATATACATATACATATACTAATTTATACTCCTACGTATATACGTATGTATATATACATATATATATATACATATATATACATATATATATAAAGAAAGAGGGAGAGGGACTTACAGTGATTGGGTCGGGTGGCCGTAGTACGGCCGGAGACCGGCTCGGGAAGAGGGGAGTAGTGGTAGAGGAGTTCGACTCGAGGGTGGCTGTCGCAGCGGGTCGGCTGAGAAGAGGGCCGCCGGAGTCTCTGTTAGTGGTGGTGGTGATTAGATGATGGAGGTGGTGGAGATGTATGGTGAAGATGGAGGTGGTGGTGGTGATTAGATGATGGAGGTTGTGGTTAACACAGCAGGGAGGAGGAAGAGTAGAGGGGGAGGGGGAAGGATCTCGTCGGGATCGACGAGGGGGATTCGGGGGCTTGGCTGATGGGGAAGAGCGGGGCCGGAGGGCTTTGTCGGAGTGCAGGGGAGAGGGGGTTGGCCGCCGGGCCGGAGGGGATGGCTGACCGGAGGGCTGAGCAGCAGAGGGGAGTCGCAGCGGGCCGCCGGACGCGTCGAGGCAGCACCGGCCGGGGAGAAGTCGGCTGATGGTGGAGCCAGGCTTGGCCGGGCCTGAGCAACGGTTCAGCAGGGAACAGTGTTCCCTTCCCTCCCCTCTTTGAAACTTAAATTTTTAGGGAAGAAAGGAAGAAGAAGAAGAAAAAGAAGGAGAAGAAGAAGAAGAAAAGAGAAGAAGAAAGGAAGAAGGAGAAGAGAAAGGAAGAAGAAGAAGAAGAAAAATTAGAATGAGGGGCTACGGTTGTGGAGGCTTGAGGAGGGTGGGGTTACCTAGGTTTTCTAGGAATTAGGGTTGATGGGACATGATATTAAATAAGGGAGAGAGAGAGTGTGAAATCAAGGATTAGGATTGGCCCATTAAATGTGTGGTCCAGATTGGTCATGAGGGAAAAATAATTTATGTAAGAATGAGGGTGAGGTTTAATTAAAAATTAATAGGGCTCCATCATTGGTTTAAACAAATGTGTGTTGACACCAAAAATGCAAATTTGCAAATTAGCCTCCTTAAATTTGGGTATTTGCACAGACGCATAAAATGATAAAAATTTGGCAGGCGATTCGGTGTCCGGTGTTTTGTAGGGTCAGGGGGCGCTGTAAGTTTGGTACGGGCTCAATTAGCAGGGCGCTAGAATTAAATTGGGATTTCAGAATCGGTTAAAATAGTATCCTCAATTTAATTAGAAATAAATGCAAGTTACGTTCTAAAATTAATTAGGAGTACATGGAGCCAAAATCAGGTCAGGTCATCAATACCAATAATGAAGTAGACTCAGAACAGAATATTACCCTAATTTGGACCGCATAAAAAATAGGTCAAGATTGCCTCCAATTTCAATTGGAACGCACAACGATACAAAATAGGGATTTATTAAATAACGTCCGCGATAATTTTTGTGCGGCTAGAAATAATGTACAGAGAGCATAATTATGAGTTGCAAAAATAGCAGAATGGAAGGCGGGCATGTCTAGGGCAAGATTATGAAATTTGTTGGAAGACAAAAGTCAGGATAGCACTCCAAATATCGAAGCAAAGGCAATGCGCAATAATTAAATAAATACGGTAATTAATTACAATCTCCAATAAATAAATTCTAGATAAAACAATTAAATACCGAATTCCATAACTCGGACAGGCGTTCATCTACTGGCTTCTAGGTCAAGTCTGCTAGCTCAAAACAAATGAACACTGTAATAATTATATATTTAATTACACATCACATAATTATTTAAATTAAATATACTGTCATGCAATTACTTAATTATAATTACCATAATATTAAATATTATAAAAAGTCAAAAATACCCCTGTTTTTGGAACGTGGTAGTGACAGAAATGAAGAAGGAGGAGTTTGTATGGTGAATAAAGATGGAGGAGGGAGGAGAGAGAGAGGGGGGGGTTTATAAGCTCCTTGGGATTAGGGCCTGCTTGGTTTATTGTGAGGGTGATGGTGAGGGTTTTATAGGGAGTGGTGTGTTAGATGGAGGGTGTAGATTAGTCCATTTAAAATGGAGGGCTAAGATTCCATATGAAGACTTGGTTTCTTCATACAAGGAAGGGGGAGGGAAATGTTGACTACGGTCAACATATGGTAAGCTCTCCATTTGGTCATGGCCAATAGGGTGAGAACACCTAAATTAATAAATTGCAATTAAGCCCCTTAATTTGGGAAATTACACGAACACATAAAATAATGCAAAATTTGTGAAGAAAATTATTTTTGGTGATTTGCAAGGTGAGGAGGTGTTGAGTGTTTGGCACGGGTTTAATTTAATGGCCATCGAAATTAATTGGGGATTAAAAATAAGATTAGGCAAAATTGGTATCTCCGATTAAAATAGAATTAAAGTGTCCCGCGCTTTTAAATTAAATGGGGGCACTTCGGGTCAAAATTTGGAAATGACACAAAGGTCAAAAATGGTGGAGGCTTGGAGTCAGTCTTGGACCCTTTAGTTGGTCCGGCTCAACGGGTTAAGTTAGTATCTCAAAATTGAGGGTAACGGCACAGGTGTCCGACACAAAATTAAATATGGATTACGATTACGGAAAATTTTGCAATTAATTTAGAGCACATCGAATTCGATTTTTGTGTGACGGAAAAGTCCAGTGCCTAAATTGGCGAGTCAAGTCAGAAGTACAATAGTCCGATGGAATTTATGGGCTGATATTGGGCTCCGAATAATTAAACAATGATAGGGCGCCCCAAGGATTTTAATTAAATAAATTAAAATAACAGACAAACTTAACTCTACTCTAAACCTCATCATCTGCTGCTAAATCCAAAATTTTCCCAGTCCAAACCTGACTATCTATAGAATTAATCGAGGGGGTTTACAATAATGATTAGCATGATAACAATAAAGAGATAATTCATAATAGTAAAAAGATATTTAGAGGTCCAAATGCATTGGATGATTAGACTGTATGTACGTGGCAGTTTAAGGTAAAGAGAGTAGAGCAAGACTATGTACCAAGTTGTGTTTATATATATATATATATATATATATATATATATATATATATATATATATTTCGAGTTCGTTATTGGGGAGATGGATTTGAATTTCGAGGACAAAATTTTTTAAGGTGGATAGATTGTAAACCCCCTGACCAAAATATAGGATTATGGATTAAATTAGTATTATTAGAGATTAATTATTGGGGTTATAATTTACTACTGTGATTTTTTTATTCAATTGTTGTACTTTACTATTGTTTAAATATCTAGAGCACTATACTAGCATTTGCTTCCAAATAAATTTTACACACTTTTCCTAGATATGCCAGTCTTCCATTCTGACCTTTGTGTAACTAATAAATACCCTCCCTTGTGCTTCATTTTAGTCGTACAATATTCGTTAGAACCGTCTATTCTTAAATCGAAATAAATCTAATTTTGTATCCTTGTCCGTTCTAATCGAAATCGGAGACACAACCTCGACCCATTTTGTGCAACCCAATTTATGATAATATTCTATTCTGAGTCTACTACATCCATGACACTTGTGTCCTACCCAATTTTAACCATAAGCACATCCAATTAATTAAAGAACACCATTTACACTAATTTTAATTAAATTGGTGTATGGACCCAACCTAACCCAAAATTAGACCCAACACTAACACAAACCCCCACTCACACCCTCAAGGTTCATACTAAACACAACACACCCTTTTAACACTCTACATCACAGCAAATATGGTATTTTTTCTCATCTAATCCTAAATCTCATTATTTGTGCAATTTCCCAATTTTTAGGGACTTTTGTGCAAAAAGGCAATGAGGTGTCCACCTCCCATTGGAGCTAAGCCGTGAAGAAACCCCCCTTCATTGTTGACCAGTCCACCTTGTTTTTCCCTTTTATTTTGGGTGTACTACACTCCAACCTTTCTCCCTAGCCATCCTAGCTCTCCATTCAAAACATACACTATCCTAGCCATCCATTTTCCTTCATGTATAAACCATCCCCATCCCTAGGAGGCACTAGCCGGCCCTAATCCCAAGGCAATCACCCCCTTTCTCTCTCCTACATAAACACTCTTCCTCTCTCAATTTTATTTCAACAGCCATCAACCTCAACCTATACAAACCGAAACCCTAACCTATTTTCTTCTCCCCTCCGATCATCCCTCGCCAGAGCACTACCTTCCCGGCCATCGCCCCGGGCAGCGACGATCACCACAACCACTGTCATCTTCCCCGACTCCTTGCGGCCACCCACGACAGACCTACACCCGCCCGACCTCCATCCCTGACTTCCTCTTCCACTTCATCATCGACCATCACCATCAACACCTTCTTCCCCGACTTCTCTTCTCCTCCGCCGAACCACACCCCGACTTCCTCGACAGCAGCCAACCGCCACTTCCCCGACTTGTTCCACCACCGAGCACCGAGCACCACCGCCACAGTACCTCGACTCCTTCTTCTACGCTCCATCCTTCGAGCAGACGACCCGAGCAGTCACCTGCAACCACCGTCTCAACTACCCTCACCACCATACGACAAACCATATCACCGTCGATCTCCTTCCCGACGATCAGCCGACCCGAGCAACCACCCTCTCCACCATCTCACCATCCCACCGGAGCACCAGCACCCAACTCCTCACGACCACAACCTTCCACCACATGACCACCCACCACCAGCTCATGACTCCTCCCTCCCCTTCTCCTCCTCCAAGTCGCTGTTGCGACTGCAAACCGCTGATGCCACTGCTGTTCTTCTTCTTCTTCAATTTAGCAGTCCCGAGCCTCAACCAACCCCTTTCATGGCGCGATTACTCCTCTATCTCTCGACTTTTTTGAACCATCTTCGCAGGTGTGTTCACTATATATCCCTCTTGCTACGTATTCAGAATAATTTTGTTTGATTTTTATTGTTTGTAATTTAAGTTCCAAATAGATAAAAAACTGATTTATAAATATTAAATTTCTTTGATATGGAGTTGGTCCCGTCAATTCGGGCATCCTCATCGCATATCGATTGCACCGAAAGGCGTGTATCATCAACGTTAATGTATGGGCTTTCGTGAAACTTGATTTGCATGTGCGTGCACACCGAAATCAACGCGTATCTGTCGAAAAGCACCGTATCGACATGTTCTGACACTCATCCAAATTTTGTGTGTGCTTGTTGTTTTGTAACAAAACTTGCGTCATCGGATTCGCAGCATTACGCTGGTCCTGTGACCCAAGTTTTGTTCGATTCTGAGAACGTTTACGAAAAGTTGTTTCGTGGGTCCCAAGGTTCCATATAACGTACGATTTCACGATTGTAGAAGCATGAAAAATATGCTGGATAGCTATACGCAGCATGTTAATGCTGGGCAGCGTAAAAAGATAACTTCGGAGCAGTCAATGTGCAACAGAGCTTTTCCGCTAAGTACAGCGTAAAATATAAGCTCAAGGACTATCCGCGTAATATAGTATGTCCGGGCTGCTTCAGCGTAAAAAGGGTGCTACATCGCCAATATGGCGTAAAACTCATCCGCTTTAAATACAGCATTGAAGTGTACAAGGAACGCTTCGTATTCCCTGAAATAAACTTGTCAAATCATGCAGTGAACCTGACGTCTGAACTCCTGACAAAGAGTACTGCACGACTACCCAGACAACGGCTATAATGATGGCACGGCACAGCAATCCAGGCTATCGTTTAGTGCCATCTCCTTGGCGTAAACTACTTTTATGCATACAAGGGAATACGCTGCCTAGTTTTACACAGGAAGACATGAGCTTCTTACGCTCCGCAGAAGACAAACAGACTGACACGTCAAAAGCTGCTCTTCGTACAGAGCTTGAGGCACGTCTCTGTATTTAATGCGCAGGGTGATGGCAGAGCTCGAGGCACGTCTCTGCATTTAATGCACAGAGTGATGGCAGAGTACGAGGCACATTTTTGCATTTAATGTGCAGAATTGTGACAGATCTTCGAGACATGCCTCTGCATTTAATGCACAGAATGATGGCAAATCTTTGAGACACGCCTCTGGAATATGCTGCCTAGTTTTACACAGGCAGACATGAGCTTCTTATGCTCCGAAGAGAACAAACAGACTACCACGTCATCAGTTGCTCTTCGTACAGGGTTCGAGGTACGTATCTGCATTTAATGCACAGAATGATGGCAAATCTTCGAAGACACGTCTCTGCATTTAATGCGCAGGATAGGGGCAGATCTCTGCATTTAATGCAAGAAATTTGATTATATCTCCAAAACCCGTAATTTTGGCTAAAACGTCCACATCATCACTTTGGCACATTACGCCATCAGGCTATTCTCAGCTATGGGAGCACGCTGTACGTTATCTCCTTGGAATATGCCAACTCAGGCCACAGTCAAGGGAGGAGGATCAGCTATCTTCTATGCCCACTCGGCTTCCACGCCTACTCGGCTTCTATGCCCACTCGGCTTCTATGCCTACTCGGCTTCTACGCCTACTCGGCTTCTATGCCTACTTGGCTTCTACGCCATGGTGACAATTATTGGCTTCTACGCCAACCTTTTCTATGCGAGAGATAACTACCTACGTGGCTTTTACGCCATAATCTTCGCAGCAGTTATACGCGTTGTCTCTTAATTGGACACGCATCACACGCTCATTCAAAAGGTCATCTATACGCGAGCAACGATTATTGTAACCATCGTATAAAAGGGTGCTGTACTTTTCACTACTCAGTTTCTACGTCGACTGAGTAGTCACTGTCACTAAAACTCTATAAATAGAGACCTCTATTGACAGAGGTCGAAGGTCGAAAAATTGGTCGAAGACTGGAAGGTCGAGAAAACTGAGGGTCGAAGACTGGAAGGTCGAAAATTGGTGGAGAAAACGGTCGAGAGAGAGAAGAATCCAGAGTTCAAGCAAAGAGTAGTGATCGACGACTTTGGCATCGAGCATCTACTCTCTTCAGCAACCTCCGAAGCTGCTTTCTGTCTTCTCCGGCACTTCTTCATCATCGTGTGGTCCAAGGGACAAAGTGATCGACTGCAGATCAGACTCCTATAGCAATATTTACCCAGATTAAAAAATTATACTAGACATCCTCGTATAGGATTAATTGTACTTCTTGTTTGTAAACATAAGAGCGAGTTTTTCGTATAAAAACCTCGTTTCCATATCTTTCGTTTATTTATCAAACCACAAGATGGCGACTCTGCTGGGGTCATCTTTTTCTTCTGATGAGGAAGCAATTGCTCAACACGATGCAGTATTCGTGGGATCCGTAAAGAAGACCATGGTCGTCCAGTTCGACCAGTCTGCCTACGAAGATATGCTTCAAACAGGGGGTAGCTCTCACTCTCTCTCTGTCCAAGACAACAGGAAGCTGCATAAGGTCTGGATGCCCAAGACATCCCCTACCATTCCTGTTGACTCTCCGACCTCTTCGACTAACGAGGTTGTAGCATCGCTCCCTCTGCGCCTTGCGCATAAAATTCAGTCTCCCGTCACTGACGGAATAGACAAAACTTCTGGCAATGCCTCAGTGCTAATCCAGAAGTATACATCGCGTCTTGCGTGTAAAATTCAGTCTCCCATCACTGACGGAATAGACAAAACTTCTGGCAATGTCTCAGTGCTAATCCAGAAGTATACATCGCGCTCTGCGCGTAAAACTCTGTCTCCCATCCCTGACGGAATAGACACAACTTCGGACAATGCCTCAGCGCTAGTCCTGAAGCCTACTCCGCGCTCTGCGCGTAAAATCCAGTCTCCTGTAGCTGACAGGGCAGACAAAATTTCTGACAATGCCTTAGCGCCAAATTAGAAATTCCAAACGCACTCCGCACGTAAAAATGCATCTGCCCTCCGCGGAAAAGCAAATGATCCCTGCAATCTACGCAAGGGAAAGCAAGTGGCGGACTGCCCAACTTCTCGGCCTTTACGCCAGCAAGGAAAGAATCTGCCTGCCCTCCGGATTACACGAGAGGCTGATGGCCGACTGAGGATATCCTCAGCTTTACGCCAACCTGAGCAGAGCCTCAAATTACGCCAGGGGAAGCCCCTCAGGGTAAAGAAGGCTCAATTTGCGGAAAGACACCCTCCTCGGGGATTATCCGCCACCCAGATGGCCAACCTATTGTATATAGGTGGCACAGGGAAAACTATGGTTCCCAACATCCACACGCCCACTGATGTGAACAGAAGGAACAAGCCATCTTCTTCTTCTTCTGTAAATTCTCCTGACCTGCGTGAGTATCTGATCCAGAAATATAAGGATAGGGGATCTTCCAGCATGTCCTCAATGCCACAGTGTGATGGAGGTGGTCCCGAATATCACTTTCACTCAAGATGACATGCTGTTAAAACATACCTGGCAAGATAGACCCCTCTATTACACCGGGTACGTCGGTTCCATGGAGGTCGATCGGATTCACATAGATCCGGGATCATCAATTAGCATCATTCCTCATAGTCTGCTTAGACCGCTGAGTATTCCTACCAGCGAATTGGCTTACACCACTACTACAATCGTGGGTTTTAACGCAAGAAAGAGTAAGCCGTTAGGGAAAATTCGCCTGAGGATCCAGATTGGCGACCTCAGATCAGTGGCTACATGTTATGTCATTGATTCAGAGGTGTCCTACAACATTCTGCTGGGTAGACCTTGGATCCACGACCACAACATCGTTCCTTCGACTCTACATCAATGCTTTAAATATATAGACGCCCAAGGAACAGTATAAACGAAGTTTGCTGACCTGAACCCGTTTAGAGGAGTAGAATCCTACTACTCTGATGCCGTATTGTACTCTCAAGACTACATGGAAGAGGTGTCAGGCGAAGCAGAGAAGGAATCCCACCGGGAGCCAGAAGAACCCTCTGCCGAACAACCTCTGTCAATCAAGGTGAAAGGACGGACTACTCGCCCAAAAGCCATGGAGCCTATGGCCATCCACCTGAACAAAACCAGGTCAAGAAAAGGGGGTGATCCTCTAGTAATCACTTTGAACCAGAAGCCTCCACCCTTGGTTATCAACCTTCGGCGCAACAGGCAGTCGATTGATGTAAATGCAACCAGGAACGCAATTTCGGATAATAATAAAGATCCTCTTTTCCAGTATATTGACGCTCAAATTTCGAATCAGGAATTTCCTTCCCATGACGATATAGAACCTATAACACAAAAATTCTTGGAAGCTATAGATTCCTATCATCCGTACATGTGGGAAGTAGTATCATCATCCAATGTCACCATGATATATGGACTGCATGAAGATTCTATCTTCATTGTCCCGCCTACTTGTAGCAGTCAGCGTTCAATAGTCTTCAGCCGCATGCGCAATGAACTGACCGTACAAGAGGATTCTTTCAATGACGATGCTGGTAAAATGCAGGTTCACAGATACAGCCCGCAAGCTTTGAAGATCATGCAAAGTATGGGTTATGACTTGAAGCTGAAACCAGGTCTCAATTATGGGAAAGGCAGACGAATGCCGCTGCACGGCGATCCCTACTATCAACGAACTCATTTCGGGTTAGGATATACCACCTTCCTTGCAACTCCTGAGTTAAACGAGGATATCTTTTCCTCTTCTCAAAATGGCTCAGCGCCCTCCGACTCATCTCATGCTCTCGAACGAACATTATCAGTAAATATGGTAGTAACGGATTCCTTCGAAGTAGACGAACAAGAATCTGAACTGTTTGAGAATGACGCTTGGGCTCAGCAAATGGATACACAATGGAAATTTTGCTTCGAGCAGAGAGAACCTCCCACCGAAGATAAAGTTATCCAGATTGACGTTGGGGATGAACTTTCGCCAAAGCCAATATTTATCAGTAACAATCTTTCTGAAGAAGAAAGGGAAGAAGTTATCCAGCTGATAAAAGAATATATCGACATCTTTGCGTGGAATTATGAGGACATATCAGGCCTTGATCCAAAGTAGCTACTCATAAGCTCAATATATTGCTCGATTCGAAGCCTGTGAACAGCACCAACGCCGGTTCCGACCGGACATGATGGACGCCATTGAAGCTAAAATCAAGAAGTTGATAGCCTGCGATTTCATCCGGGAAGAACAACATTCCGACTGGGTCGCCAATGTTGTCCCGGTCATGAAGAAAAATGGAAAAGTACGTGTCTGCATCGATTACCGAGATCTGAATGCAGCCTGCCCCAAGGATGAGTTTTCTTTTCCCATCACAGACGTCATGATTGACAATACATGCGGTTTCGAACGTATATCTTTCATGGACGGATTTTCAGGATACAATCAAATCAAGATGCATTCTGAAGATGAGAAGCATACTGCCTTCCGGACACCATTGGGGGTATATTGCTATACGGTCATGCCCTTCGGATTGAAGAATGCCGGGGCTACGTACCAACGGGCTATGAGTAACATATTCCATGAGCATTTACGCAAAATTGTGGAGTGTTATGTGGACGATGTAGCTGTCAAAAGCTGCCTCAAGGATAATCATATCCAAGACTTGAAGACAGTATTTGAGTTGATGTGCCAACATTAACTAAAAATGAATCCTACAAAGTCCTTTCTGGGGGTATCTAGTGGCAAATTCCTGGGATTTGTCATTACCGCCAAAGGCATTCAAGTGGACCCTGACAAAGTCAAGGCCATCTTAGAAATGCGGTCGCCCCGTAATCTGAGGGAACTCAGGGGATTTCAAGGTCGTTTGGCTTATACCCAGAGATTCATATCTAATCTCTCTGGAATATGTCAGCCCTTTTCTTGTCTCATGAAGAAAGGTGTATCCTTCATATGGGACAAAGCCTGTCAGCAAGCGTTTAATGATATCAAACGCTACCTCACTAATCCGCCAGTTCTGGTGCCTCCCGTCATAGGAAGACCATTCGTGCTGTATGTTCGAGTGATAGATCATTCTCTGGGAGCTCTTCTCGCACAAAAGAACGATATGGGTCACAAACATGCTATCTACTACCTCAGCAGGATGATGGTCGGAGCCGAACACCGGTACAATCCAGTGGAAAAAGAATGCTTGGCTCTGATGTTCGCTATCCAGAAAATGCGACACTATGTCACAGGCCAAACCATCCACATCATCTCCAGGATAAATCCTCTTCGGGTATTGATGAACAAGCCAAGTGTTCTTAATTCCTGACTCGCAACTTGGGCGATGTTATTAACATCGTATGACATAGTGTACGTCCCTTAGAAGTCCATCAAAGGCCAAGCGTTGGCTGACTTCCTAGCTGCTTATCCGATCCCGGAGACCTCCAAACTATACGAGGACATTTCCGATGAAGTTGTAGAATATAATTCCGCAATGGGAAATGATATATGGCAGCTATTCTTCGATGGTGCCTCCAGAACTGGTCTTAGGGGAAACTTGGTCTCAGGAGTAGGGATTGTCCTGGTTACTCCTGATAAGCTCGTCATCTACCGAGCATATTCTCTTAGCGAGCCCTGTTCTAACAATGTGGCAGAGTATAACGCTCTACTAATCGGGCTCCAAGTCGCTAAAGAATAGGGAGTCGAATCACTGGAAGCTTTCGGTGATTCTTTGCTGATCGTCAATCAAGTCAGAGGAATATATGAAGTCTGGAATCCAGACCTCATCTCCTATCACTGAGCAACGGTTGAGATAGCTATGACATTCAAAGGATTCTTCCTAGAGCATGTACCTCGATCTCAGAATCTGGAAGCTGATGCCCTAGCCAGTCTAGCTGCAGATTTAGCTACCCCTATAAGAAGGCAGAATTCGGTGATCCTTCTGAACAGAGATTTATTCTGTATGAAAAATAACTTTCATATAGAACACACGCTGTGAACATAGATCCTCCCAGGAGAGACTGGAGAAGTCCCTTTATAGATTTCGTAGCATACGAAATCTTGCCGGAGGATCCTAAAGAAGCAGAATCCGTCAAAAGACGATCATTGCGCTTCTACTTTGACGTATCTTCACAATGTCTATATCGCCGGTCTTATGACGGGCTATTATTATGATGTCTCTCTGGTGATGAAGCATAGCGGATGATCCGTGAAGCTCACGATGGCGTATGCGGAGCGCATCAACCCGGTCCTAAGCTACAGGATCGTATCAGGAGAATGGACTATTACTGGCCTACTATAATCACAGATACAATAAAGTATGCAAGACAATGCAGAGCCTGTCAGGTCCACGCAGACTTTATCTATCAACCTTCTGAACATCTACATCCTACGGTTGCATCCTGGCCTTTCGAAGCATGGGGTATGGATATCATTGGTCCTATTCACCCGTCTTCTTCCAGAGGTCACCGGTTCATACTGGCCATCACGGATTATTTCTCCAAATGGGCAAAGGCGATCCCTTTTGCTGAGGTGAAGGCATCTAATATGATCAACTTCATCAAGCATCATATCATTTATCGCTTTGGGATCCCCCGAAGGATAATTTATGACAATGGGCCTCAATTCATCAGCCAAGCGTTTCATCGATTTTGCGATAAAAATCAGATACAAAATGTGGCATCTATGGCATATAATCCTGCTGCTAATGATTTGGCGGAAGCTTTCAACAAAACCATTATCAAGCTCTTAAAAAAGTTTGTCTCTTCGAACAATAGGGATTGGAATAAGAAGCTGGAAGAATGTCTCTGGGCATACCACACAACGGTACGAGCACCGATAGGTTGCACCCCATTCTCATTAGTTTACGGGAGTGAAGCAGTTCTCCCCATCGAGATCCAAATTCCGTCACTTAGGATAGCCGTGGCTAATGAGTTGACTCAAGAAAAGAATGACCTGTTAAGGCTTCAAGAGTTGGAAGGATTAGACGAGAAACGTCTCCAAGCTCAACAGCGCATCGCGTTCTACCAAGCACACATTTCCAGAGCTTTTAATCAAAAAGTAAAGGAAAGAGTGTTCAAAGTTGGTGAGCTAGTTTTAGCCGTAAGAAGGCCGATGATTCTTACTCACAGTAGTAAGGGTAAATTTCAGCCCAAGTGGAAAGGCCCTTATGTGATCGAGACGACGTTCTCAAACGGCGCTTACAAGTTAGCGAAGCCTATTGGAGACTTATTAATGGCTCCTATCAATGGCAAATTTCTGAAGAGGTACTATGCTTAACCTCCTTCGCTCAAGTGGAATATGGCAAAAATCTCATTCTGCCAAAACTACTTCCAAAACGAAACTAGTTGGATCGTATTCTATCATGTCCATATAACCTCTGAATAGATATGTTTAACTAATTTGGAACTTCAAGACCTATTACGTCCATATTACCTCTGATAGTGTTTTGTGTACAAATTTTAGCTGAAGCGTATTCTATCATGTCCATATAACCTCTGAATAGATATGTCCTACTAAAACTTACCAAGAGTATATCACGTCCATATTACCTCTGATATCACTTTCACCCAAACCTGTCATTTATATTCCAAAATGATGGATCCACAAAGTCAGATAAAAGCCTCTTTATTATTCCCAGAAAGAGCAAAATTATATAAGAAAGCAAAAAAGTATATCATTTGGGAGGAGCAGTTAGGTCGCGAATCTGCCGTGCCAGAGCAGCCATCCTCTCATCCCTGGAGTTCAAGACGTCAGTGCGAGCACGCTCCAACCTTGCTGCATCATTGTTCAAAGCGGATAGCTCAGACTGAGTACGTATGAAACCCGCACGGACAATACCCGCTTGCGTCAGATTCTGCTGGGCGGTCTCCTTCCGGTTCGGCAACACATCTCGAGTTACCGACAAAGAGACAGCCAGTTCCTCCTCTTGAGCGAGTTCATCTCTTAATATGTGGACCCTTGCAGTCACTTCCTCATAGTCAACTTCGTACTGAGTTAGCTGAGGAATGACGTACTCCAGTTGGGCACGCTCCTGATCCATCTTCTACTGCTGTTCCTGGACGGATTTGTCCAGAGATTCCAGTTGCCCAGCAAGCTCTGCAGTCAAGGAGTCGAACCTAGCCTGGACCAGGTCGTCGAGGCTGCCTCGAGATAGCTGCTGATATTCGTTAATGGGTTCCTCCAAACCATTAACTATCTGCTCCAGTGTATCAGCTACCCCAGTGTCGTCATATTCTCTGATCGGCACTATCGCAAACTGAGAGGACCTCCTTAGCACCTCGAAGCTCAGATTCTTCTCCAACACCATTGATATCAACATTTTTATAGCGGTATAGAAGATACTGGTATACAGCTCAGTCAGCATGGCTAGATCTGAATGGACGCTGGGAGTGGCTGCAATATTGGCGAATCTCCCTCCAGAAATGACCGCAGACGATGTTGCCACAGCCGTCGCCTCAACTGGTGGTGTGATAAAAGAAGATGCGCCAACACCGGACGAAGTGACTGGCATACTCGAATGAGGCATTATCGCAGTGACAGGCTCATCCTCCTCTTGAGATATCGAAATCTCTTTGGCGGGCGAGCCGGCACCCGAAAGTGTCTCCTCTTCAAAGTCAGGCACCTCCGTGTCACTGCCAGGACCTGAAACAGTGCTAAAAGGCGTGTCAACGCTGCCCTTTCCGAAGATCTCTTCCCCTGAAAAGAAGACAAAAGAAAGTTAATATCAACATGATGTTAATTTTCCTAAAAAAGAGGCGTAAAGACGATATTTACCCATGGCCGATGGTGTATATGTCGCGTCTACGGCCAGTACAGCTAAATTATTTCTTAATGATGCTAGGCAAGCTGTCATACCTGGAGAAGGGGGTATGCTAAATGACATCGGCAGGTACTCTTCCGAATCTTCGCCGAGATCTACTTGAGGTTCACCAGGTGGAATCTCACTGGATGCGCTTACAGACAAGGCAGGGGTCTCTCCCGATGTTGATCTGGATAAAGGTATACGGAATCTTATTATGCTCGGCCCCGAAGACGATCTCATTCCACTACCTGAAGCGGTAGCAACGACAGCAGCCTCCAGCAGAGATTCTCCGGCACCACCAGCCGGAATATTAGAGGGTCCCACTCTAAAAGGCGAGGAACCTCCAATCAAAAAATCATCCCCAACAGGGAAAAACGCAAGCTCAGGAGCCTCATTGTCGGGAATCCAGAGAGGATGAGTAACCGTCTTCTTCTTCCTCTTGCGAGGGGAAGTCTCCTTCGGAGTAGGAGCCCTTCGCTTCCCAGAGATTACCAAAGGCCCTGCAGGCGGAGGTACTTTACCCCTCGGTACCGCTAACAGAGGCTCATCTGGATTAACGGACTCTTCACCCTCGTCAGAAGAAACCGAGGGGATTTTGACTCTTCCCCCAAGCTTGGAAGAGGGCATCCTAAAACTTTCATGCATATTAAAATCGCGATGGAAGGTGTTGATTGCCACATAGAACTGGGCATACGAGTGGAGAATGCGCAGCTTCGTGGTGAATGAAATAACGGGCACGATAAAAATTACTCCAGTGCAACCCATGATGAAGTATCGCCATCCTCTCGCTCCATCAATGAGTCCGCCCCTGGACCTAAAGCTGGTGACGGTATTGCCCATGTGCAACTGGTTGTACCCGAACTGCCTGGCAAACCGACTAGGCAGGTAGGGCTCAAAGAAGTAATGGTCTTCACTTCTGTATAGTAAATGGGAAGGTCTAATGCAGACCAACCAATTGAAAGCCTCAGGAGAAAGAATGGTCTTCCCGTCGCCCTTATCCTGAAGTCTGATCCCCTGTTGATTGAGATGTATAGAGGGGACAGTACAGAAAAGCTTCCAATTGTGACTGAAGTTCAGCACCCACCGACAGTCTAAAACTGTGGTCATGTTCCAGGAGGAATTCCTGTAGTTCAACAAGAAACTACCCTCCGAACTACTGCCAGAGCCGGGAGACATCACCATGGGGTTATGGAGAATTAACTATCCCATTAAATACAGGTATGGTAATTCTACCCTGGGAAAGCTATCACGCCGAGTTTCATCGATGAGCAGCCCGTCAGTCAGGGCCCTCAGGCCAGCTTGTATGCGGCACACCATGGCAGGGAGCAAGCCCAGTCTTACCCCGAACACCAGACGCACTGTAGGCCATAGCGTGTTGCGGTGAATGTGGTCCGCAGATGCGATGCCGGGTACCACAAGTCGGTGCAGCCATATGGAGAGGAAGTCAGACAGTTGAGCTTCCTTGGACAGAGGCTTGCGGCAATGCCTCAAATAGCTGTAGGCCTTAGTGCCTGCGGGATATTTCCCTATCCCTTCGTCGAGAATCTGATCCAGGGCCCCAGCATCCTCCATAAGATCGTCGACTACCTGAGAAGTAAGCACGCTCAGAAAATTCAAAGGCTGATCCTTGCTATCCAAGACCTTCTTCGGCTTAGCAGTCCTGGCCCGGTGAAAGAAGAGGTAGGACGCCCATTTATTGATGTGAGCCAAATCTGAAGGCTCACCATAAAAAGCGGTGCAAGCGAGGTAGTGGAACATCAGCTCCTGGTACACGGCCACTACCCGAGGGTCTAAATACCCCAACTCCCGGTTCGTGGGAACATACTCTTCATATGGAGTATCCCCCAATGGCAGTCTCGAGATCTCTGCCATCTCGTGGAGGGCCAATCCCAACTCCCCTAGTGGAGTGGCGAAAGTCCCGGTGAGCGAGATATATCGCTCCATCAGTGCCAAAAACAGGTTGGGGTTGAGAGGTAACCCAACACTGGTAGCACTCACAGCCGCGAACAGACCAATGCCCTCCAGCTCGGTCTGAAAATGCTTCAGGACCCAGTCAGCTAAACGAGCCCATCAAAGATTTGTAGGGGTGATCCACCCACTTGTCCGAGGGTTCACCTTAGGGTATACTCCACCGTGCCCCATGAAATTGTTGCAAAAAGTCGGTAATTGGACCGGCTAGAGCACCAAACTGTCTTCACTCGGAATACTGCCCAGGTACAGTCCCCTGAACGGCATCACAGAGCCGAAAGGGCGGCTGACAAACGACCCCTGGTCAGCTCCTTTCAGATGAAATATCTTTCCCGCCCGGCCGTAAAGATCGGCAGTCAGCGTCTACGACATCCTCCTGGGATGTATAGCATGGAAAAATGCCGAGATGGGATAGTCTCTCAGCATCTTGGGCAGATACAAAACCAAGCCCCTGGCAGGGAAAATCCAGAGTTTTTTCTTGGGCTTCGTCTGGGACTGCTTGTCAATCATGTCCCCGAAGAGAAAAGTCGGCTTTATATATTAGTCCCCGTCTATGTACGTCAGGGGCTCTCCGTTGATCATGTTCAACAGCGTTCGCTCTCCTTGAGCCGATATCAGGATTCTCCTTCCTTCATGATACTGGGGTCCAGAGATGGGAAATGTCACATGGGATAAATCCTTCAGGTAGTTGGAATGAAGCATCTCGGCAGCGGAACCCATCACCTCAGCCAGCGAAGACGCATGCAAGTTGACTGCAAGAAGCAAGAAAGATACGTCAGTTCCTATTACAAATCTTGCAGCATATGCAAAAAAATCAACAGTTTGTGGTTTACGCCAAGACTGTAAAAACTTGACTTTTACGCTGGAATCCATTTTCTTGACGTAAAATTCAAGGTTGGCAGTATACAGTCTGTGTTTTACGCCATACTGTCAAAGATGAGTTATTATGCCGGAATTCTCATCCAGAAGCGTAAACACTCAAAATTTATAGTATACGCCAAATTTCGACAATCTGTGTTTTTACGCCCGACTGCGAAAATATGGAGTTTTTACGCTGACACATTAGAAATATGGGCGTAAAAGATGAAACGTCTCTGTGCATCATCTTCCTCGAAGAGGCTATCAGCACAGAAGACGACCTAGTGCGTTCACGTACAACGTGTGCGAAGGATTTTCAGTCGTTCTTTTTTATCCCAAAAGCTCTACCTTTAAGGCCGGGTGCGCTGCTCGTCGGCGGGACACTTCGTTCAGAATAAAGTTCGCCTTGCCCGATCGAAGTCGCTCTCGCTTTGGCAGAAGAGCGAGAAGAAGAATCAACTTTCTTTCCCTTAGAGGAGGGGAGTTGTTTCGGGGCCATTACTGAAAACTTTGAAGGCTCGGAGAAGAAACGAAGAAGAACTCGAACAGTCGAAGGCTTTCTTTCACAGAAGAAGGATGAAAAGTTTTTTCTCAAAAACTTGGGGTATATATAGAGTTTGGATGGACCCCTCGAATCTTGAACCAAATCTCACATTTAATATTCAGTTATGATTGGGTACTACGTCAGCCTATTACTCAGGGAAGGCGGATAGTCAACGAATTCGAAAAAATTTTGTGCAAAGCAGATTCGTAGTTTTATGCTAAGGAGCTTTCTACGCTCGACAGCTACAGATCTACGATTTTACGCTCACAGGCTATAAGTCTATGGTTTTACGCCCGGATGCTTTTATGCTCAGTAGCTTTTACGCTCGAGAGGCTACAAACCTACGACTTCACGCTCAGCAGCTACAAATCTATGATTTCATGCTCGGTGGCTTTTACGCTCAGAGGCGACAGATCCATAACTTTACGATCGAAAGATTTCCTTTTCAGAAGCTACAAGTCTACGGTTCTACGCCCGGATGCTCTCATGCTCAGCAGCTTTTACGCTCGAGAGGCTACGAACTTATGATTTTACGCTCATCTACAGTTACAGATCGATGACTTTCCGCATATCTGAAAAATACGCAGGCCAGAGTACGCGTATATCTGAACGATTCTCAAGACGGTCAATTGCAAGGGTTCACACAGAAGATACTCCTTCTTTACCTCAAAATATCCCAAGTACCCGAAGCATACAGAGTTTAACATTGAAAATTACTCTTCTCCATGGGTCGATTGGAAGTTCATCCAGACTCCAGTCTGAATATTTCATCTACAGTTCAAGATGGCAACTCAGTTTTTGACATCCATTTCTCGCCCTGTTCCAAGGGATTTTCGAGAAATCATTCTTGAAGATGATGGTATGGACAAGAATTTTGTTTATCATAAGTGATAGTTCAGAATTCTACGCGGTTCCTCATTCCTAACAGCAGGACAGTTCGAATACTCGAATTCTAAGCGGCTTTCTGCGCATCCTTAGTTGTGCGTAAAAGACAGGACGGGACCTAATACTCTTTCTATCAGAGTCGGCATAAAGTTACCAGACATGTCGAAGCTACACATATTCAGACTTCACAGCAAAGTATATGGCAAATAATCATATGCACAGAAGAAAGACGATTTTATTAAAATCATGATTACATATGAGGGAAATCCAGTGGACAAAGGGTTTTTTCTTCATTTTCATGATTACATATGAGGGTAATCCCGTCTACAAAGGATTTTCTCGTCGTCGTCGAAAGGCCACGCCCAGGATCTGTTCTGCCAGGTTCTCGCATGGGTGGAGATCTTCATCTATCTTCTCCAGCAGTTAGTCGGTTTCCGCAACCGACTAACAAGAAAATGATCAATGGCGGGAGGATACAAAACTGGGCCTGCATAAATTATGCAGATCCCATGCTCCGTACTCCATGACCGATTGAGTTAAGGTATTTCACCCAACTCAATACTCGAGGACAGAGCTAGTTTGTCTGCTCTCGTCCACGAACGACAGGAGAAGATACAGCTTGCAAGCTATATGGTCAAATGAGACCCTTCCTCTCTCTGGAAGAACCGCCATACAAAGTTGCTGATTATCCCGAGCAAAGGAGGATATGATATCCTTCCATGATCCATCGTTGCAGAGAACATTTGCTCGAAGACGCCATTTTTTTTGGCTCTTTACATGCTGGAAGAACATGGTCTTCTTCTTCCTCAAATCGACCCGACGAACTCCGGCGATCATCTCTGTGTGGTGAAGAAAATATGGGAAGAACAGGTTAAACTCCTCAACCTTTTATAGGCGAGGGAGAGCCCACCGAATCCCAATGGATCCCCAATAACTCCGCCATCAAGTCAGCCTTGAAGGACGTGTCAAACTTGACCGTTTCATGCTTCATTCAAAGCGTTTCAAATTACGAGGAATTTAAAAGCTTTGAAGGGGGTCTTATAGAAGCATGAAAAATACGCTGGATAGCTATACGCAGCATGTTGATGCTGGGCAGCGTAAAAAGATGACTTCAGAGCCGTCAACGTGCAACAGAGCTTTTCCGCTGAGCACAGCGTAAAATATAAGCTCAAGGACCATCCACGTAATATAGTATGTCCGGGCTACTTCAGCGTAAAAAGGGTGCTACATCGCCAATATGGCGTAAAACTCATCCACTTTAAATGCAGCATTGAAGTGTACGAGGAACGCTTCGTATTCCCTGAAATAAACCTGTCAAATCATGCAGTGAACCTGACGTCTGAACAACTGACAAAGAGTACTGCACGACTACCCAGACGACGGCTATAATGATGGTGCGGCACAGCAACACAGGCTGTCGTTTAGTGCCATCTCCTTGGCGTAAACTACTTTCACGCATACAAGGGAATACGCTGCCTAGTTTTACACAAGCATACGTGAGCTTCTTACGCTCCGCAGAAAACAAACAGACTGTCACGTCAAAAGATGCTCTTCGTACAGAGCTCGATGCATGTCTCTGTATTTAATGCGCAGAGTGATGGCAGAGCTCGAGGCACGTCTCTGTATTTAATGCGCAGAGTGATGGCGGAGCTCGAGGCACGTCTCTACATTTAATGAGCAGAATGGTGACATATCTTCGATACACGCCTCTGCATTTAATGCACAGAATAATGGCAAATCTTTGAGACACGCCTCTGGAATACGCTTCCTAGTTTTACACAGGCAGACGTGAGCTTCTTACGCTCCGCAGAAGACAAACAGACTGCCACGTCATTAGTTGCTCTTCGTACAGAGTTCGAGGCGCGTATCTGCATTTAATGCGCAGAATGATGGCAAATCTTCGAAGACACGCCTCTGCATTAATGCGCAAGATGGGGGCAGATCTCTGCATTTAATGTAAGAGATTTGATTATATCTCCAAAAGCCGTAATTTCGGCTAAAATATCCACATCATCACTTTGGCACATTACGCCATCAGACTATTCTCAGCTATGGGAGCATGCTGTACGCTATCTCCTTGGAATACGCCAACTCAGGCCACAGTCAAGGGAGGAGGATCAGCTATCTTCTACGCCCACTCGGCTTCCATGCCTACTCGGCTTCTACGCCCACTCGGCTTCTATGCCTACTCGGCTTCTATGCCTACTTGGCTTCTACGCCATGGTGACAGTTATTGGCTTCTACGCCAACCTTTTCTACGTGAGGGATAACTACCTACGTGGCTTTTACGCCGTGATCTTCGCAGCAGTTATACACGTTGTCTCTTAATTGGACACGCGTCACACGCTCATTCAAAAGGTCATCTATATGCGGGCAACGGTTATTGTAACCATCGTGTAAAAGGGTGCTGTACTTTCCACTACTCGATTTCTATGCCGACTGAGTGGTCACTGTCACTAAAACTCTATAAATAGAGACCTCTATTGACAGAGGTCGAAGGTCAAAAAATTGGTCGAAGACTGGAAGGTCGAGAAAACTGAGGGTCGAAGACTAGAAGGTCAAAAATTGGTGGAGAAAACGGTTGAGAGAGAGAAGAATCCAGAGCTCAAGCAAAGAGTAGTCATCGACGACTTTGGCATCGAGCATCCACTCTCTTCAGCAACCTCCGAAGCTACTTTCTGTCTTCTACGAAACTTCTTCATCATCGTGTGGTCCAAGGGACAAAGTGATCGACTGCAGATCAGAATCCTATAGCAATATTTACCCAGATTAAAAAATTGTACTAGACATCCTCGTATAGGATTAATTGTACTTCTTATTTGTAAACATAAGAGCAGGTTTTTCGTATAAAAACCTCGTTTCCATATCTTTTATTTATTTATCAAACAACGGTGATCTGCTCATCGAAATCCAGTTTTGGATGTTCCGTTGGGTTCGTATCATCATTCTGGTATCGTAGACACTAAGTTTGACAAATTTGGAGAACTTTGTCTCTGATACATTTTTTGGTGCAAGACGGGTCCACTAGCGAACCCCGTGTTGATCGAAAACTGTATTTTTTCCTCTGTGTCCAAATTAGACGTATGTATATATATTTTTTAGTATCTCACTCATTCAGGGACTTTTGGTGATATTTGTGACAGCATCCGGGGATATCTGCTCCAATTTCCATTGTTACATTGCTACTTCCATGGCGAGTTCGTGTTCGAATCTTCGCCTAGCTTCCAGAAAAGTATACCTTGTCTTGTTGTACTTTTTAAATTCAGTTATTATTAGTTGCATGTTTTATCGGCTCTAGTTTTTGAAGACGTTGACGTTAGGACTTGTGTCTGACCTAGTGTCTAGTGAACGTACCCTAAGTGTCGGAGTTATCATTATAACTCTGAGGCCTTGACACATATCATTTTATGTCACAGAGTGAGTTCATGATAGGACACGGGTGAACGCACTCGACTGGCCATCGGTGCGAGTAGCTCATGTGTTGGTACTTAGCATAGGTGTATTATTTTAGGTGACTTGCATTATAGTTACGAGATGTCCACGTCTCACTTGAGATTTGTACATTGGCATTGGGCGGGGAGGACGACTAGTAGGCGTATGGGACACCCACCACATTTATACAGATACCGCATTCTTTGGAGCGATACGGACGTACATATTTATGCAGATACCACACTCTTCGGAGTGTTGGATGTTACATGTGTAGATACCCAGCTCTTTGGAGTGTTGGACGTTATGCCTACACCTACCCGTATGCACTAAGTTGTCCTCAAATTCTATTCACTTAGTAGAATAGTTCACCCTGATTTACTTTACTCAGTATTTACATTATGGCATGTACTTTTTGTATCTTGTTACGTCCCTCTGAGGACCTGGTTCTCTTCCAGGTTATTTGTGCAGTTTGCATGATGCTTGACCTAGTGGAGAATGGACATTGTTTCAGGTATCTTTACATTTTTAGCTATTACACTCATGTACTACATTCCATTTTTTATTCTACTTTTATAGCCTAGTGTTTATAGGCCTATATTGTTCTTTTGGCCTATTCGAACGAATGTATTATTGGGCTGCAGACTGATGATGCGTATCGTTCTTTCTTGAGATTTATTTACCATGAATTGAGATTTAGTTTAGTTGTTGCATGTTAGAATTAAATTATTAACTGGATCACTTAAATCTTGGACAGCGTAAGTGCACTTCGTCGGGTCCATAAAATTGGAAAGTCCTATGGAGTCATACCAGTTGGTCAATGCCACGTGTCAGGTCCCATACATTTTGGGACTGGGACGCGACATGGTTTTATGGGCTATGTGTTACCTGGTTATGGGCTATGTGTTACCCGGTTATGGGCTATATGCTTGTCGATACATCCGGTTACGGTTAGGATTAGGGTTATGGGCTATGTGTTACCCGGTTATAGGCAAGTCGAATTTAAAAGGTGTCGTTCCGAAGAAATTCGGATGAACATGTTCCCTAGAACTTTCGGATGAACCGGTACGTCGGTATCTGGAGATATGACCAGGTCCTCAGTAGGACGTAACAAGATACATGAAGAACATGCCAAATATATATAGTATAAACATGCATAAATGAAAAGTAAGGAAATGAACAATATGACTAACAAACAATTAATGAACCATACATACAAGAGCAACTACATATAAATGAACTGTTGAAAAAGAAACGGACTAATCAAATACCAAGTTCCTCCGTGATTAACTATGCCATAAACTAATTAATATAACATTTATATCTATACTTAAACTATTGTTTATTATGTGAAGAGAAGATGAAGGGAGGTTTATATGCAAAATTACACCCAACCTTTGTTGGGAATCAAAGAGCACATGCTCCCTTGACTATCTTACTATACAAAAAATAATCTTTTCCTTTCCCAACGCTACGTGTAAGAGTATGATGTTAACTATTATTATATTCTTTGTGATTTAACATCTACTCTTATCAGCCTCGCATATATTTGCTAAGCACATCACCGTTCACGTGAACAGTGAGGAGGATGGCTGTTGTTGATGTCATCCCTATTATAGCCCTATCATATTAACTCATCATTTTTTTCTAAGGGAACAGTGCGTTCATGTGTTCATGTATATTAAGGAAAAAGGAAAATTGAATGAAAAAAAGGATTTTATAAATTATTATAATCGAATACGATGGCAGTGACTTCCTCTAAATCTTTGCTCATTCAAATATATATATATATATATATATATATATATATATATATGAAACAGGGTGGGAAGAAGTTATGATTACCTAAAATAAAACTTTTGAGAAATATTCTGCCGCTCCTTCCTCACACCCGCAGGAAGCGGTCCCGTCTGGCGATACCCACGACGTTGGGTCCGGTCCAGCGGCAGATGAGAAGGGTGGCGAGCGAGAGTAATCGTGTTTGACAGGGATGATAGAGGGAGAGGGAAGGAGAACTGCTACCGTAAATATAAGGGTGGCGAGCGAGAGTAATCGTTTTGCCTAATTAATTTAAAATCTATTTAATCTTTCAATTGAATTTGGTTAGTTTAATATTTATTTGAACTCATCCTATGTCATATTTACATTATTTTCCCAGCAGAAGTATATACATATTCATCTTTGTTTATGGTCATTATATATTTTATTCATATTCTTATTCTCTACTTATTAAGTAACTAAGAAACCTGGTAGTGATAGGGATTTTAAAAATAAATACTGGTATAAAATTATTATTTGGTAAATTCTAATTAATTAAAGGAAGAATTTTAAATTTTAAGGATTTGGTTCCTGAATTTTACAGCATGAATCATGATCCAATGGCCTAGAATTTAACCCTTGGCTATAAGCCACCACCCTCTCATTCCTTCACTTTTCTTTTTCTTTCTTTCTCTTTCCTTCTTCAATTCTTCCTCAGCCGAGAGCAGCAGCCAAGCTTGGCCTTACCCGTGGGTGACTGTGGTAGTGTTTGTATTAGGCTAGAACTTGACTGTGAACAAGTACATCTTGCCAACCGAGTGAACTCATGTGTGTGCATGTTTTTGATAACCTACTTCATAAACTGCTACTTGTAAAACATAGACTTGAATTTTTTTTTACTAAACTTAGAATTGAACTCCTTGTAACCTTAGTTTTGTTGCACTTGATTTGGTCTTGACCGGAGAATTCGAGAAAACACCAATTCGGAGCACAAAGAGTGATGACCGGAGAAGAATGAGCAAGTCTACGAAAAGTGTGCATGGGACCCTTGAACTTAACTGCATTGTGTGTTGTCTCATAAAATGCTTGCGTTCAGCACATCATTCAATTCCTTGCAAAACTGCGACATGAACCATTTTGGAACTCTGTGCGCACTTTGCTCCTCATGCGTACGTTTTGTACAAATGCATTCAGTAACTTTCTGGCATAGTGCGCCAAGACCACTTCTACAGTCGCCGATGCCACCTTGGAATTTCGTCTTTTTGTCAGAAGCGTCAATATTGACTTTCTTCTCAAAGTAGAGACCTTCACTATGGCCAATTAGGAGGACATTTTCGGAGCATAATTCTTGAATTTACATGATTCACCAAAAGGTTTATTTTTCGAATTCGAGGAGAATGATGGGAAACAACTTTATTATTATCTTTTAGTTTTTTCTGTTATTTTAGATCGAAAGTATATTTATGTTTTATTTGTTAGGATTTAAGATAAGCCTTTAGATATTTGCTTTATCTTCTTTTATTTCTTGAGAGCCTATAAATAATGTGTATCTTCATAAGTTATGGATCGAAGAATTAAGAATGAGTAATCTATTTTGAGTTTATATGGTGCGATACCAAAACCCTAAAGTGGATCTCTCTATCTTATTTGCTTCTTCGTTCCGACGTTGACGTCTCCAACGGTAATCCTAATTATTATTTTACATTTATGTTATAATTTTTGTGATAAATTTGTAATAGTTGTTGTTCACTGTTCAATTAAAGCTTCGCACCCAAAATTTCTCAAATTTCTAATTTTATAAAAAAAAATTCTCCTTTGGGTCTTGGTCCCACGTTAAATTAGTTTCATAGCTAAACCTGGTTTAGGAATATTTTAGGTAACATCTATACAAGAATGTCTACACAAATTTTTTGGCAACAATTTTGTGCAAGAATAGATGCTATATATGTTAAGATGTTTGTCGAAATAAAAAAGTTGCTTAATGAACATTTCAACTAGATTAAGAAAAAACTATTGCTAACGGTCATCCTATATCCATAAGAAATTCGTCAGTAGAATCTACTGAGTCTGAAGTTAAATCCACGTCCGAGTTTAAGTCTAGATTTAAACCAGTAATAAACCTTGAGATTTATAAGTCTAGATTTAAACCATTAATAAATTTTGAGCGTTATATATCAATATTAGAAGAATTAAATATGTCATTTTTAAAACCAATAAATTTAAAGAACCTACTAAGTCTTCTAAATATTTTGAATGTATCCCAATAATTAAACATTTGAATAATTTCTATAATATGTTTGTTACAAATAATTGTAATAGTTTACAGAAAATAATAATTGATTGTAGGGACGATCATTTTACTTCTTTGGACACATCAAGACAACCACCGGTTATTGAGAAGCTTGATGATAAGTCCATGTTGGACATTTTGCTTCTTCCACTTTCGTCGGTGCCACTGTGAAATTTTGTCTTTTTGTCAGAAGCCTTAATATTGACTTCATTGTTGAAGCAGAGACCTCCGTCATGACCAATTTGGTGGACATCCCAGAGCATAATTCTCAGATTTCATGCTTACATGATTCACTAGGAGGTAAATTTTTTGAAGCCGAGAAGAATGATGGGAAAAAACTGTATTGTTATCTTTTAGTTTTTTCTGTTATTTTAAATAGAGAGTATATTTCTGTTTTATTAGTTAGAATTTAAGATGAAACTAATTTCTTAAGAGCCTATAAATATAAGTTAGAGATTGACTTTATCTTTTCTATTTCTTAAGAGCCTATAAATATTTTGTATCTTCATAAGTTATGGATTGAAGAATTGATAATGAGAAATCTATTTTGAGTTTATATGTTGCGATGCCAAAACCCTAAAGTGGATTTATCTATCTTATTTGCTTCTCCGCTTCCGACGTTTATATCTCGAACGATAATCCTAATTATTATTTTGTATTTCTATTATAATTTTTGTGATAAATTTATAATAGTTGTTCACTCTTCTATTAAAGCTTTCGTACCCAAATTTTCTCAAATTCTTAATTTTATAAAAAATTTCTCTCCTTTGGATCTTCGTCCTGCGTCATTGGGACCTGTCAAAATTGGCCAAAACAGAGAACGTATCAAGGTGGCGGCATACATGCACAAAAAACGTGCAACAATTTTGTGAGAAAATTGGTGCTCACTATTGTATAGCGGAGGTATACCATCGGGCCGGGACTGTTTCAGTTTAAGGGATGTTCAGATTTAAAGAGGTTATTTTGACAATCTAGACCGCTCCATGACTTAGGTCAAGTTGAGAGAGGGTATTTGATATCCTCTATCAGACCCTTCGAGGTTGGTTGGTTGAACTACAAGTTTTTTTTTCTTTTACAACATTAAAAAAAATATTATATAAAAGAACTTTTACAACGTTTAATATAGGGTTGTTACTTCCAGAGTTTTTAAAGAAATGGTATCTTCCACGACATTCGTTTAAACGTTGTAGATGTTCTTCCCATAATAGTTTACAAAAAATGTTAAAATTTAAAAAATCTAACAAAAATATTTCTAAAACGTTTTCTAGTATTGTAAATAGACTTTTTAAAACATATTACAAGTAGTGTAAATATAATTTCAACAAGGTTCTGCAGCTATAGTAAAAAATAATATCTACCGCATTCAATAAACGTTCTACATATCTTTTGTACAACAATGTACACAAATTGTAAAAAAAAATTATACAACTTTTGAAAAATGTTGTATACATTATTCAATCATGTTTGCCAAGCATTATAAATAATATTTATATATTATAATTGTAATACCAATAATGATTTAAAAGTATTGTAAATAAAATTTACAAAGTTTATAAAAATTGTTAAAATATCATCTTACAACATTTGTTGGTTGTGTTTTCATTTTAAAAAAATATAATTTATAAATAAAAATATATTGATTGTAATTATATTACAAATATAAATACACTCTTCTAATTCTCCCTCCAAAGTTGATTGTGTTTCCGTTCGGATCTCTTCTTTTTCAAGACAACTGCTGCCATGTTGTCGTACCTCTATTAAAATGCCTCTGGTGTTGAATTCGTAGTAGAGGTGCCATGTCTTCCCCCAAGTTTCATATGATAAAGTGAGACAGGTTTGTCTAGCTTTAGCTTTATATGGAAGCTAACATTTCTTAGCTGCGGGAATGTCTTGTTTGCATGCTTTGTTTCAAACATGCTTTGTTTCTCGATCTTGCCAATTCCCTTTGAGGAATACAAAGACCTATACAAAGAAAAAGGACGTTGCCAGCAAGTTAAACTTAAATCACGACTGAACTCAATGCCTGAACTATGTTAGATTGAACAATGGCGTGGAAAGACCATAAATATGAAAGGTCAGACTGACAAGTAGGGATAAATCTCACTATAATAAGAAAATAATACCGAAATTAACTAGCTATTGTGGTTAGTAAGAAGAGATATAATCTTGTTGGCTAGGCCGACGGTCTCATGATCAAACTGTGAGGGCCCAAATGACAAGCAATACAATATTTATAAAGTCCAGTACGTATCGTCGGATATCTTAAAATAATAATAATAATAATAATAATAATAATAAAATAATGAGAAAATAATTAGACCAAATTTTCATCAGTAAAAACATACTACTTTACTTGTTTCGACTATGCTTTACCTCATGTATTCTTCATTTCAGACACTATTTTAGTATATAATCACAGAACAATCAGGATCAAATGCTTTACCTCATATTTATTGGATTTTTCCCACTACTTAAGCATTATCTCCTCAACAATCAGTATTCTCAATTGGTTCTCTTTGGTCGTGCTTGCCTAGTGTGGCCTACCCAATTTTGCTTCTTCGTCAGCACATTACCAAGCACGAATGATAAAAAAAAAAAAAAAAAAAAATCCTTTTTCCAACAAAAAAAAAAAAAATCTCATAGCATAATCAAGATAGTAAGCCATAACCTATATATGGTCAAGATTTGGTACCGAGACATCACTATGCTACTCGAAAGATTAACTTACCAGGTATATATTATTAGTCCCGAGACTTAACCAAAGATGAATAAACGGGAGCAGGAACAGAGGTTATCCGGCCCTCTACTAATTCCTGAAATGAAAGCGAGATTAAGGGTTCATCCACATGGTTCTCTCTCAGACTATAATTAACAAGGGTTTACCCGCATGTTCCCCTCTCAAACTATAATCAATTACAACTACCAAACCAGACTAAAACTCATTCTAGATTATAGAACTCAAGAACCAAATCACGTTCTTCCTTTCAAACGGAGTTGCAGTTGGGACAGAACGTTTAAAACTAAAAGAAGAGAGAAGAAGATAGAATAAAAATTTATTCTTGCTGGGTGGTGAAGACCACCATTGCTCAAAGCAAGATTCGCCCTCTATCGACGATCTTCTCTCAAGAGCCAACAAATTCACAAGAGAATTTCTGTAATACTCGTAGTCACCTCTTTGTGTGACTCGAACGGACTCCTTGGACTTCACTTATTTCTATTTTTGGTGTGTCTCCAAAAGGATGTTTGAGAACTTTATTTATAGAGAAGGGTGGAAACCCATCTTCACTCCTAGCCGATGTGGGACTAAAATACCAACTAAAAAAAATGATTTATATTCTAAATTCCGCTATCAACGGAGTCACTTGCAATCAACATAGCCCGCGCATGCGCGCAACAACACAGCAGCAAACGCGTGCAGACTCGCAGACATACAGCTGCGCACAGCTGCATATGCTGCGCAGGCACATATATGCGCATAACAATGCATAACCACACATATCGTGCATACGCAGCAATCAGGCTTGCAACCTACATAGCCCGAGTCTGAGTCGCAAAGCACCATTGGGACTTATCTCCTAAGGGATTTTTTCTAAGAGAGTGACAAAAAGCATAAATGCTTTCTTTGAGAAGTTATTATTTTTTCCTCCTAAGAAAATACCCCTACATGACACCCATATGTGCCCCACCATAACCAATGTGCACACCTCAACACATACAAAGTATTATTGAGATACCAACTTTGTGGTGTAGCCAATGTGGGACTATCTTTCACTAGTCCAAAGGCAAAACACGAACAAACACCCTCATATCTCAATATACGGGTTGAGTGTTCCCACATCGACTATCCATCATGTATTAGGATAGATGTCGCTTACGACTTGAATCTTCCTGTATGGGACAAATAACAGTACGATACAAGGATGGACTAAGCCTTGAATTATGCACCACATCTGCAATTCTTTCCACTCACACAATGGCATCACCTGTGCTTCTGGTTGCACATTAAAGGGCCTGTGCCCACCTGGTTTTGGTGTATGTATATTGGGAGTCTGCAAGCTTACCCTAAAGGGACGATCTATATTTTTTTCATACACTCTAGGTTATTCTTTTAAAGAGTTCTAGCATGAAGCCTTGCGCTTCCTTGCGTTCCTACGCCGCTATGACATGGCCTAAAGCCGAGGCTACACCTCATCGTAGTGTCATACCATTGTAGCATTAGGACCCAGCCTCTTTGTAGTGCCATACTACCCAGCATAAATTCTTATGCTTCCTTGCGGTGTTACGCAGCTGTGACATTGCTCGCATAGTAGACTTTATATCTTTTACCTCTTAATGGTGTCACACTACTGTAACATGAGATCTTTGGCTTTTTTGTAGTGATGCATACCACTCTTCATTCTACAATATTAGGCTACATGCCTATCTGCGATACTATGCCGCTGTGACATGGCCCAAAGCTGAGGTTTTACCCTCTCGAGGTACCTCATGTTGCGTCATCCACTGTAGCATGTATCATGCCCCAGTCCCAAAATACCGAGGGACTAGCCACGTGGTAATGTCCAGCAATACAACTCCAACTGGCAAGCCCAATTTAATGGACCCCTTAGAGTGCACTTAAGCTGTATTACAACTAAATGGTCTACAATGTATGTGTCATAGTCTATGTATCTAATCTCATCCACAATCCATAAACAAGAGGCAATATGATAAACCAGTCTCTAGCACCAATATCATAAATGAAACTGTCTATCACAATGTAATAAATAAATATTACGGGAAACAACCCGTATCAAAATAATGAAAGAAAAAATATCCAAGTCCATAACTAAGAATCACAAGGTATCGTACATAAAGATAATCTGGGAACTTAAGAGAAGTCCTCCGGTACGACCTCGTCCTCGACTGTTGGAACTGCTCCGATATCAGCTACTGACCTGTAAACCTCGGGATAAATCTCCTCGTCAATACCTGGGGACATAATCCATATCCAGGTCCTCAGTGGACATAGCAAAGTACAATAAACACTCAAGCCAAAAGTGAACAGTATAATGGTATGCATAAGGGGGAAGCTACAACAATCAACTATTTGAAATGCAAATAAGAGTATGGTATCGTACCCCAGGTTGGTACTCGCAAAAGATCCCAATAGACACTTCTGTAATCTAACAGTACACTCAAAGCTCCGTGTGGGGGAATAAGGAGGAAGATGTATATATATAAATATAATACTTTAGATTTCGCATAGGAAACCTAAAGCCTAATACACATAAATAGTAATAGTAAAATATGCCCATAGCACGATGAAGACTCTCCCCACCCAATGTAACCTCACGTCTCAATCAAGACGCGCAAGATCATGACCTGTAACTATCAACACAAGTCATAGTCAATATGTACAATTATAATTAACACTATAACATGCATCATGTAGTCCTACCCAGAGTCCAAGTACCACGATCAAGTCGAGAAAGACTCTGCCACATGAATATCGTGTCAAGTGTCCTACGGTCGGATGTGCAAATAATATATGCACAAATTATGGGTTAAGAAGAATGACTCTCTAACTACAATACTCGACTCCGCAGGGATGTCGGTACTCGAATCATGTTCGGACACAAAGTATCGTATAACTGCCCTACGCTTAACAAGTACATCAATAAGCCACACAAATACAATATCCAATGCATAAATAATATCAAATAAATAATATATAACTATAAACATCATGGCAAGGTATACTTGCCTGGTTCTGCAGTTAGTAATGGTAAAGATGATCCCGCGTCCACTCTTTCGGAATTCAATTGACCTAATAATAAATTAATTACTTTAGGGTCCAAACATGATTTTTTGTAATTATAACTAAATTCTATAATTTCTTCTATGCTATGCAAAACAAAGCCCGTTATTATTTCTAGCAACTTTGCTTACTTTTACAGGGTATCGGGACCTAGTTTCTTAGTTTTTGACTTCCAAAATTCAAGTTTAAGTCCCCAATTAAAGGAAATGGAAATAAATCATAACAAATTTTATATTCTAGAATTAAACATGATTTATAGGAATTTATAGTAATAAATTCCAGATTTGACAAAAATAACCTATTTCAAGATTTTGGCCACTTTAGGTTAACTAGTTTTGTCCGACACTTGTTCGAGACATAGCCAATCCATTATTATAGTTTATATTTACTAAAAATTATTTTATACCTATTTTATTCTGTTCTAATCTCAGAAAATATTTACCTATTTATTTCATCCCTAAAATTATCTATTTACTAGCAAAATAATGTCATAAAGTTACCTGAAAACCTAGGCTAGTGGCCCTTGGTTATAGGGTTCAGATTTAAAATTAAAATATCAAAGAATTAATTTAAAAGTACTTATTTTCCAGGAATTAAACACCAATTAATTTACTTTTAATAATCAATAATGATTCCCTCAAGTAAATCGCAACAAAAAGTCTTAAACTAGTTTTACCGACAAGCAAATCATCACCAAACTATCATGAAAAATCTATATTTTCTAATATAAGAACAAGATGGCAAAGTAGGAGTTCTAAATAAGTAATTTGACTTAACCTAAAAGTATCATGCCATGGGATTTGAGAAAGAAGGATTTAATATTTACCGAAACCGTTGGAGGATTGGAAGATGATGTTTCTTTTTGTCCAAGAAATACTCCTTCTCGCTTGTGTCTGGCTTGCTACTCCCTTTGTGATGGGTTGTTGATAAAGAAAAGGGTTCTTGATATATTTATGGGAAAGATAGGGTTCTTCTTGAAGGATTAATGATGTTTGGATGGAGAGATGGTAGAAGGATGATGAAAAGGGAAGCTTTTGGAAGAGAGGAAGGGATTTTTGGTAAAGGAGATAATATTGTGAGGGTGAGAGAGGCAAGGGGGGTTGTTTCACGTGTGAGGGAGAGGGGAAAGGGGCGGCTAGCTACGAGGAGGTGAGTTGATATGGTTTGGGTCAGGGTTTGTGGTAAGTTGATATATATAGGGCATTTTTAAATACATTTAAATAAAGGAGAGGGTTATCCTATTACAAGGGGGTTCGGCCAACGGGGGGCTGCTCTTGGCCAAAAAAGTGAGAGTGGGGTTGGTTATTAAGGTTAGGATTGGATAAGATTTGGTTATTGGGTTTGTTAGGGAAGTGGTTAGGTAGTTATTTGCCAACTAGGTTGCCACCTATACAACTTTCTATAGTTAGAACTTCTCTAAATAGAAATAAATTAATTTAAATATCATTTAAATATATAATATATATTTACATGGGAATATTTGGGGTGCACTACATGCCTATATGTGTTTGGGTTGGGTTCAGGTCAAGTTCTAGTCAAAAGGAGACAATTTTACGGTAACCGTAATTCTAGACGTCCTTTAATATTTTTGGAGCATGGAGGAGATCAAATAAATACAACATCCATGTTCCAACTATATTAGACTCAATTAAAATTCTTATTATAAATTTTGTTGGAAGGAAAAAGGCCGTGCATTGCTCAAAATATCGAAGCCATGGTAAAGGGTCATATATCCAAAAGAAGGTTTTAAAAACTACTACTCTATTCTATTTAAATAAAATAAAAAATTTAAATAAATAAAAAAATTCCAAAATAACCCTATTCAATAATGAGGGGGCTTACAATTTACACTCCTTAAAAGAATTGCATCCTCGCAATTAAGAATAAAGCTACTCTATGAAGCTATAATGACATAATAACCACAGCAGTTCTGAGGCCATACCTGCGTCCTCGAATAAGTGAGGATATCGCTGTCGTACGACATCCTCTCGCTCCCATGTGGATTCACCTAGAGAGTGATGCTTCCAAGCTATGCGAACCAGTCTGATCATCTGACCCCGCAGCGTCTTCTCACCAGTATCAAGTATCCCCACGGGCTGCTCCTCATATCTCAAAATTGAACCTACTGCAATCTCAGAATGATCAACTATATGGCTTGGGTCGGTCACATACCTCCTCAGTTGGGAGACATGGAATACATCATGCACTCCCTCTAGAGATGGGCGTAATGCAAGACGATATGCCACCTCACCAATATGCTCCAAGATATCAAAAGGACCAATGTACCTTGGACTCAGCTTGCCTTTATTTCTGAATCTAATAGTAACTCGAGTTGAGGAGATCCTCAGAAATACGTGCTCGTCTTCCTTGAACTCTAAAGGTCATCGGTACGTATCTGTCCAATGCTTCTGTCTGTCCTGAGCGGCACTAAGATTACTCTGAATTTGCTTCACCTTCTCAACTGTCTGTGTTACCAACTCTGGATCGAGTATCTATCATTCACCTATATCACTCTAACATATAGGAGACCTGCACTTCCTACCGTACAATGCCTCAAAAGGTGCCATTTGGATGCTCGCCTGATAGCTGTTATTGTAGGAGAACTCTACCAGATGCAAATGTTCTTCCCAAGACCCTCCAAAATCTAAAATACAAGATTGTAAGATATCCTCTAGGATCTGTATCGTGCGCTCTAACTGGCCATATGTCTGCGGATGGTAAGCAATGCTGAACTTAAGTCGAGTGCCTAAACTCTCCTACATACTCCGCCAAAAGTGGGATATGAATCTAGAATCACGATCCGATACAATATAACTGGCACTCCATGCAACCTCATAATCTATCACATATACATGTCAGCTAAAATCTCTGTGGACTGTCCGACTCTGAACGGCAAGAAATATGTCGACTTTGTGAGACGGTCACAATAACCCACACTCCATCCTTTCCACTGGGGCTTCTCGAAAATCCTGTAACAAAATCTATGGTGATATGTTTCCACTTCCATTCAGAGATAGAAAGTGGCTGTAACATACCCGCGGTCCTCTGATGCTCGGCCTTAACTTGCTGACAGACCAAACATTTTGCCACGAACCGCACAATCTCTATTTTCAGTTCGTGCCACCAGTAATACTGCCTCAAATCTTGGTACATCTTTATACCTCTCGAATGAATAGAGTAAATAGAGCTTTGTGCCTCCTTTATCAACTCCTGTCTTAACTCTCTATTCGGTACATATAAGCGATTTCCATACTTTAGTGTTCCTTCCTCATTTATCTGAAGTCCCGTCTGCATACCGGCTTTATTCCTCTCTCTAAGTCTCCAAAATCTAGCATCTATCGGCAAAGCTGCCTTGATCCTCTCAACTAGTGAAGACTGAACCTCAAGGTTAGCCAACTGTCCTCCTTGTCCTGGCAGGATAACCTCTATCCCAAGCTCTGGAAGGTCCTCTAATAGCTGGGGCTGCTTCGTCAAGAAATAAGCCGTGGGCTTCCTGCTGAGTGCATCTGCTACGACGTTTGCCTTACTCGGATGGTACTGCAAATCTATATCATAATCAACCATCAATTATAATCATCGCCTCTGCCTCAAGTTGAGGTCCTTCTAAGTGTAGACATACTTTAGACTCTTGTGATCCATAAAAATCTCCACTCGTTCTCCATAAAGATAGTGCCTCCATATCTTCAATACAAAAATCACTACAGCTAGCTCAAGATCGTGCGTCAGATAATTCTTCTAATGCACCTTCAACTGTCTTGATGCATAAGCGATAACCTTGCCATATTGCAAACACATCCCAATCCACTTCCTGACGCACCGTTATATACTATAAATTCTCCCGATCCTGAAGGAAGGGTCAAGACCAGAGCAGTTGTTAACTGCTTCTTCAACTCCTCAAAGTCCTTCTGACACTCCTCTGTCCAAACAAACTCCTGATATTTATACGTCAATCTTGTCATAGGTTCTGCAATCCTCGAGAAATTCTGCATGAACCTCCGATAATATCCGACAAGTCCGAGAAAACTCCTAACCTCTGTAACTGATGTTGGTATAGGCCATGTCTCAATTATAGAAACCTTCTCTGGATCAACTGAAAGTCCTTCCCCTGAAATTATGTGTTCAAAAAAAGGTACTATGTTTAAGCAAAATTCACATTTGCTGAGCTTGGCTTACAGCCTCTCCTGCCTTAGCGTCTCCAACACGATTCTAAGATGCTCCTCGTATTCTTCGTAGTTTTTGGAGTATACCAAGATGTCATCTATAAATACGACAACGAACTTGTCCATGTACTGGTGGAAGACCTTATCCATTAAGCTCATAAATACAGCTGGCGCGTTAGTTAAACCAAATGGCATAACTAAGAACTCATAATGGCCGTACTTGGTCCTGAAGGCTGTCTTTGGTATATCTTCCTTCTGCACCTTGATCTGATGATAGCCAGATATGAGATCAATTTTTGAGAATACATAAGCACCACTTAATTGATCAAACAGATTATCAATGCGTGGTAAAGGGTACCTGTTCTTGATTGTTACAACATTCAGTGCTCTGTAATCAATGCACAAGCATACCATTCCATCCTTCTTTGGTACAAATAGGATAGGCGCACCCCAAAGTAAAACACTGGCTTGAATAAAGCCCTTCTCTAAAAGATCATCAACCTGTATCTTCAGTTCTACTAATTCCTTTGGTGCTAACTGGTACACAGATGAGGTAATGGGCTCTACTCCTGGAGTCAATTCTATAGTAAATTCTATTCCCCGATCAGGTGGTAAGCCTGAAAGATCATCGGAAAATACATCCAAAAATTCTGATATAACCTTCGGGTATTCTCGCCCCCCTTCTGCAGTAAGTGCCTTAAAAGTAGGCTGGACACCCTGCTCTCTGGCTGCTCGAAGAAACTCAAACTTCGGATGTCCTGGCGGTCTAAAGATAACACATCCACGCCGAAAGTCTCTGCCTCCTCAATATTCATGGTACTAACTCAACCATTCCATGCCAAGTACAACATCATAGTCCGGCATGGAGAAAATTAAGAATTGAGCTCAAATATCACGACCACAAACTACTATCGAATAAGATCTATAAGTGTCACTAACGGGATGATACCGCCTCCAGTAAGAATGCTCATGGTCTTCAGGAGGGGTGAGGTAGCTACTCTATGGGTGGCTACGAAACTTGCAACTATGAATAAATGAGATACTTCCGAATCAAATAATAATATAGCAGGTAATGAAGAAACTAGTATAGTACCTGCGATGACCTCTCCTGTAGTCTCTGCCTCCTCAATATTCATGGAAAATGCTTGACCTCATCCCTAAGCTGGTGCTCTCTAATGCTGTACTTGCTGAAATAGTACTGTCTGTGGTGCCAAGGGTGGCCTCGGCTGATATCCTCCCGATCCTGGTAGTCTGGCTCCTCCAATTCCCGTCTGTAGTGCTCTTGGTGCAGGATATGCTAGTCTTTGTGGCTGCTGGACCAGCCTCGATGCTGGTAAAGCGGGTCAGTGTTCCATTGACGCTCCTCCTTGACGTGTATGGCAATCTTTGGTTGTATGCTAACTAGATCGGCAAACTAGACATAGTCCCAACTTGCATCTACACTCCCTTGCATGATGTCCTGTCCTTCCACAGTAGTTACAAGTAGGGGTATTCTGGGATGCTCGCTGTGGTTGAGGCATCGAAGGTCACTTCACTTGACCTCCCTGTGGTACTCGAGCTGGGGCTACATATGGGCACTTCAGGCTGGACTACCTCCTGTGGATGCGTTCTATGCATCGAGCTGCAACAAGGACGTCCGTATAAGAAGTGGGTGCAAAGGAGCCAATCTGTCTCTGTAACTCAAACCCCAGTCCGTCAAAGAATTTCTCTGCCTTTTCTTTCTCTGTCGGGATCAACGTCGTGGCAAAGCGGCTCAACCGTATGAACTCCGTATTATACTCTTTCATTGTCATATTGCCCTGAGTGAGGCGAATAAACTTTTTTTGAAGTTTCGCTCGAGCAATAGATGGAATGTACATCGGCTGGAAGAGTCTAGAGAACTCCTCCCAAGTAACTCGGTTGGCCCAAGTCGTTTCTCTTCAGAGAGCCACCAATGATGTGCGTTGTCCGTCAGCTGCATCCTGACGACAGTCACCAGCACTCCCTCGGAAGCTCAGTGGCTTCCAATTTGTGTTGGATGTTAGTTAGCCACTCATGAACTTCAGTGGGCTCCTCCTTGCCTGAAAAGGTACATGGCTTCAGTTCGCGGAAGTTCGAGATGGATCCCGTCGATTGCTGTCTAACTGGTGGTGTTGCTTGATCTAGTGTTGTCACTATACTCTCCCTCAAGTTCTCTGTCTTGCGTTGCTGGGCCTCTTACTGAATCTGTTGTGGGGCTTGCATCATTGCATATAACACCTATAATAACTGATGTCCGTCCATAGTCTGTCCTGGCAGGAAAGCTGGTAGCAGTGGTATCGGGGAAGTGAATTATGGTGGTGGTGGAATATCATCTCTCTGAAACCTCGAAGCGGGCTGATCTACAGGGTTGCTTTGTAGAGTGGATGGATCTTCACTCTCTGGTATTACCATATCGTCATAAGTAACCACAACACCTGGTGGTGTACCCACGGGAGTCTCGTCGCTGGCTCGTAGATCCATTACTCTACACACATGTAATTATGAGGACCACACTGACGAATCAAAGCATGATGCAAGTCAAGAGATTTAAAATCAAATTTGATATAGAGGTCAAGGACGTGTCAACATGTGGATGAGATCCTATAAGTCTATCCTAATCGCAGGCTTGCTCAGTCACTTAGTTTGAACCAAAGCAATATATTCGTAGACCTATATGGGCCACAATAAAAACTATGTTACGCCCCAGTCCCAAAATACCGAGGACTAGCCACGTGGCAATGGCCAGCATCACAACTCCAACGGACAAACCCAATTTAATGGACCATTTATACTGCACTTAAGCTGTATTATAACTAAATGGTCTACAATATATGTGTCATAGTCTATGTATCTAATCCCATCCATAATCCATAAACAAGAGGCAATATGATAAACCAGTCTCAAGCACCAATATCATAAATAAAACTGTCTATCACAATATAATAAATAAATATTACGGAGAACAACCAGTATCAAAATAATGAGAGAAAATATCCAAGTCCATAACTAAGACACAAGGTATCATATATAAAGATAATCGGAGAACTCAAGAGAAGTCCTCCAGTACGACCTCGTCCTCAGCTGCTGGAACTGCTCCGATATCAGCTTCTGACCCGTAAACCTCGGGATAAACCTCCTTGTCAATACCTGGGGACATAATCCATATTCAGGTCCTCAGGGGACATAGCAAGGTACAATAAATACTTAAGTCAAAAGTGAACAGTATAATGTTATGCATAAGGGGGAAGCTACAACAATCAACTATATGAAATACAAATGAGAGTATGGTATCGTACCCTGGGTGAGTACTCACGAAAGATCCCAATGGACACTTCCGTAATCTAACAGTACACTCAAGGCTCCGTGTGGGAGAATCAGGAGGAAGATGTATGTATATATAAATATAATACTTTAGATTCCGCATAGGGAACATAAAGCCTAATACATATAAATAGTAATAGTAAAATATGCCCAAAGCACGATGAAGACTCTCCCCACCCAATGTAACCTCACGTCTTAATCAAGACACGCAAGATCATGACCTCTAACTATCAACACAAGTCATAGTCAATATGTACAATTATAATTACCACTATAGCATGCATCCTGTAGTCCTATCCAGAGTCCAAGTACCACGATCAAGTTGAGAAAGACTCTGCCACATAAATATCGTGTCAAGTATCCTATGGTCAGATGTTCAAATAATATATGCATAAATCATGGGTTCGGAAGAATGACTCTCTAACTACAATACTCGACTCTGCAGGGGATGTCGGTACCCGAATCTTGTTCGGATATAAAGTATCGTATAACGGCCCTAGGCTTAACAACTACATCAATATGCCACACAAATACAATATCCAATGTATAAATAATATTAAATAAAAATATATAACTGTAAACATGTCACGCCCCAGTCCCAAAATGACGAGGGACTGAGCACGTGAGCAATGGCCAGCAGCACGCACCGATGGACAACCCAATTTAATGGATCCATCAGGGCATGCTTAAGCTGCAGTCTAACAGTAATAAGTTACAAGTCTCAGGTATTTCTAATCTCATCCACAGAACAATACAGATTAATGCCAGAAATATTGCAATGGAAATAAATAAGCAATATTAAATAAGGTTATCTCGGGAAACAAATCCGAGAATTATTTTGTTACATTTAAGGAAACATAGACTGGAAATAAAATACTGAAAAGGAAATACTGTGTAGCTGAAGCCGGTGCTCAGGTGAAGTCTTCGGCCACTATCTCGTCCTCAGTTCCGGGTTCTGCTCCAAGGAGTGCTCCTGTATCGTACACCTCGGGATAGTTCTCTGCGGCTATACCTGGGGACATAGTCCATTCCAGGTCCTCAGGGGACATAACAAGGTACAGAAAATACAAGCCAAAACATATGCAGTGCAGCAACAAGATAAACAGCAGGGTAAATATGTAAACCAGCTAGTGATATGCAAGTGAGAGTTTTAGTCATACTCAGGCTGAGACTACTACAGGATCAGTGTCGAAGAAACCATAGCAGTATTTTCTCGAAGAGCCAGAACTTATGCCAAAGCTCTGTATCAGAGACTAAGACACCTCCAGATAATATTATTTACATTATAATCAGCCTTGATATGGTAATACTCTCTCCACCCCATGTAATCTCACGTTACAGTTCCAGAAATATCAGGTACAAGTCACGCAAGTTTGAACTAATGCAATGAGTCAGGCTAGAATCTAAGCATGTAAACTGGAAATGACATGAAAATGTAGCCTATATAGAATTACCAGGTATATCTCAGGCAATTCCGTCACATGAAGAGTGTCAGGTGTCCTGGGTTGAGCAGTTAAACAAGTTCACATATGAAGCTACAGAAATCAAGTAAAATACTATAATCAGAAATATCTGAGAATTGACAAGCTTTACTTGCCCATTAATGTATAACTAAGTCCAGGAAATAAGTAGCAAAGCTGCAACTTTTGGCAAGGTACACTTGCCTGTGGTTCCGGCTCGGTTTGCAGTTCTGACTTCGGCAGGAATTGCAGGCGGTACTCCGGTTGCTGAAACAAACATCACCATCAGATCCAAAAAATATCAATCAGCTAGAAACGCCTGTCCTTGGGTCCAATTTGGAGACAAGGACAAAAACGACAGTTTCGGGTCAAAACGGGGTCCATCGGTGGGCCCGCTTTGTACCGAAAACGCGTCAGGGTCAACGGTCTCCAAATTCACCAAACTTAGTGTCAACAGGTCAGGAACGCTGATACGAACCCAACGGAACTTTCAGAATTGAATTCCGATGAGCCGATCACAAAATCGCCCGTCGAGCGGGGCCTATGGGGCCCACGACACGCGATTTCGTCAACGTTCTCAGAATCGAACCAAACTTGACCCACAGGACCAGCGTATCGCTACGAGTCCGATGGCGTAAGTTTTGTTTCAATCCGACGAGTGTACACAAAGTTAGGGTGAATTGCAGAAAAGGCGGATACGGGGCGATGTCCGCGGATACGCGTTGATTTTGGTGTGCACGCACACCCGAATCAGCTTCCGCGAAATCTTACACGTCCGTATCGACGAGGCGCACGTATCTGTGAAGACCGCGCGCGACCAAGTCGTCCCGTTTGGCGGGGCGTACTCAGTTCCGGGGTGAAATAAGGTCTGGTTTTTCCTGTTTTTGGATCGCGGTGTGCGATCACCACAAGACGCGATGCCCTGAACGGTTTATCCGAACACCGAGAGGGTCATACAGGCTTCGCAACGTAATTTGCGGAATCAGAAACAGAGCTACGAGGCGAAAGTTACACGCACCTGAAGGGGACCCGAAAAATAGGGTCGAGTCATGTCCGACACGTGTCCGGACACAGGGAATTAGGGTTAGGGTTTGGAGTCCCTCGCCGGCGCTCAGGGCGACGCTGGGTCGGCGCTGAGGCGGGGAGCGGCTGGCCGGCTGCTGCGCGGCGAGGCGGCAGCCGTCGTCGGCGCTGTGGGCGGTGGAGGTGGCGCCGCTGCTGCCCGAGCTGCTGCTGTCGAGTGCTGCGGTGGCCGTCGTCGGCGCTGCGGGCGGTGGAGGCAGCGCGGCGGGCTCGTCGTGGTGGTGGTCGGCACGGCGAGTGGCAGGCGGCGTCGTGGCGGGTCTGAGGCGGTGGCGGCGTGGTGGGTCTGAGGCGGTTGGGGCTCGTCGGGGAGGGTTTTAAAGGGGGCTGGAAAGGGGGTCGTGGCCGAGGGGGTGGCCGGGATGGGCGGAGTCGGGGCGGAGAAGGCGGTGAGGGGCCGGGTTGCGGGCACGGGTCGGGTTCGGCGGATCCGACCCGACCCGCTAGGGGCTGGGCTCGGGTTGGGCTGGGCTGGGCCGGGCCGGCCCAACGGGCCGCGGGCTGGGTATTAAAATAAAAATAATAAAAATAATAATATAATAATAATTATCAGTAAATAATTAATAATTAAATAATTTAATTAAATAAATACTTATTAGGCATTTAAAAATAGGTCCGAGGTCCGATAAATTCTAGAAAAATTGTCCTAAGTCCAGTTTTTAATTTTACATCCAAAAATATAATTTTTATAATATTTTATTACTGTTTAATATCAATTAAAAATCATGAAATAATTAAAACCCTGTTTTTAAATTACAGAAAAATCCCAGAAAATTCCAGAAAATTGTGAAAAATCCAGATTTTAAAATTTTGAAAAATTAGGGGGTTTATAAAATAGCTTGGCAAGGTACACTTGCCTGGTTCTTCAGTCAGTGATGGTAAAGATGATCCCGCGTTCACTCCTTCGGAATTCAATTGACCTAAAAATAAATTAATTACTTAAGGTTCAAAATATGATTTCTTGTAATTATAACTAAATTCTATAATTTCTTTGATGCCATGCAAAATCAAGCCCGTTATTATTTCTAACAACTTTGCTTACTTTTACAGGGTATCGGGACATAGTTTCTTATTTTTTGACTTCCAAAATTCAAGTTTAAGTCCCCAATTAAAGGACATAAAAATAAATCATAATAAATCTTATATTCTAGAATTAAATATGATTTATATGAATTTATAGCAATAAAATCTAGATTTGACAAAAATAACCTATTTCAAGATTTTGGCCACTTTAGGTTAACTAGTTTTGTCCGACACTTGTTCGAGACATAGCCAATCAATTATTATAGTTTATATTTATTAAAAATTATTTTATATCCTATTTTATTCTTTTCTAATCTCAAAAAATATTCACCTATTTATTTTATCCAAAAAATCATCTATTTACTATCAAAACAATATCATAAAGTCACCCGAAAACCTAGGCTAGTGGCCTTTAGTTATATGGTTCAGATTTGACATTAAAATATCAGAGAATTAATTTAAAAATAATTATTTTTTAGAAATTAAAAACCAATTAATTCAGTTTTAATAATCAATAATGATTCTCTCAAGTAAATCGCATCAAAAAGTCTTAAACTACTTCTACCGACAAGCAAATCATCACCAAACTATCATGAAAAAACTATATTTTCTAATATGAGAAAAAGATGGCAAAATAGGGGTTCTAAATCAGTAATTTGACTTAACCTAAAAGTATCATGCTATGGGATTTGAGAAAGAAGGATTTAAGATTTACCGAAACAGTTGGAGGATTGGAAGATGATGCTTCTTCTTTTCCAAGAAACACTCATCCTCGCTTGTGCTTGGCTTGTTACTCCCTTTGTGATGAGTTTTTGATAAAGAAAAGGGTTCTTGATATATTTATGGGAAAGATGGGGTTCTTCTTGAAGGTTTAATGGTGTTTGGATGGAGAGATGGTAGATGGATGATGAAAAGGGAACAAGCTTTTGGAAGAGAGGAAGGGATTTTTGGGGAAGGAGATGATGTTGTGAGGGTGAAAGAGGGAAGGGGTGATATTTCATGTGTGAGGGAGAGGGGAAAGGGGTGGCTAGATATGAGGAGGCGAGTTGATATGGTTAGGGTTAGGGTTTAGTGGTATGTTGATATACATAGAGCCTTTTTAAATAGATTTAAATAAATGAGGGGGTTATCCTATTGCTAGGGGGTTCGGCCAAGGGAGGGGGGGGGGGGGCTGCACTTGGCCGAAAAAGTGAGGGTTGGGTTGGTTGTTATGGTTAGAATTGGATAAGATTTGGTTGTTGGGTTGCTTAGGGAAGTGGTTAGGTACTTATTTGCCAACTAGGTTGCTACCTATATAACTTTCTATAGTTAGAACTTATCTAAATAAAAATAAATTAATTTAAATATTATTTATATATATATAATATATATTTACATGAGAATATTTGGGGTGCACTACATGCCTACATGTGTTTGGGTTGGGTTCGGGTCAAGTTCTAGTCAAAAGGAGATAATTTTACGGTAACCGTAATTCTAGACGTTCTTTAATATTTTTGGAGCATGGAAGAGATCAAATAAATACAAAATCCATGTTTCAAATATATTAGACTCGATTAAAATTAAAATTATAAATTTTTTTGGAAGGAAAAAGTTCATGCATTGCTCAAAATATTGAAGCCATGGCAAAGGGTCATATATCTAAAATAAGGTTTTAGAAATTACTACTCTATTCAATTTAAATTAAATAAAATAATTAAATAAATTAAAAATACCAAATAATCCTATTCAAAAATGAGGGGGCTTACAGCATGGAGTACTATACTCCTTTGTAGCGTTATGCTATCCGTGCTTCCTACAAAGCACGTCGGATATTCAAAATGTCCGAGAACTCATTAAGGCGTCTAAGCCAACCTCCCACATGACTTGTTCTATATAAAGAACAAAAAGTAGACAATAGTGGTTCTGGGTCCGTAATTCCTCAATGTTTCAAAGGACTACCCACTGTTCCAGATATTCTTCCAGTTAATGATCCTTCTTTGAACCAAAAGCTAGTTTCCTAATAGATTTCTCTTTGAACTAATAGTATAAAATATTATGGTAGAATTACAAAGACACAATATCAGAATGTCCTTAAGTCCATCTTGATTGCTATGTCCTCGACCGGCTGGCATTTAAGATATTTGGTGAACGGATAAGCTAGATTCTTCTGGCTTCCAACATCAATCACGATAATGACTCCAATCTTGATAAGATTATTCACTGCCATGTGCCTAAGTCGCACAATTCTCTTCATGCCATTAAAGCGATTATTTGATGCTACTGCTATAGTCGCCTGGTTGTCGCATTAAATCACTACTACCAAAATCTGCGTACCAACCACTGGAAGATCATACATGAGCTCCCAAAGCCATTATGCTTCATCTGCTGCAGCTGCCAGTGTATAGAACTCATATTTTATTAAGGAATGAGAGTGCATAGTCTGCTTCTTCCACTTCCATGATATTACAGCTCCACCCATGAAGATGATGTATCCTCCTGTGGACCTTTTACTCTCTACTTTTAAGCACCAGCTTGCATCACTGAAGCTTTCCACTACTGTCGAATAATCGATGTAGTATAGTAAATATTTCTGAGTCATCTTGAGATATCTCATTACTCTCTTCACAACTTTCCAGTGCTCCACATCTGGGTTGCTCGTGAACTACCTCAGCATCCCTACAGTAAAAGCTATGTTAGGCCTTGTGGCAGTTATTGCATACATCAAACTCCCGATGACGCTTGAGTATCCAGCCGCCTGACACTTTTCCTATGATTTGGTATCAGTTTTTTGTCATACCTGTACAGAGTATCGATCCCTGGAAGATCCTGATATCCATACCATATGAGCATCTTCTCAAATTAATGAGACTATGATAGCACCACTCCAGTGTCCGTCCAGATAATCTTTATCCTTAGGATAATATTAGCTTTCCCGAGGTCCTTCATACTAAACTTGGATGAGAGGAATTTATTTGTCCTTGTGACACATTCTAGATCATTACCTAAGATTAGCATGTCGCCCACCTACATACAAAAGGTAACTCCTCTTCCGTTAGCGAACATTGTATAAACATATTTGTCCGTCTCACTGACCCTGTAGCCGTTTGATCTTATGACTCTATTAAACTTCTCATGCCACATCTTGGAAGATTATTTCAGATCGTATAATGATTTCACTAACTTGCAGACTTTCTCTTCAAGCCATTTGACAACAAATTCTTATAGCTGTTGCCTGTAAATCTCTTCGGTTAATTCTCCATTCAGGAATGCTATTTTAACATCTAAAGATGTATTACTTGCTTGTGAATTACACTTATAGAAATAGATATCCTGATGGTTGTCATCCACGTTACTGGAGTATATATGTCAAATTAATCGATCCCCTGCTTCTGAAAAAATCCCTTGGCAACCAACCTTGCCTTGAACTTGTCAACAGTTCCATCGGCCTTTATCTTCTTCTTGAATATCCACTTGCATCTAATTGGTTTATCTCCTTCAGGAAGATCAAGTAACACGTAAGTATTGTTGGAGGTTATTAAATCATTTTCATCATTGATAGCCTCCCTCCAGAAGATAACATCTCTGGTCTTTATCGCCTCATCATAGGTAAGTGGATCTACTTCCACATGATAGGTGATAAAGTCATCTCCAAAGTCGTTCTGTCTTCTCACTTGCTTAGATACTGGTTTTGCGAGTTCTGGTTCGAACGTTGTCTCTAGAATGATAAATTCTTCTTAGACTACATCTTTATTGGAGGCATTAGCCTCCTATGAACTCACATTATTCTCCAGAATATTCGTGATAACAATGTTCTTGTGCCTTGCAAATTTATCTTCAAAGAATTTTGCGTCGCGAGATTCGATGATATGATTTGATTCAATATCGAGAAACCTCTAAGCATCACTCTTCTTAACATAGCCCAAGAAAATAGTCTTCGTAGTCCTTTTACCCAGCTTCTGAATCTTCAAGTCCAGAAACTTCACATATGCCATACACCTCCACACTCGAATACCATTCAAGTTGGGTTTGAACTTAAACCAGAGTTCACGAGGAGTGACATCAGAAGTTGCGTATGGCACTCTGTTCAAAATAAAAGTAGCCGTAAGAATAGCTTCTCCCCAGAAGCAGTATGGAAGACCCGTAAGTCAACAATATTGAATTTATAATCTCTGTCAATGTCCTGTTCTTCCTTTCAACTATCCCATTTGATTGAGTAGAATATGGAGCAGTTGTCTCAATGATAATTCCATGTTCTTTGTAGAAAAATTTTAATTCAATAGACCTATACTCTCCGCCTCGATCACTTATGATTCTCTTGAGTTGTTTTCTGTTTTACGTTCAGCCTTAGCCCTGAACTCCTTGAACTTCTCGAATGCTTCGTCTTTTGACTTAAAAAAATAGACGAACATGTACTTTTAGTAGTTGTTGATGAATATAATAAAATAATTAATCTTGGCCTTTATGGAGAATAGTTTGAAGTCACAGATATCTGAGTGCACCAACTCCAAAAGATATGTGCTATGGTTAACCCACTTGAACGATTTTTTTGTAATCTTTGTCTGCGCACAGACCTCACACTTCTCTACCTCCTTGCCCCTATATTTGGAGATAAGCCCTAGACTAGACATTTTGTTGATTCTTTTATAATGAATATGTCATAGTCTATTGTTTCATAACTCAAGAGAATAACTAGAAGAATAGACTACATTAACATTATTAGCAGAAGTTTCAAGCTGGAGTTTGAATATTCCTTCGGTAAAAAATACTTTTTTGAAGTATGTTCATTTGTAAGACATCACTATCTGCCCAGAATTAATGTCTATCTCTAAGCTTGTGTTGCATAACAGACTTCACGAGACAAGGTTCTTGGCTATCACTGGTACGTGCTTTACATCCTGAAGCATCAGCGACTTTTCCAAAGTCAGATTCAGTACCACCGTTCCGGTCCCAAGTACTTCATCTCATGCCTGGTTTGCCACCTTGACCTTCTCAAATGTAGGCTTATTGGTGGTGAATAACTCCTTCTTTGAGCAAACATGAAAGGATGTGCCAGTATCCACCGACCAGTTAGTATCTAATCTAGCCGTGGCAACCTGCACAATCATATCAACCTTGTTAAGCTCACCTTATTCTGTCTATTTGGGCTTGGATTTGAAGTCTTTCCGGTAGTGTCTCTTCTTGCCACAATTGAAATAAGTCATATATGACTTGGACTTTGGCTTGAATGAAGCCGAGTTCACCTTCAGATGGTTGAAGTCCTTCTTATTATAAAAAGCCTTCTGCTTTCCCTTGGAGTCATTAGTATGCACCAAGTTGACCTTGGCCAACTTCTTAGATAGCGTGTCCACCTTGTTTTGAGCCCTCAACTCATCTTCAACTTAGATCCAATGTAGTAGGAGATTAAGATTGACATCCATCTTCTGCCAGTGAATATTTGAGATAAAGTTGCTCCACCCAGTCGGGAACTTGGCGACAATACCTTCCACGACAAAAGCATCGACTATGTGTATGCCATCATCATCAAGTTATTTATGTAACTTGAGAAATTCCTTGACTTGAGGCAATATTGCCTTGTCATCCTCAAACCGCATCGTCCAGATTTTTTGGTCACATAAATTTTGCTGGGCTCTCACCAGCCTTGTAATATTTTTCCAGTGACTCTGAAATGACCTTTGCATGGTCTGTCTTACTGTATGACTCCGCCGACTATCTTCCATGGAGTTCAAAATCAGCAACTTGTAGAGGTTGTTATCTCTCCTCCACTTGTTTCGTGCAATAGTTGCAGTAGGAATCGCCTGAACAGTAGCATCATTACCCTCCAGAATAATAGGCTAAGGATATGTCAACACGTAATCCACGTTTACGAGTGGAAGATTAAGGCTGACCTTTCTCTTCCAGATGTTGTAATGCTCCCCGTCAAACTTTTTAAGTTTGTTAAAACTTGCGTCGAGAAGACTTGCACGATTTTTTTTCATCTTATTCGGATCTTGCTTTGAGATTGTTAGTCCCGAGGCTTAACCAAAGATGGATGAATGGGAGCAGGAACAAAGGTTATCCCCTCTCCTAATTCCTGAAGATGAATGTGAGACACTACGAGAATAAGGCAAATTAGTGATGCAAAAAAGCATCACCAAATGTCAAAATTATGTCGCTAATAATGTGTAGTGGGGCATTTAGAGACGTTTGGACTTAGTCGCAAAAAAGCTAGTCGCTGATGAAAATAACGTCGAAAAATGTCGCTCTAGCGACGTAATTTAGCGACGTTACAAAGTCATAAAAATGGCGACTCTTAGTGTCGAGTGTCCCTAAATTTGTGATGTTGAAATTTGGTCGGTAATTATCGTTAAATTTAGTGACGACCTGCGACAGAATCAACGACGAATAGCTAACATAAAAAAAATTTCCATGTCAGCAATATTTAGCGACGTATAGTGACGATCAACGATGCCATGAGATAGTTTAGCGACGTCATTAGTGACACATAAGGACGTCACTGTATCGGCACAATATTTATATTAAGTTTTTGAATATGGCCAATCGATTAAGTTTAGCATTTTGGTAATCAATCAATCACTATAACTCAACATTGTCCAGATATGTAATATTTGCTTCTGTATATTTTCTTGTTCGTCTAACATGTAATTGTAGAAAGTAATAAGCAAGATAAGCAATGGACATATGCTATATGATGATGAGCCAAAGAAGGTGTTATATCAGAAGATTCTGTCCAACCATCTACGACTTATCTGGTGCCTCGCACCCGGGGGTTCCCAGATCTAGTTATCTTTGGACAACTGTCGTAAAAAAAAGCGTCTTCATGTCAGCAGATATTTTAGAAGTTTGGCGTCATCAGTGCTCTTGGTTTTCATATGTAATCTTATATTTTATTTGAGTCTAGGACTTATGTAAGTCGAGTCACGCTGGTAACTATAAAGCAACTAAGTCCACTCAAATAGCCTAAAATCTATCCACCCAGAAATCAGGCCAAATATATCTTGAACCTATCTACCAATATAAACCCCCTGATTTTTCAAGAATTTTTAAAATGGATTTTTCACAATTTTTTAGATTTTTCTGAGATTTTTTAACTAACTAAAACTAAGGTATTTTGAAATTAAATGATTTTTAAATGATGTTAAATAATATTAAAATATTATAAAAATAATATTTTCTGGTGTAAAATAAAAAATTAGACATAGGATAATTTTCCGAGAATTTATTGGACCCCGGAAGCATTTTTAAAGCCCTAAAAACTAAGTTTATAATAAACCGAAATAAACCCTGAATTAAACCCGGTTCAAGTGAACCAAACCAACCCAAACCGGACCCGGTTCAATTGAACCGATCCAAACCCTGCGGGTCAGATCCAGGTATAACCCGCCGACCCGAAACCCGATTACCCGAACCCGTATTCCTGTTTTAGTGGATCGGGCCAGATCCGCCACCCGACCCGACCCGACTTCGCCTACCCGAAACCCCTTTCCTCTTCCTCGACTACCCCGTAAATGCAGCCGCTCCGGCTTCCCTTAACTGCCGCCCCCAGTCGTCCCCTCGTTCCGGCCGCTCTCAGCCCTAGCGCCACCGCCTTCCCTCTCTCCACCGCCTCCACTCCCTCAGAGCCTTGCCGTCCTCCAGCTCCCTCTCTCCTCCAGCGCTGTGCCCAGCCCGACAGCAGCAGCAACCCCGACCGTCGGGCCACCTCCCCTAAGCCTCGCCTGAGCCTTCCCTGGCCGCCTCCGCCCGAGCAGCCCACCCAACCATGCCTAGTCGCCTCCGGCGAAGCCCCAGCCGCAGCACCTCAGCAGAGCCGCCTCCACCTCCCTCAGCTCTTGCGAGTCTCCGGTCGTCTGAACCCTAACCCTTGGACACTGTGCTGTGTCGCAGTATGTCCCGTCGACTCGCGGACACGAGAATTCGTTTTCCACGGAGCCCTGTTCAGGTAGCATTTTCTCTCTCCTTGTTGCCCCATTTTCTGTTCTGTCAGTTGTGACATGAACCCTGCGTGATCCTCTCGATGCCCGTGCAAAGCGCTCGGTGTGTCGCGTCCTGTGGTGATCGCGAACAGTGATCCAAAAACAGGAAAAATAATACCCTATTTTCCTCCGAAACTGAGTACGCCCGCCAAACGGGATAACTTGGTCGCGTGCGGTCTTCACCTAAAGGTGCGCGCCGTTGATACGGACGTGTGAGATTTCGCTGAAGTTGATTTGGATGTGCGTGCACACCGGAAACAACGCGTATCCGCCGACAACGCCCCGTATCGACATGTTCTGGAACTCGCTGTAACTTGGTGTACACACGTCAGATTGAATCGAAACTTGCGCCATCGGACTCGTAGCAATACGTTGGTCCTGTGACCCAAGTTTGGTTCGAATCTGAGAAGATTGACAAAATTGCGTATCGTGGGCCCCGCACCTCCACTTGACCGACGATTTTGTGATCGGCTCATCGGAATCCAATTCTGGAAGTTCCATTGGGTTCGTATCATCGTCCTGGACTTGTTGACACTAAGTTTGATGAATTTGGAGATGATTGTTTTTGACACATTTTTCGGTGCAAAACGGCCCATATGTGGATCCCGCTTTGACCTGAAACTGTTATTTTTGCCCCTGTGTCCAAATTGGACTCAAAGACAGGCATTTTTAGCTATTTAATATTTTTTGAATCTGATGGTGATGTTTATTTCAGCAACCGGAGGAGTACCTGCAAATTCCACTGAGACCAGAGCTACAGTTGGAGTTAGAACCCCAGGCAAGTGTACCTTGCCAACATTGCAGTTTTGTTACATATATCCTTGACTTATTTATATGTTTTACATGCTTGACCTAGGACCGTGTGACTTTACTTAGCGTCCGATTAATAGTCGAGTGCCAACACCGTACGCGGAGTTGTGTAACGTCACCTAGACATGGATACCGAGACCCTATACTTCTCGTGCTTGCATTATCAAGTACGTCATAACCCAGGACACTTGACACTCTTCATGAGACAGAATCTTCCTGAGACATTCATGGTGATTCTGTATAGGTTATAGGTTTTATGATATATTCTTTTGCTTAGATATTATATGACTTGCTGCATTAGTTATTATCCTGCGTGGCATGAACATGAGACATTGTGGACATGAGACGTATGATTACATTGGGTGGGGAGAGACACACAGGCTACAGGTTGATTATATTATACCGGCGTCTTAGTCACTCTCCGAGCTAGACAACCACATGATATCACTGCTACCGGCTCCCCGACACAGAGCTTGTAGTGGTTTCAGCCTGAGTTCTAGTGAAGCTCTCATCTTGCATTTCACTTAGCTGGTTATCTAGTTTACCCTTTTGTTTCATTATTGCTGCACTGTATTTATTTTGGCTTGAGTTATTTTGTACCTTGCTATGTCCCCTGAGGACCTGGATTCGGATTATGTCCCCAGGATTAGCAGACGAGATCGACCCCGAGGTATACGGGACATGAGCATTAGCAGAAGCAGAAGCAGAAACAAGAGTAGTTAGTGGAGCAGTACCAGGTCCAGTAGACGAGTGACCTCTGCGGGTATCTTCTGAATATATACTTTGTCCATACCCAGTATTGTTGTTGATATCTTTATTCTTGTATCTTGACAGTTGTATCAGACTTATTATCGGATTGTTCCCCAATTTTAATTACTTGTGACTGATGATGTTTTATTTCCTTTTGTTGATATTGATATATTTATTCTGTGGATGAGATTAGTAGACCCTTATTGTTGTATTACAGCTTAAGTACGCCCCGATGGATCCATTAAATTGGATTGTCCATCGGTGTATGCTGCTGGCCATTACCACGTGTCTAGTCCTTCGATATTTTGGGACTGGGGCGTGACATAGTTTTTGTGGTAGTCCATACAGGTCAACGATTAAATTGCTTCGGTTTCAACTTAGGGACCGAGCAAGCCTGTAATAAGAATATGATAAGTTTTAGGATCTCATCCACTTGCTTGAAACGTTATTGATATCTATATCGGATTCGAATTAATTTCTTGACTTGCATCCTGCCTTGATTCCTGTGCGCCTCTTATTATTTATTTTGGATGCAGAGTTATGGATCTACGAGCAAATAACGAGACTCCTGCAACATCACCACGAGATGCTGTGATAACCAACGAAGATGAAGTAATACTAGTGAATGAAGGTCAATCAGCTCAACAATGTAGTCAAGCAAATCAGCATGCCTCGAGAATCCAACAAGATGACCTCCCACCTCCGCCGCAGTTTACTCCACCAATGCCCGTAATCCTACAAGGGCAGGCTATGGATGGACAACAAATGTTTCAAATAATCTATGCAATAATGCAAGCTCAACAAGAGGCTTGGAGTCACAACCTAGTAACCGTACTAGAGCAGGCAAATTTACCAGCACTACGGCCAACGACGGGTTCTATCACCGATTTTCGCCAGCTGAAGCCCCGTACCTTCTCAAGCAAAGAGGAGCCTACAGAAGTTCATGAGTGGCTCACCAACACTCAACATCAATTAGAAGCAGGTGAGCTTCCAAGGGAACGTTGGAGACTGCCGTCAGAATGTAGTTAACGGACAATGCACATCACTGGTGGCTATCTGAGGAGATGCGGCTCGGACTAGACCGAGTCACTTGGGAAGAGTTTTTCAGACTCTTTCAGGATATGTACATTCCAGCCATCGCTCGATCAGAGCTTCGAGACAAGTTCAATAGCCTCACTCAAGATAATCTGACAATGGAAGAATACAACGCGGAATTCATTCGTCTGAGTCGCTTCGCCCCAACCCTGATCCCGACAGAAGAAGAGAAGGCTGAGAAGTTCTTCAACAGACTAAACTTTGAGCTACATAAACTAATTGGATCCGTTGCTCCTACATCTTACTCGAACGTCCTTGCTGCAGCCCGACGCATGAAGCGCGTCACCAAGAGAGAGACCAGTCTGAAGCGGCCGTCCACATCAGCACCAGCCGAAGCACCACAGAAAGAAGTTACAAAAAGACCTCACATACACCAGCCATCTAGAGCATCTCCACAGGCACTACATGTCTGTCAATATTGTCGCAAGCGAGGCCATACTGAGAACGAGTGCAGACGAAAAAGGAGATTATGTTTAGCTTGCGGATCCAGTCAACATTCAGTGAAGGAATGCCCTGAGCATCGAGAAAGAGCACCAATGGTTAACCAACAAGCGTTACCAGTACCGAGGCCAGCCTATCCAGCATTGGGAGCACCGCAAACGGGAGTTGAAGGAGTCCTACCACCAGCTCTAGGAGGGTATTAGCCGAGGCCACCTTTGATACCCCAGGCACTATTCTTCCAGCAGGCTCAACAGCAGCAGAGGAATCGACTACAAGGACGCGGACAAGCCCTGGCGATGACCTTGAAGGATGCGCGGACTCTTGGAGTAGCTAATGCGCGTAAGTTTTCATAGTTATCTGCTTCTAGATTTGCTTTAGTTCGTGCCTATTGGTTCGTGACCTTAGCCTTGACCTGGTAACTTTGAACTTGCTAATAATTGATAACCTAGAATTATAACTGATAACCTAATATATTTTTATAGTGATAATCTAGTTTTTTTAAACTGTAGTTTTTTATATTTCCTTCATCCGAGAAATTGCATAACTTTTAATGATTAGGGAAATGATTTTCCCTATGTGTTCTTCTTAAAACCCTCATCCTTGATCATGTTGTGCTTCGAACAATGTTTGCAACCTTGTCATCTCTGTTAATCGGTTATTCTTTGATTGCGAGGATGCAATCCTCTTAAGGGGGGTAGATTGTAAACCGCCTAATTTTTCAGGAATTTTTAAAATAGATTTTTCATAATTTTCTAGATTTTCTGGGATTTTTTAACTAATTAAAACTAAGATATTTTAAAATTAAATGATTTTTAAATGTTGTTAAATAATATTAAAATATTATGAAAATAATATTTTCTGGTATAAAATAAAAAATTAGACATAGGGTAATTTTTCGGGAATTTATTGGAACCAATAAGCATTTTTAAAGCCCTAAAAACTAAGTTTGTAATAAACCAAAATAAACCCTGAATTAAACCCGGTTCAAGTGAACCAAACCAACCCAAACCGGACCCGGTTCAATTGAACCGACCCAAACCCTACGGGTCGGATCCGGGTCTAACCCACCGACCCGAAACCCGATTACCCGAACCCGTATTCCTGTTTTAGTGGATCAGGCCGGATCCGCCGCCCGACCCGACTCGGCTCCACCTACCCGAAACCCCTTTCCTTTTCCCCGACTCCCTCGCACCCGCCGTCGCTCCGGCCTCCCTCAACTGCCGCCCTAGCCGCCCTCAGCCATCCCCTCGTTCCGGCCGCTCTTAGCCCTAACGCCACCGCCTTCCCTCTCTCCACCGCCTCCACTCCCTCAGAGATTCGCCGTCCTCCGCCTCCTTCTCTCCTCCAGCGCCGTGCCCAGCCTGACAGCAGCAGCAGCCCCGGCCGTTGTGCCACCTCCCCGCAGCCTCGCCTGAGCCGTCCCCGACCGCCTTCGCCCGAGCAGCCCACCCAGCCGTGCCTAGCCGCCTCCGGCGAAGCCCCAGCCGCCGTACCTCAGCAGAGCCGCCTCCGCCTCCCTCAGCTCCGGCGAGTCTCCGGCCGTCTGAACCCTAACCCTTGGATACTGTGTTGTGTCGCAGTGTGTCGTATCGACTCGCGGATACGAGAATTCGGTTTCCACGGAGCCCTGTTCAGGTAGCATTTTCTCTCTTCTCGTTGCCCCGTTTTCTGTTCCGTCAGTTGTAACACGAACCCTGCGTGACCCTCTCGATGCCCGTATAAAACGCTCGGTGTGTCGCGTCCTGTGGTGATCGCGAACTGCGATCCAAAAACAGGAAAAATAATACCCCATTTTTTCCCAGAACTGAGTACACCCCGCCAAACGGGATAACTTGGTCGCGTGCAGTCTTCACCGAAAGGTGCACACCGTTGATACGGACGTGTAAGATTTTGCAGAAGTTGATTTGGATGTGCATGCACACCGGAATCAACGCGTATCCGCCGACAACGCCCCGTATTGGCCTGTTTTGGAACTCGCTGTAACTTGGTATACACACGTCGGATTGAAACGAAACTTGCGCCATCGGACTCGTAGCAATACGTTGGTCCTGTGACCCAAGTTTGGTTCGATTCTGAGAACGTTGACAAAATTGCGTATCGTGGGCCCCGTAGCTCCACTTGACGGGCGATTTTGTGATCGGCTCATCGAAATCCAATTCTGAAAGTTCTATTGGGTTCGTATCATCGTTCTGGACTTGTTAACACTAAGTTTGATGAATTTGGAGATGATTGTTTATGACACATTTTTCGGTGCAAAGCGGATCCCGCTTTGACCTGAAACTGTCATTTTTGTCCCTGTATCCAAATTGGACTCAAGGATAGGCATTTCTAGCTATTTGATATTTTCTGAATCTGATGGTGATATTTATTTCAGCAACCGGAGGAGTACCTGCAAATCCCACAGAGACCAAAGCTATATTTGGAATCAGAACCCCAGGCAAGTGTACCTTGCCAACATTGCAGTTTTGTTACATATTTTCTTGACTTATTTATATGTTGTACATGCTTGACCTAGGACCGTATGACTTTACTTAGCGTCCGATTAATAGTCGGGTGCCAACACCGTACGCGGAGTTGTGTAACGTCACCTAGACATGGATACCGAGACCCTATACTTCTCGTGCTTGCATTATCAAGTACGTCATAACCCAGGACACTTGACACTATTTATGAGACAGAATCTTCCTGAGACATTCATGATAATTCTGTATAGGTTACATGTTTCATGATATATTCTTTTTCTTAGATATTATATGACTTGCTGTATTAGTTATGATCCTGCGTGGCATAGACATGAGACATTGTGGACATGAGATGTATGATTACATTGGGTGGGGAGAGACACACAGGCTACAGGTTGATTATATTATGCCGGCGTCTTAGTCTCTCTCCGAGCTAGAAAACCACATGATATCAATGCTACCGGCTCCCCGACACAGAGATTGTAGTGGTTTCAGCCTGTGTTCTAGTGATGCTCTCATCTTGCATTTCACTTAGCTGGTTATGTTGTTTACCCTTTTGTTTCATTATTGCTGCACTGCATTTATTTTGGCTTGAGTTTTTTGTACCTTGCTATGTCCCCTGAGAACCTGGATCCGGATTATATCCCCAAGATTAGCAGACGAGATCGACCCCGAGGTATACGGGACAGGAGCATTAGCAGGAGCAGGAACATGAGCCGTTACTGGAGCAGTACCAGATCCAGTAGACGACTGACCTCTGCGGGTATCTTCTGAGTATATACTTTGTCCATACTCAGTATTGTTGTTGATATCTTTATTCTTGTATCTTGACAGTTGTATCAGACTTGTTATTGGGTTGTTCCCCGATTTTAATTACTTGTGACTGATGATGTTTTATTTCCTTTTGTTGATATTGATGTATTTATTCTGTGGATGAGATTAGTAGACCCTTATTGTTGTATTACAGCTTAAGTACGCCTTGATGGATCCATTAAATTGGGTTGTCCATCGATGTGTGCTGCTGGCCATTGCCACGTGTCTAGTCCCTCGATATTTTGGGACTAGGGTATGACAACCAAACTAGTCCACATACAAACTTCGATCTACCTAAAATAGATAAACCGAACTCGGACCGAATTTACCCCGAATTCATACCGAACTTGGTCACCCTTTTTAGTAGAATATATCCAGTTGCACAATTCCTGATTTCTTGGCCCAACTTTGAAATTTTGAATTAATATCTGACCGAACTCTGGCCGAATTCGGTTTGCTAATACCTTATAAATAGGATTAGTTTTCCACATTCCTACTCACTCAACCATTCTCAATCTTTCTATCCTATAGTGAGTAAACCCTCATAGCCTAAACTTTCTTATCTCTAAGATCAACTCCCAGCCTTCTAGTGCCAAGTGCGATCTCGGTCTAGAAGTCTACAGAGTTGTAAAGAGCTTGGTTCATCAAGCCCCACTTCTGTTTGAAGTATGCGTGTCCTTCATGTCAAATGCACATGTGTGAAGTTGCGAGCCTTCGGATCAAAACTCGTGGTGTAAAAAAGTGGCAAGCCTTCGGATCAAAGCTTGTGATTTACTATTGGTGATTATTGTAGATAAAACTTTGATCAAGAGTTCTCGGGAAGGGCCTAGTCTTCTCAGAGGAAAACCAGAATACATCGCGGTGTTTGCGTTTGCTCTCTATCTCTTACTTTATTATATTGCATATACACTGCTAGTAATTTGCTACCTTCACTCTGCTCAATTTTTAATTAGGTAGATTATTCCGGTGTACTCTATTCACCCCCTCTAGAGTTGCAATACACGATCCTTCACACTGGACGTTAATAAACGTCTCTAAATTTTGCTAATAATAAAAAATAAAAAAGTATAATAAATGAATGTCTGCAATATCACAGTATAATATGCCTGCAATATCATATTTTAAATAAATAAACAAACCCGGAGCAACCCTCCGTTGAATTCTCTGGGTTTGCCGATATCTTCGGTGGAATACTCAACACCGGTACAATCATACAACAATAATAATGAATTAAATCAATAAAAAGATGACTCTAAGGCCCGAATGTAGTCACACAATATCCAATCATACAATAAAAATATACAAATAAGTCACATAATAAAAGTATACAATTAATAAGTACAAACTCCTATGAATGAGCCAATACACACATGTCAAAAAAAAACTACTACTGATCAGGAGAAGGCGCCACGTCGAATCTGAGATAATAGCGCATTAAACTGCTCATATATAAGCATCATGGAACTAGATGAAGGATTCGATGTAGATGACGATGCAGGCAGGCCAGGAGGACGTCGCTACTCCAACTCTGTCAGTCGAGCGTCACAAGTATCCATGATAGATAACAACCTCCTAATACTATGCTCTATTTGCTTATCCATCTCAAGATGTGACGCATGCATCCTCGATAGTGAAGCTCCCACGGTCTCCACTCGCTTGCTCATCTCAATATGTGATGCCTGCATCCTCGATAGTGTAGCGCCAATGGTCAACTGCGACTCCTACAACGACGTCTTATTACGCTCTGTCGACGTATCCAGGTCCCTCAGCTCCATGATGCCACGCTCCAGCGATTTGAAATGTGCTATGAGTGTCGCATCGCCCATTTATGGCTGTGGCTACACCATAATCCTCTGCATCAACTCGTCACATAGAGATGCAATCTAAAGGTCAACTCTTTCCTGGGCTCGGTGCGACTACTGGAAGGGGTGTGGGGTATTCACATCGACAGAGGGTTTCCTAGAGGATTGTGATGCAACATAGGCATCATAAGATCCTGTACCGTAGTACATACCCTTATGTAGACCACCAACAGCTCTCATCAATAGCTCATCATCCGACGGAGCTGGGTGGGCTGGGGGTTCCGAGGAACTACCTCCCTCTCCCTATGTGGGCTAGGTCGACTCTTCGCTGAGCCTCCTTTACTCATCCTAAAAAATATATATCCATCGGTAAGCGTACTACTTACTATATATCTAAGGTACTCATTACTTATTATATGTATTTTTGCTAATTTATATCAAAATGTTCAAAACATAATAGTACTTACGTAGCTTTGCGTCGTCCTATTATTGATAAGTTGTCCTCCTTCCTATGTGTGGCGAGGAACATTGTCACCATGTTCGCGTCTTTACCCCTCTAGACCTAGTTAGAAATATTTTTTTTATTAAAGTAAAAAAATTAGGCTACGATGATTAAAAATTGTACGTATAAAATAAAAGACGTACCAAGCGACAAAAATATTCTATAATCGGAATCGACCCACCGAACCACTTTCCCGCCTTCGGCCGAGCCGCTTTGGCCTTCTCCAACTTTTTCCTATACCTATCCTCGTTGAATTTAGCCCTCATCGTAGTCCACTGCTCAGGCGTGATCTAATCATGGATCATTCTTCCTTCACTATCACGAGCCTTCTGGTCATCCATAGCATCATGGATCAGCTTGGCGACGATGGAAGAAAACTGCTGCTCGATCTGTGCGGTCTGGTAGGGTGGATAAAAATATGTTCTCTACAAGAAGTACAATAGTAAGTTATAAAATATTAACATAAAAATATTACTGATGTTAAAATCAAATATACTTTAACCTTAAAGTGTCCAAACTAGAACCTCTTTCTTTCTTCCGAGGCAACTGAGTAGTTTATCCATGGCCAACCATAGTTTTGCCTCAGAAGATGTCCCAGTGCTCTCTGTACCGCTAGGGGACGATATCTATATATACATTGATAATTTAACTCATTAAAAAGTGAATATATATATATATATATATATATATATATAAGAAACAAATAACTAATTAACTTACTTTGTAGGACCATCGGCCCAAATCTTTATTCTCGTCTTATCCGGTGGAGCGCACGGAGAATCGCTATGATTTGGAGACAGAGTCTGCTCGACCGCCATCTCCTCCTTTATCTCCATGGTACCGTCAGCAGCTGGAACACTAGATGGGATACTCTCAGGCCTGGAACTGCTGGTCCCAAGAGTACTGCCATATGCGGTCGTCACAATCGAAGTCTGAATTACTGCTGGTTGATAGTATGTGGTCGTCACAGTCGGAGTCTGAGGTACTGCTGGTCGATCGTATGGCGTACTCGGGGACGAGGATCCGGAAGGAGTATCCCTGTCCTGAAGAGGTCGACGTCCAGAGGATCTACCATGAGAATAGGATTCGCGTCATCCAGATATATCTAAGAATAATATATAATGATAAAACAAATATACCGAGATATTTAGATTATATGACATAAAAAATTCACAAAAGTTGTGAACTAGGCCACAATAAAAGTCTAAATGATAAAAGTGTCACCATCACAAAACATAAGGATCACAAAACTAGGCCGTAAATACACAAAGATATGTATGTATCACAGTCACAAACATAAGTATCACAGAAATAGGCCACAAAAAAAGTGTCCCCATTAAAAAACTAGGTCACGATAAACGTATTAGAAAATTAGGCCACCTTGTCACAAGTCTAAATAAATTTTATTTATTTTCAATCATCATCTTAAAATTTATTTTGTTCATCTTCCTCCTCCTCCTCCTCCTCCTCTTCCTCTTCCTCTTCCTCTTCCTCTTCACTTTCATCTATTTTGTCATCATCTACTGATACTTCTACCTCTTTTACTTGATAAAACTTGCCATGAGTAACTTTCGTTGAGTCCACATCTACAATATTTGTAACAAGAGGTAGTCGTCTTCCGGATAAGCTATTTCGTCAACGTCAAAGGTATTTGTACCTTTAGTCTTACAGACTGCCCACCAATTAAATCTTCCGGTTCCTCATTTAGGATAAGTTATGAAGTACACTAGTTGAGCCTGGCTTGATAGAACAAATGGTTCATATCCTTGATATCGATGCCGATAGTTTATATCTACAAGACAATGCTTGTCAATTTTTTAACCTTGATCTTGGATCGGATCGAACAACTCACACTGAATAACATGATATTAGCAAGGTTTGTGGAATAATTATATGTCAAATCCATAATCTCTCGTAAGATACCAAAGAAATCAGTGCCTAGATCGATGTTTTTGTAGTTCGAAGATTTGATACACAAACAACTATTTTTCGTAGAATCAAGATACAGGAAGCTGTCTCTTATTGGGGCATTTGTTGGCTTCAATCTAAATCCATTCACACAGTAATTTGGCCATATCTTGATGACATAAATTGGTCATTTTGCTAGAGTTCTAATAGATTTATTCTCAAGTGTTGCCTTTGGACGATCGACCTAAATATCAAATAAGCGATATTAATTTTAACGTTAATTATTTTACAAGTATGCATACACATTACCGAGATCCTTACATATGTTGTCAACCATGAAGAAAAATAAAGTCTCATTTCCTGTTCTACTTCTTCATATGTTATATATGGTCTACTCGACCATACTGTATTATTATATGTGCTGAAACACAATGAAGCATAGTTGGAATAGTGTAATAATTATATTTAGATGACGTAAATGTCGACGTATTAGTTACTTACCCCTCTAGCTTCTTCACCTTATCCTTGTCGGAGTTGAGTAATACATAAAACTGAGCGGCCCTAATGTAAACTCCCTCCCCCAAAAATATGTCTTTTGTGTGTATTTTATATTATTATATTTATTATAGATGTTGAATTTCTTTAGAGTATTCTCTTAGTTAATTATAAAATAAATTTCTTGATATATTTACTTATATAAATATTTAGAATATTTTTAGGCTATTTTAGATTTTTGGAGATTTTTCTAGAATTTTTGGGTAATTAAAACCTAGAAAACATAAGTTTCTAGGACTTCCATGATTTACTATGAGACCATACTTGCATGTTGTTACTACCAAACATTTATTTTAGAGTTAAAATATTTAAATATATTTTTTTGTAGTTTATTTAGAATTTTAAGAATTTTTTGGATTTTTGGAATTATTAAGGATTTATTTGGATATATAAACTCTTAATATTAGATAGATGCTAATTTAGTGTTAATAGATATTAATAAGATTATATATAAATTATTTATATTATCTTTAATTCTATTTAAGATTATAAATTATTAAGATAAATTTAAACTATATTTTAAATTAATTCAAATCCTGATCCTACTAGGAAAGCAACTTCATGCATATCCTATCCTTATTTAAACTGATCCTAATCATATCCAAATTAGCCAATTCTAGTCGTATTTAATTAAGTAGTCTCCACCATTATAAATACCTATTAAAATTATGGAATAAACTCATCTTTCATATTTTTCTTCCCCAAACTCCTCTTTTTCGTCAAAAAATAGTCAAAATTTGTCATAAATTCAGCCTCATTTTTTAGTAGTTATGACGACTTAAAAAGATGATATCTCCTAGCTCCGGACTCCAAACGCGCTCTAGTTTTTTTTAGAACCATATCAAGGTTAGTTTTCTGAATATATAAATTACTTTAATAATTTCTGAAGAAAGTTTTCCAGAAAATTCCAAAAGTGCCAGCTGTCTGAAATTAGACGCGTTTCCGTATTTTTGAGATTTTGGAAGATCCCGAACTCGGAATTACTAGTCATCTGAAGTTTCAAAAAGCTGACATGATGAAATTACATAATATTTTTCCAAAATTTAACATGTAAGTTTAATCTACTGTAAAATTCGTGCAATGTAGACGTAAATAGAAAATCATCGAAAACTGTCATATGTGCACCCTTGTGGCCGTAACTCTTTACCGACTTGTGATTTTATGAAACCGTCGATTCTGGCAATCATATAGCACTAAAATCTATATAATTCTATATAAAAATCAAGAATTTGAGTCGATTAACTTTTTGGTCAACGGATTGCCTCGATTTGCGTGCCACAGATCCCAAATCCATAAAGTTGACTCTCTTTGGACCGAAATTAGGGTTTAACAATAAAATCAGATTATAATAAGATTAAAAATACTATTTTTTATTATTTTATTCAGAAATAAAATAGATTAAAATAGAGGAAACTATTCACCCACTTTTGTAACCTAACTTGTTTAATTTATGTGACAGGTAGATCGGACGACGCCTTGAGTTGCGACTTCATCCTTTTTCAGAGCATGCAAGTATACCTTGCCAAATTGCTTATAGTACTTTGCATGCTCGTCATATTTTTATATATTCATTATATGTGTTTTATATGTATTTTTTTTAGTCAAAATTATATATTATATTTGTTGACACACTTGACACATAGTATCATGGGAGAGGAGGACAGTCAGTAGGCGTATGGGCTACCCACTTTGGTAAACCGTAGTAACTGGACGCACCACAGTATTTGTGTCACGATGGTCGTTACCCTCGAGGTATGTCGATTTTGTGTTACGATGGTCCCTACCCACGAGGTATGTCGATTAATTGTACATGTACGTTTGAGTATTCATGAGTTATGAGATAGAGTGTGTATTAGAGTAGCCCACACCTGCCCATACGTTGAATTTTTTTCTCATTATGCATTTTCATATACATTGTCTTGTACAGCGTACGTATGCTTTATGGTTCCATATATTGGAGTCTCCATATATATACGGCTGGCATGCTTACGTATTCCTAGTCATACGTATTTTGGGACTGGTGTGTGACATATTTTTATTGGTAGCCCATGCAGGTCGAGTGCATATTGCCTCGGTTACGTTACTATACCGAGCAAGCCTGCGCATAGGATTAGAATATAGGATCTCATCCACTTATTTAATCACCTCCTTTGATTTCGTTTTGCATTCTTATTTGATTGCTTGCATTGCATCTTACTTGATCCTTTCACAACGTCAATCTTATCTTTTCTTTCGTTCTTGTAGGGTTTAGGAAGGTGAGTTTTACTAGGTATATATACTCAATTATTCAATAACACTATTAGTTGAGTTTTTGTAAGTTGGGTAGCATATCTCACAACCTAGCATCCCATTGTCCTTATGACCCATTAATAAAGTATAATTTAATGACACTGAATATAAGCTAGTGTAAGAGGATAATATTACCTAGATCGTAGAGTTTTAGAGGCCCATACCCTAATTGGCCAACCAAACACTTAGGCTTATATTAGTATGGGAATGGTAGGGGCACAAACACAAAAGCCATAGATACAGCTATGACCTTACGGTTAACACTACCATAACATGAGCATGATTCTCCACTGTAGCATCAGATTTTAGAAGTATGGCTAGATATAAAAGCTTATATAATAGGATGGCTAGCAACTATGGATTGGTCTTTTAGATAGATACCCTGCCCATGAATCTTGTGGGTGTCACAAGTAGTAGTGGTTACCCTTCACCTCATCAACACCTTCTACTCTACTGTATTCCTTCTCAAGCGCGATTCTAGGTGCAAGTGCTTCATACGCAGAAACCCATTCGTACCTTTGTTCATCATAATCTTACATACTTTTATTTTTGGACTACCTTTGTTTGATAATAAACGAAAGAAATAAGGTGAGGTTTATACGAAACCCGCTCTTAGGTTCACAAACAAGAAGTACACTTAATCCTATACGAGGATGTCAAGCACAATTTTTAATCTGGGTAAATATTGCTATAGGAGTCTGATCTGCAGTCGATCACTTTGTCCCTTGGACCACACGTTGATGAAGAAGTGCCATAGAAGATAGAAAGCAGCTTCGAAGGTTGCAAAAGAGAGTGGATGCTCGATGCCAAAGTCGTCGATCACTACTCTTTGCCTGAGCTCAGGTTTCTTCTCTCTTAAGGACTCTTCGACTCTTAGTTCCTTGACCTTCTCTCTTGATCTTAGAATCTTTGACCTTGGTTCTGACCTATTTTTCCACCCTGGACCTCTGTCAATAGAGGTCTCTATTTATTGGGTTTTAGTGACAGTGACCACCCAATCGACGTAGAAGCCGGGTAGTGGAAAGTATGGCACTTTTTACGCGATGGTAACAATATCCGTTACCCAGGTATAAATGATCTTCTGAATGAGCATGTGACGCGTGTCCCATCAAGAGATAACGCGTATAACTGCTACGAAGATCACGGCATAAAAGCCACGTAGGTAGTTATCCCTCGCGTAGAAAAGGTTGGCGTAGAAGCCAATAACTGTCACCATGGCGTAGAAGCCAACGAGTTATCAAACCGGCGTAGAGGCCAGGCAGGCGTAGAAGCCGAGCAGGCATAGAAGCCGAGGAGGCATAGAAGTCGAGTAGGCATAGAAGCCGAGTGGGCGTAGAAGATAGCTGATCCTCCTCCCTTGACTGAGGCTTTGAGCGAATTCAGGACCGAATAGCTTTAATACGTACTAGTGCAAATGTAGCCTGAGTTGGCGTATTCCAAGGAGATAGCGTACATCGTGCTCCCATATCTGAGAATGGCCTGACGGCGTAATGTGCAAAAGTGACGATGTGGACGTTTTAGCCGAAATTATGGCTTTTGGAGATATAATCAAATCTCTTGCATTAAATGCAGAGATCCGCCACCATCCTGCGCATTAAATACAGAGGCGTATCTTAAAGATCTGCCACCATGCTGCGCATTAAATTCAGAGACGTGCCTCGAAGATCTGCTATCATTCTGCGTATTAAATGCAGAGACGTGCCTCGAGGAGCTGCCATCATTCTGCGCATTAAATGCAGAGACGTGCCTCGAGCCCTGTACGAAGAGCAGCTTTTGACGTGGCAGCCTGTTTGTCTTCTGTGGAGCGTAAACAGCTCACATCTGCCTGTGTAAAACTAGGCAGCGTATTCCCTTGTATGCGTAAAGGCGGTTTACGCCAAGGAAATGTCATAAAACGACAGTCTGGGTCGCTGTGCCGTGTCATCATTATAGCCGTCGTCTGGGTAGTCATGCAGTACTCTTTGTCAGGAGTTAGACGTCAGGTTCACTGCATGATTTGACAGGTTCATTTCGAGGAATATGAAGCGTTCCTCGTACACTTCGATGCTGTATTAAAACGGGTGAGTTTTGCGCCGTAAAGGCGATGTAGCACCCTTTTTACGCTGAAGTAGCCTGGACATACTGCATTACGTGGATAGTCCTTGAGCTTATAGTTTACGCTATACTTAACAAAAAAGCTCTGTTGTACGCTGATGGCTCCGAAGTCATCTTTTTATGCTGCCCAGCACCAACATGCTGCGTATAGCTATCCAGTATATTTTTCATGCTTCTACAAGACCCCCTTCAAAGTTTTCAAATTCCTCGTAATTTGAAACGCTTTGAATGAAGCATGAAACGGTCAAGTCTGACTCGTTCTTCAAGGCTTATTTCTTGGCGGATTCTTGGGGATTTGTTGGGATTCAGTGTGTTCTTTTTTGCCTATATAAGGGCTGAGGAGTCAACATGTTCTTCCCACATTTCCTTCACCACACAGAGATGATCGCCGGAGTTCATCGGGTCGACTTGAGGAAGAAGAAGACCATGTTCTTCCAGCATGTAAGGAGCCAAAAAAGAAGGCATCTTCGAGCAAATGTCCTCTGCAACGATGGATCATGGAAGGATATCATAGCTTCCTTTGCTCGGGATAATCAGCAACTTCATATGGCGATTCGTCCAGGAGAGAGGAAGGGTCATATTCGACCACACAGCTTACAAGCTGTATTTTCTCCTGTCATTCGTGGATGAGAGCAGAAAACTTGCTCTGTCCTCGAGTATTGAGTTGGGTCAAACATCTCAACTCAATCTGTCATGGCGTATGGAGGATGGGCTCTGAATAATTCAGGCATGCCTAGTTTTGTATCCTCCCGCCATTAATCATTTTCTTGTTAATCGGTCATGGAAACCGACTAACTGCTGAAGAAGACGGAGGAAGATCTCCACCAATACGAGAACCTGGCAGAACAGATTCTTGGGGTGGCCTTCCGATGAAGATGAGAAAATCCTTTGTAGACGGGATTTCCCTCATATGTAATCATGAAGATGAAGAAAAATCCTTTGTAGACCGGATTTCCCTCATATGTAATCATGATTTAATAAAATTGTCTTCTTCTGTTCATATGATTATCTTGCCAAATATTTTATTGTGATGAAGTCTGAATATGTGTAGCTTCGACACGTCTGGTAACTTTATGCCGACTCTGTTAGAAAGAGTATTAGGTCCCGTCCTGTCTTTTACGCATAACTAAGGATGCGCAGAAAGCCGCTTAGCATTTAAGTCGAGTATTCGAACTGTCCTGCTGTTAGGAATGGGGAGCTGCATAGAATTCTGAACCATCACTTCTGATAAAAAAAGAATTTTTGTTCAGACCATCATCTTCAAGAATGATTTTCTGAAAATCCCTTGAAATAGGGCAAGAAATGGCTGTCAAACTGAGTCGCCATCTTGAACTGTAGATAAAATATTCAGACTGGATTCTGGATGAACTTCTAATCGACCCAAGGAGAAGAGTCACTTTCAATGTTAAACTCTGTATGCTTTGGGTACTTGGGATATTTTGGGGCCAAGAAGGAGTATCCTCTGTGTGAACCCTTGCAATTGACCGCCTTGGGATTTGTTCATACATATACGCATACTCTGGCCTGCATATTTTTCAGATATATGGAGAGTCATAGATCTATAAATATGGATGAGCGTAAAAATCATAAGTTCGTAGCCTCTCGAGCGTAAGAGCTGCTGAGCATAAAAGCATCAAGGCGTAGAAACTATAGATTTGTAGCCTCTGAAAAGGAAATCTTCCGAGCGTGAAGTTGTGGATCTGTTGCCTCTGAGCGTAAAAGCCACCGAGCGTGAAATCATAGATTTGTAGCTTCTGAGCGTGAAGTCGTAGGTTTGTAGCCTCTCGAGCATAAAAGCTACCAAGCATAAAAGCATCCGGACGTAAAACCATAGACTTATAGCCTCTGAGCGTAAAACCGTAGATTTGTAGCAGCCGAGCGTAGAAAGCTCCTTGGCGTAGAACCACGAATCTGCTTTGCACGAAAACTTTTCAAATTTGCTGACTGTCCGCCTTCTCTGAATAATAGGCTGACGTAGTCCCCAATCATAACCGAATATTAAATATCGGATTTGGTTAGCGATTCGAGGAATCCGTCCGAACTCTATATATACCCCAAGGCTTTCAGAGAAAAACTTTTCATCTGTCTTTTTACAAAAGAAAGCCTTCGACTCTTCGAGTTCTCTCCTTCGTTTCCTCTCCGAGCAATCAGAGTTTTCAGCAATGGCCCCGAAACCAATCCCCTCCTCTAAGGAAAAGAAGGTTGACTCTTCTTCTAGCTCTTCTGCCTAAGCGAGAGCGAATTCCGTCGGGCAAGGCTAGCTTTATTCTGAACGAAGTTTCCCGTCGACGAGCAGCGCACCCGGAGTTAAAGGTAAAGCTTTTGGGACGAAAAGAACAATGAAAATCCTTTGCACACGTTGTACGTGAATGCGCTAGGTCATCTTCTGTGCTGATAGCCTCTTCGAGGAAGATGATGCACAGAGATATTTCATCTTTTATGCCCACATTTTTAATGTGTCAGCGTAAAAACTCCATATTTTTGCAGTCGGGCATAAAAGCTTTGACTGTCGTAACTTGGCGTATACTATAAAATTTGAGTTTTATGCTTCTGGATGACAATTCTGGCATAATAACTGAAATTTTGGCAGTCTGGCGTAAAAGCACAGACTGTCAGGTTTTTTGTGTATACTGCCAGTCTTGAATTTTATGCCTTGGAATAAGATTCCAGCGTAAAAGATCAAGTTTTTACAGTCATGGCGTAAAGCACAGACTGTTGACTTTTGGCATATGCTACAAGATTGTAATGTCTAGTATAGAAACTGACGTATCTTTCTTGCACTTTGTAGTTAACTTGTATATGTCTCCATTGGCTGAGGTGATGGGTTCTGCTGTCGGGATGCTGTATTCCAACTACCTGAAGGATTTGTCCCACGTGACATTTCCTATCTCCGGACCCCAGTATCCTGAAGGAAGGGGAATCCTGATATCGTCTCAAGGCGAGCGAACGCTGTTGAACATGATCAACGGAGAGCCCCTGACGTACATAGACGGGGCCCAATATATAAAGCCAGCTTTTCTCTTTGGGGACATGATTGACAAGCAGTCCCAGACGAAGCCCAAAAAAGAACTCTGGGTTTTCCCTGCCAGGGGTTTGGTCATGTATCTGCCCAAGATCCTGAGAGACTACCCCATCTCGACATTCTTCCATGCCACACATCCCAGGAGGATGTCATGGACGCTGAATCCCAATCTTCATGGCCGGCCGGGGAAGATATTTTACCAGTAAGGATCTTGCCAAGGGTCATTTGTCAGCCGCCCTTCCGGCTCTGTATGCCGTTCAGGGGATTGTACCCGGGCAGTATCCCGAGTGAAGACAATTTACTGCTCTAGCCGGTCCAATTACCGACTTTCTGCAATGATTTCATGGGGCATGGAGGAGTATACCCCAAGGTTAATCCTCGGACCAATGGGTGGATCACCCCTACAAATCTTCGATGGGCTCGTTTAGCTAACTGGGCCCTGAAGCATTTTCAGACCGAGCTGGAGAGCATTGGTCTGTACGAAGCTGAGAGTGCTACCAGCGTTGGGTTACCTCTAAACCCTAGCCTGTTTCTGGCTTTGATGGAGCGATATATCTTGCTCACCGGGACTTTTGCCACTCCACTAGGGGAGATGGGATTGGCCCTCCACGAGATGGTAGAGATTTTGAGACTGCCAATAGGAGATACTCCTTATGAAGAGTATGTTCCTATAAACCAGGAGCTGGGGGATTCAAACCCTCGGGTAGTGGCAGTGTACCAGGAGATGATGTGCCACTACCTTGCTTGCACCGCCTTTTATAATGAGCCTTCATATTTGGCTCATACCAATAAATGGGCGTCCTACCTCTTCTTTCACCGGGCCAGGGCTGCTAAGCCAGAGAAGGTCTTGGATAGCAAGGATCAGCCCCTGAGCTTTCTGAGCGTGCTTAGTGCTTCGGTAGTCGATGATATTATGGAAGACGCTGGGGATCCAGACCAGATTCTCGATGAAGGGATAGGAAAATATCCTGTAGGCACCAAGTACTACAGTTATTTGAGGCATTGTCGCAGGCCTCTATCCAAGGAAGCTCAACTGGCTGGCTTCCTCTCTATATGGCTGCGCCGACTGGTAGTACCCGGCATTGCATCTGCGGACCGCATTCACCGTAACACGCTATGGCCTGCAGTGCATCTGGTATTTGGGGCAAGACTGGGCTTGCTCCCAGCTATGGTGTGATGCATACAAGCTGGCCTGAGGGCCATTACTGATGGGCTGCTTGTCGATGAAACTCGGTGTGATAGCTTTCCCAGGGTAGAATTACCATACCTGTATTTGATGGGATGGTTAATTTTGCATAACCCCAGGGTGATGTCTCCCGGATCTGGCAGTAGTTCGGGGAGTAGTTTCTTGCTGAATTACAAGAACATGACCACAGTTTTAGACTGTCGGCGGGCGCTGAATTTCAGTCACAGCTGGAAGCTCTTTTGCACTGTCCCCTCTGTACATCTCAATCAGCAAGGGAGCAGACTTCAGGACTTAGGTGAAGGGCAGACCATTCTTTCTCATGAAGCTTTTAATTGGTTGGTCTGCATTAGACCTTCCCATTTACTGTACAGAAGTGAAGACCAATGCTTCTTGGAACCCTACCTGCCTAGTCGGTTTGCCAGGCAGTTTGGGTATGACCAATTGCATGTGGGCAATACCGTCACCAGCTTCAAGTCCAGGGGTGAACTCATTGATGGAGCGAGAGGGTGGCGATACTTTATCATGGGTTGCACTGAAGCAATTTTTACCATGCCCGTCATTTCATTCTCCACGAGGCTGCGCATCCTCCACTCGTATGCCCAGTTTTATGTGGCAAACAACACCTTCTATCGTAATTTTGATATGCTTGGAATTTTTAGGATGCCCTGCTCCAAGTCCGCAGGAAGAGTCAAAATCCCCTCGGTCTCCTCTGACGAGGGTGAAGATTCCGTCAATCCAGATGAGCCTCTGTTGGCGGTACCGAGGAGTGAAATACCTCCTCCTGCAGGGGCTTTGGTCATATCTGGTAAGCGAAGGGCTCCTGTTCTAAAGGAGACTTCCCCTCGCAAGAAGAAGAAGACGGTTAGTCGTCTTGTCAGGACTTCCCACCCTGAGGTTCCTAGAAATGAACCTACTGTTTCCCTTGTTGGGGATGATTCTTCGATTAGAGGTTCCTCGTCTTTTAGAGAGGGAACCTCCACAGTTTCAGCTGGCGGTGCTGGAGTTCCTACTTGAGGCTGCTATCGCTGCTACCGCTTCAGGTAGTGGTACGAGATCGCCTACACGATCGAGCCAAATAAGGATATCTTTATCCAGACCGGCAACGGGAGAAACCCCTGCCATGTCTGTAAGTATACCCAGCGAGATTCCAGCTGACTAACCTCGATTGGATCTGGGTGAAGATTCGAAAGAATACCTGCCGATGTCAGTTAGTACACCCCCTTCTCCAGGTATGACAGCTCGCTTAGCATCATTAAGAAATAATTTAGCTATACTGGCCGTAGACGTGACATATATACCATCGGCCATGGGTAAATGTCGTCTTTACGCCTCTCTTTTTTAGAAAAATTAACATTATTTTGATATTAACTTTCTTTTGTCTTCTTTTCAGGGGAAGACATCTACGGGGAGGGCAGTGTTGACGCGCCTTTTGGCTCTGTTTCAGCTCCTGGCGATGACATGGAGGTGCCCGACTTCGAAGAGGAAACATTTTCGGGTGCCGGCTTGCCCGAAGTGGTTCCGATATCTCAAGAGGAGGATGAGCCTGTCATTGCGACATTGCCTTCTTTGAGTACGCCGGTTACTTCGTCCGTTGTTGGCGCATCTTCTTTTGTCGTACCATCTGTTGAGGCGACGGCTGTGGCAACATCGTCTGCGGTCGTTCCTGGAGAGAGGTTCGCCAATATTGCAGCCACTCCCAGCGTCCATTCGGATCTATTTATGCTGACTGGGCAGTATACTAGTATCTTCTACACCACCTTAAAAATGCTAATATCAATGGTGTTAGAGAGGAATCTAAGCTTCGAGGCTCTGAGGAGATCCTCTCGGTTAGCGATAGTGCCGATCAGAGAATTCAACGACACTGGGGTAGCTGACACACTGGAGGAGATAGTTAATGGTTTGGAGCAACCCATTAACGAATATCTGCATCTATCTCGAGGCGGCATTGACGGTCTCGTTCAAGCTAGGTATGACTCCTGACTGCAGAGCTTGCTGGGCAACTGGAATCTCTGAATAAATCCGTCCAGGAACAGCAGCAGGAGATGGATCATGAGCGTACCGAACAGGAGTATGTCATTCCTCAGCTGACTCAGTTCAAAGTCGACTATGAGGAAGTGACAGCAAGGGTCCGCAGATTGAGAGATGAACTCGCTTAAGCGGAGGAGGAGGCTGTCTCTTTGTCGGCATCTCGGGATGTGCTAAAGCGTCGAATGGAGACCGCTCAACAGAACCTGACGCATGTGGGTGTCGTCCACGTAGGTTTTGCACATGCTCGGTCCGAGCTAGCTGCTTTGAACAATGATGCGGCAAGGTTGGAACGGGCTCGCGCCGACGTCTTGAACTCCAGGGATGAGAGAATGGCTGCTCTAGCACGGCATATTCGCGACCTAACCGCTCCCCCCAAATGATGTACCTTTTTTTGCTTTTCAATATAATTTTGCTCTTTCTGGGAATAGTGAAGAGGCTTTTATCTGACTTTGTGGACCCATTATTTTGGAATATAAATGACAGGTTTGGGTGAAAGTGATATCAGAGGTAATATGGACGTGATATACTCTCGGTAAGCTTCAGCAAGACATATCTATTCAGAGGTTATATGGACGTGATAGAATATGCTCCGACTAAAATTTGTACACAAAACACTATCAGAGGTAATATGGACTTGATAGGTCTTGAAGTCCTAAATTAGTTAAATATATCTATTCAGAGGTTATATGGACATGATAGAATATGATCCAACTAGTTTTGTTTTGGAAGTAGTATTGTCATAATGAGATCTTCACCATACTCCATTTGAGCAAAGGAGGTTAAGCGTAGTACCTTTTCAGGAATTTGCCATTGATAGGAGCCATCAACAAGTCTCCATTAGGCTTGGCTAACCTGTAAGCGCCATTTGAGAACGTCGTCTTGATCACATAAGGGCCTTCCCATTTGGGTTGGAATTTACCCTTACTCTTGTGAGTAATAATCATTGGCCTTCTCACAGCTAAAACTAGCTCACCAACTTTGAACAATCTTTCCTTTACTTTTTGATTAAAATATCTGAAAATGAGTGCCTGGTAGAACGCGATGCGCTGTTGAGCCTGAAGCCATTTTTCGTCTAATCCTTCTAGCTCTTGAAGCCTTAACAGGTCATTCTTTTCTTGAGTCAACTTATTAGCCACTGTTATCCTGAGCGACGGAATTTGGACTTCGATGGGGAGAACTGCTTCACTCCCGTAAACCAATGAGAATGGGGTGCAATCTGTCGGTGCTCGTACCGTTGTGCAGTATACCCAGAGACAATCTTCTAGCTTCTCATTCCAATCTCTCTTGTTCGAAGAGACAAACTTTTTCAAGAGCTTGATAATGGTTTTGTTGAAAGCTTTCACCAAATTATTAGCAGCAGGATTATATGCCGTAGAGGCCACATTTTGTATCCAATTTTTATCACAAAATCGATAAAACGCTTGGCTGATGAATTGAGGTCCATTGTCATGAATTATCCTCCGGGGTATCCCAAAGCGATAAATGACATGATGCTTGATGAAGCTGATCACATTAGATGCCTTCACCTCAGCAAGAGGAATCTCCTCTGCCCATTTGGAGAAATAATCCGTGATGGCCAGTATGAACCGGTGACCTCTGGAAGAAGACGGGTGAATAGGACCAATGATATCCATACCCCATGCTTATTGCATCTGTGATCATAGTATGCCAGTAATAGCCTATCCTCCTGATACGATCCTGTAGCTTAGGACCGGGTTGATGCGCTCCGCATATGCCGCCGTAAGCTTCACGGATAACCCGCTGTGCCTCATCATTGGAGAGACATCTCAATAGCAGTCCATCGTAGGTCCGGCGATATAGACACTGTAAAGACGCATCAAAATAGAAGCATAATGATCGTCTTTTGACGGATACTGCTCCTTTAGGGTCCTCCGACAAGATTTTGTATGCCACAAAATCTATAAAGGGACTTCTCCAGTCTCTCTTGGGAGGATCGGTATTTACAGCGTAGCTGCGTTCTATGTAAAAGTTATTTTTCACACAGAATAAATCTCTGTTAAGAAGGATCACCGAATTCTGCCTTCTAATAGGAGTAGCTAAATCTGCAGCTAGACTGGCTAGGGCATCAGCTTCCAGATTCTGAGATTGAGGTACATGCTCTAGGAAGAACCCTTTGAATGTCATGGCTATCTGGACCGTTGCTCGGTGATAGGGGATGAGGTCTGGATTTCGGACTTCATATATTCCTCTGACTTGATTGATGATCAGCAGAGAATCACCGAAAGCTTCCAGAGATTCGACGCCCAATTCTTTAGTAACTTGGAGCCCGATTAGTAGAGAGTTATACTCCGCCATATTATTGGAACAGGGCTCGCTAAGAGAATATGCTCGATAGATGACGAGTTTATCAGGAGTAACCAGGACAATTCCTACTCCTCAAACCACGTTTCCCCTGGGGCCAGTCTTGGAGGCACCATCGAAGAATAGTTGCCATGCATCACTTTCTATTACGAAATTACATTCTACAACTTCGTCGAGAATGTCCTCGTATAGTTTGGAGGCCTCCAGGATCGGATGAGCAGCTAGGAAATCAGCCAATGGTTGGCCTTTGATGGACTTCTGAGGGACGTACACTATGTCATACGGTGTTAATAACATCGCCCAAGTTGCGAGTCGGGAATTAAGAACACTTGGCTTGTTCATCAGTACCCGAAGAGGATTGATCCTGGAGATGATATGAATAGTCTGGCCTGTGACATAGTGTCACATTTTCTGAATAGCGAACATTAGAGCCAAGTATTCTTTTTTTACTGGACTGTACCGGTGTTCAGCTTCGACCATCATCCTGCTTAGATAGTAGATAGCCTGTTCATGACCCACATCGTTCTTCTGTGCGAGAAGAGCTCCCAGAGAATGATCCATCGCTCGAACGTACAGCAAGAATGGTCTTCCTATGACGGGAGGCACCAGAACTGGCGTATTAGTGAGGTAGCGTTTGATATCATTAAACGCTTGCTGATAGGCATCGTCCCATACGAAGGATACACCTTTCTTCATGAGACGAGAAAAAGGCTGACATCTCCCAGAGAGGTTGGATATAAATCTCCGGATATAAGCCAGACGACCTTGAAATCCCCTGTGTTCTCTCAGATTATGGGGCGGTCGCATTTCTAAGATGGCCTTCACTTTATCAGGGTCCACTTGAATGCCTTTAGCAGTAATGACAAATCCCAGGAATTTGCCACTAGATACACCCAGAAAGGACTTTGTAGGATTCATTTTGAGTTGATATTGGCGCATCAACTCAAATATTGTCTTCAAGTCTTAGATGTGATCATCCTTGAGGCGGCTTTTGACAGCTACATCGTCCACGTAACATTCTACTGTCTTGCGTAAATGCCCATGGAATATGTTACTCATAGCCCGTTGGTACGTAGCCCCGGCATTCTGCAATCCGAAGGGCATGACCGTATAGCAATATACCCCCAATGGTGTCCGGAAGGTAGTATACTTCTCGTCTTCAAGATACATCTTGATTTGATTGTATCCTGAAAATCCGTCCATGAAAGACATACGTTCAAAACTGCATGTATTGTCAATCATGACGTCTGTAATGGGAAGAGAAAACTTATCCTTGGGGCAGGCTGCATTTAAATCTCGGTAATCGATGCAGACACGTACTTTCCCATTTTTCTTCATGATCGGGACAATATTGGCGACCCAGTCGGGATATTGTTCTTCCCGGATGAAACTGCAGGCTATCAACTTCTTGATTTTAGCTTCAATGGCGTCCATCATATCCGGGCGGAACTGGCGTTGGTGCTGCTTCACAGGCTTTGAATCGGGCAATATATTGAGTTTATGAGTAGCCCTTTGGATCAAGACCTCACATGTCCTCATAATTCCACCCAAAGACGTTGATATATTCTTTTATTAGCTGGATAATTTCTTCCCTTTCTTCTTCGAAAAGATTGTTACTGATAAATATCGGCTTTGGCAAAAGTTCATCCCCAACGTCAATATGGATAACTTTATCTTCAGTGGGAGGTTCTCTCCGCTCGAACCGAAATTCCTATTGTGTATCCATTTGTTGAGTCCAAGAGTCATTCTCAAACGGTTCAGATTCTTGTTCGTCTGCTTTGAAGGAATCTGCCACTATCGTATTTACTAATAATGTTTGTTCGAGAGCATCAGATAAGTCAGAGGGTGACGAGCCGTTTCGAAAAGAGGAAAGAAATCCTCGTTTGACTCAGAAGTTGCAAGGGAGGTGGTATACCCTAACCCAAAACGAGTTCGTTGACAGTAGGGATCGTCGTGCAGCGGCATTCGTCTGCCTTTCCCGTAATTGAGACCTGGTTCCAGCTTCAAGTCATAACCCATACTTTGCATAATCTTCAAAGCTTGCGGGTTATATCTGTTAACTTGCATTTTACCAGCATCATCATCGAAAGAATCTTCTTCTACATTCGGTTCATTGCGCATGCGGCCGAAGACTATTGAACGCTGACTGCTGAAGGCAGGCGGGACAATGAAGATAGAATCGTTATGTGGTCCATATGTCGTGATGACTTTGGACGATGACGCTACTTCCCACACATACGGATGATAGGAATCTATAGCTTCCAAGAATTTTTGTGCTATAGGTTCTATATCGTCATGGGGAGAGGATTCCTGATTTGGAATTTGAGTGTCAATATACTGGAAAAGAGGACATTTATTACCATCTGAAACCGCGTTCCTGGTTATATTTACATCAATCGGCTGCCTGTTGCGCCGAAGGTTGATGACCAAGGGTGGAGGCTTCTGGTTCAAAGTGATCACTAGAGGATCACCTCCTTTTCCTGACCTTATTTTGTTCAGGTGGATAGCCATACGCTCCATGGCTTTTGGACGAGTAGTCCGCCCTTTCACCTTGATTGACAGAGGTTGTTCGGCAGAGGGTTCTTCTGGCTCCCGATTGGATTCCTTCTCTGCTTTGCCTGACACCTCCTCCATGTAGTCTTGATTGTACAACATGGCATCAGAGTAGTAGGATTCTACTCTTTTAAACGGGTTCAGGTCTGCAAACTCCGTTTGTACTGTTCCTTGGGCATCTACATATTTAAAGCATTGATGTAGAGTCGAAGGAACGATATTGTGGTTGTGGATCCAAGGTCTACCCAGCAGAATGTTGTAGGACACCTCTAAATCAATGACATAATATGTAGCCACTGATCTAAGGTCACCAATCTGGATCCTCAGGCAAATTTTTTCCAGTGGCTTACTTTTCCTGGCGTTGAAACCCACGATTGTAGTGGTGGTGTAAGCCAATTCGCTAGTAGGAATCCTCAGCGGTCTGAGCAGACTATGAGGAATGATACAGATCGATGATCCTGGATCTATGTGAATCCGGTCGACCTCCATGGAACTGACGTACCCGGTGTAATAGAGGGGTCTGTCATGCCTGTTATGCTTTAACAACATGTCATCTTGAGTGAAAGTGATATTCGAGACCACTTCCATCACACTGTGGCATTGAGGACATGCCACGGGTTCTTCGTCAGGGGACTTGGGCTGGGTCAAGTATGCATCCGCCTGCATTAATGCTTCACTCAGGGCTAGACGAGTGTCTTGAGAGAGCCTGAGTAGTTCAAAGATGGACAACCTGGCTGGTGTATTGGCCAATTGGGCCTGGATGTCGAAGTTGTATGGCTTCTCCAAACCTTTGTTTTGAATGTTTTTCAAAGGTTTATCGAAACGCACTTCTTTTTTCTTCCCTTTGTCCGCCGAAGTTGGTCTCGAAGGACCGGCCTCTGGTATAGCTGGTTCTGGTTCTGAAGGCATGGCAGCTGAAGCGTCTGCCGATGCATCTTCCTGACTTGCTCTATAGTCCTTAAGGTAAGCTTTCCCTGAACGGGTTCCAGTAGCCAAGACCTTACCTTCTGATGCCGAGTATACTGTAACCGTGTAACATGGCTTACGCCTCAAGTTCTTCTTAGACTTAGCCTTAGCAGCTTGAGTCTCTTTCTCGATCTCTGACACCAGATCTGGATGAACCTATATGATCTCGCCCCGCTGGGTAGTTAGGGGTACCAGGTCATGATTTTGACCCCTAGTTGGAGGAAGATTAATGATGTTCATCGTTGTCCGGAAAATAGGTAGAAAACCGTCCGGGACTTCTTGGGGAGGCAGATTGCCAAATTGCAGAGAGATCATGTTGGCTGTGACCGTCTTCTCGCTGTTGTACAGAGTGATGGCCTTTGCATCGATCAGCTCCTGGATCTTCCTCTTCAGTACATAACACGCCTTTGTAGGGTGGTGTATGTATCTATGGAAGATGCAGTACTTGGGGTTATTAGTACTGCCGACTTTATTAGGTCGCTTCTCCTCAGGAAGGGTAATCTTACCGCTTTTGACGAGACACTCGAATATGCTCGGAATATCGTCGTCGTCGAAAGAGTATACTTCAATGGGCCTGAAAGTCCCAGGTTTCGTCTGTGTGGTTGCCGTAGTCTTTTGCCTGGACGTATTGATTGCCAGAGCTTCTTTTCCTTTGGAACCACGAGGATGGTCGCTGTTGGGGGATGACCTCTTGCCTCTATCGGAGGCAGAGATCATGATGCCATTATCACGCGCCTTTCGACTGTTGTCCTCGGCGGCTACCACTGAGATGATGAATGAGGGCCAATCATGGAACTAATATGGTCCTGTGAACAGCGAGATTACGGGAAGAAGGTTCTTCCTGCAAATGTCCACCAATGCCGAGTCTGGAACTCCGAGAGGCATTTGTAAAGTGGCTTGACGAAAACGTTCGATGGAAGTGAGAACGTCCTCTTTTTTCTTCTGCTTCACTTCGATGAGAGAGGACATAGACATGTCCATCCCTCCCTCGTAGAACCGTGCGAAGAATAAAGCCTTGAAGTCTTCAAAGGAAGTAATGCAGTTGTCCTCCAGGCTACGGTACCACTGATAAGCCACTCCCGAGAGACAGCCCTTGAACACCCGAGTGAGGAGGGCGTCATTCCCTTGTAATAACACCGTCATCATACTGAAGTAGTTCATGTACTGACTAGGTGATATTTTTTCCTCGAACAAAGCCATAGTCTGTGGTTTGTATTTAGGAGGGAAAGGGGCCTCTTCCCAGATAGCCGGGTAAGGCTGGTTGATTCCCAATTTCTTGAGCTGATCTTTGTGCTTCAAGGCATCAAATTGGGCTTTCAACTCCCGTACTGCCTGCATCAGATTTTTAGCAGGTAGCGGGACCACAGAGTTGTGAGGAATTGGTTGCATCGTGACTCCAACGGGAGGTAATACATTCTCCGAGTGAGGAAGCGGAGGAACTGCTGACTCCTGATCTAGAGCAGGCTCTTGGATCGCGTTGGATGGTGGTAAGTCCATCCCCACACGTATCTGAGTTGGAGGGACCGATGCTTGAGCCATAGCAGCTGTGTGTTGAGTCAGCATCATCTGGTGCATGTTCTCCATCATGGTTGCATCTCTTTCATAGATGTCTCCAATACAGTAATGCGTTGCTCAGCGCTCCCCGACGGGGAAGCTTCCTCGCGTTCATCTCCAATGGCATAAACTCCCATCTTCCTGGGTGTCATTGAAGGATTAGTATAGGTCTCTGTAGATGTTGACTCTATACTTTCAGCATCTGATTCAGGAGACTGGCGACCCCCAGCATCGGAATTAGATGAGTACGAAGCCGGTTGTCGTGACCTCGAACGGGTGTTTCAGAACACCCCAGCTTCAGTATTCCTAAGGAGCTTGTTAAATCTCCTTCGGCTCGAAGTTCTAGAGGAATGACGTCTCGAGTTCGATCTTCCTCTAGGTGTGTGTGAAGCCATGTTCACAGATGCATGTGTGGGCTCTTCTTCCTGGAAAGACGGAGAGTAGCTCAACCGATCAAAAACTGACCATTTTACTTCAGAACAACAATAATTAACTACAATCCTATGACTATTATAATAGTGCTCGCTAGGAGGCGTAATAGACATGCTGAAAGATCCCCTATCCTTGCTTTCTGGATCAGATACTCATGTAGGTAAGAAGGATTTACAGAAGAAGAAGATAGCTTGTTCCTTCTGTTCACCTCAGTGGGCATGCGGATGTTGGGAACCATAGTTTTTCCTGTGCCACCTGTATACAACAGGTTGGCCATATAGGTAGCAGATAATCCCCGAGGAGTGTGTCTTTTCATAAATTGAGCCTTCTTTACGCTGAGGGGATTCACCTGGCATAATTTGGAGCTCTGCTCGGGCTGGCATAAAGCTGAGGAGGTTCTCAGTCGGCCATCAGCCTCTCGCGTAATCTGGAGGGCGGGCAGATTCTTCCCTTGCTAGCGTAGAGGCCGAGAAGTTGAGCAGTCCACCGCTTGCTTTTTCTTGCGTAGATTGCAGGGATCATCTGCTTTTTCGCGGAGGGCAGATGCATTTTTGCGCGCGAAACACGTTTGGAATTTCTGATTTGGCGCTAAGGCATTGTCAAGAATTCTGTCTGCCACGTCATTGACGGGAGACTGAATTTTACGCGCAGAGCACGGAGTAGACTTCTGGACTAGCGTTGAGGCATCGTCAGAAGTTTTGTCTACCATGTCACGGACGGGAGACAGAGTTTTATGCGCTGAGCGTGAAGGTTGTGCAGTTACAACCTGGTCGGTCAGAGAGATCGAAGAGTCGACAGGAATGGTAGGAGATGTCTTGGGCATCCAGACCTTACACAGCTTCCAGTTGTCTTGGACAGAGAGAGAGTGAGAGCTACCCCCTGTTCGAAGCATATCTTCGTAGGCAGATTGGTCGAACTGGACGACCAGAGTCTTCTTCACGGATCCTACGGATACCGTATCGTATTGAGCAATTGCTTTCTCTCGGAGGAGAAAGAGGTCCCCAGCAGAGTCGCCATCTTGTGTTTAATAATAAATGAAAGAAATAAGGCAAGGTTTATACGAAACCCGCTCTTAGGTTCACAAACAAGAAGTACAATTAATCCTATACGAGGATGTCAAGTACAATTTTTAATCTGGGTAAATATTGCTATAAGAGTCTGATCTGCAGTCGATCACTTTGTCCCTTAGACCACACGATGATGAAGAAGTGTCGTAGAAGATAGAAAGCAACTTCGAAGGTTGCAAAAGAGAGTGGATGCTCGATGCCAAAGTCGTCGATCACTACTCTTTGCCTGAGCTCTGGATTCTTCTCTCTCAAGGACTCTTCGACTCTTAGTTCCTTGACCTTCTCTCTTGATCTTGGAATCTTTGACCTTAGTTCTGACCTATTTTTCCACCCTGGACCTCTGTCAATAGAGGTCTCTATATATAGGGTTTTAGTGACAGTGACCACCCAGTCGGCGTAGAAGCCGGGTAGTGGAAAATATGGCACTTTTTACACGATGGTAACAATAACCATTACCAACGTATAAATAATCTTCTGAATGAGCGTGTGACGCGTGTTCCATCAAGAGATAACGCGTATAACTGTTTTGAAGATCACGGCATAAAAGCCACGTAGGTAGTTATCCCTCGCGTAGAAAATGTTGGCGTAGAAGTCAATAACTGTCACCATGGCGTAGAAGCCAAAGAGTTATCAAACCGGCGTAGAGGCCAGGCAGGCATAGAAGTCGAGCAGGCATAGAAGCCGAGGAGGCATAGAAGCCGAGTAGGCATAGAAGCCGAGTGGGCGTAGAAGATAGCTGATCCTCCTCTCTTGACTGAGGCTTTGGGCAAATTCGGGATCGAATAGCTTCAATACACACTAGTGCAAATGTAGCCTGAGTTGGTGTATTCTAAGGAGATAGCGTACAGCGTGCTCCCATATCTGAGAATGGCCTGACGGCGTAATGTGCAAAAGTGATGATGTGGACGTTTTAGCCAAAATTATGACTTTTGGAGATATAATCAAATTTCTTGCATTAAATGCAGAGATCCGCCACCATCCTGCGCATTAAATGCAAAGGCGTGTCTTGAAGATCTGCCACCATTCTGCGCATTAAATGCAGAGACGTGCCTCAAAGATCTGCCATTATTCTGCGCATTAAATGCAGAGACGTGCCTCGAGTCCTGTACGAAGAGCAGCTTTTGACGTGGTAGCCTGTTTGTCTTCTGTGGAGCGTAAACAACTCACATCTGCCTGTGTAAAACTAGGCAGCATATTCTCTTATATGCGTAAAGGCGGTTTACGCCAAGGAAATGTCACTAAACGACAGTCTGGGTCGCTGTGCCGCGCCATCATTATAGCCGTCGTCTGGGTACTTGTGCAGTACTCTTTGTCAGGAGTCAGACGTCAGGTTCACTGCATGATTTGACAGGTTCATTTCGAGGAATACGAAGCGTTCCTCGTACACTTCGATGCTGCATTAAAGCGGATGAGTTTTGCGCCGTAAAGGCGATGTAGCACCCTTTTTACGCTGAAGCAGCCTGGACATACTGCATTATGCGGATAGTCCTTGAGCTTATATTTTATGATGTACTTAGCAAAAAAGCTCTATTGTACGCTGATGGCTCCGAAGTCATCTTTTTATGCTGTCCAGCACCAACATGCTGCGTATAGCTATCCAGCATATTTTATAGCTTCTACAACCTTGACTTATGCTGCTATTATAGCCTAGTTTTGCATGCTTATCATTTATCGAGCTTGTTCATGACATATATGTTATTGGGGTTTGATCAACCACACTAATACATTATCTAATTAGAATCAGTGTATTACGGTCTGATCAATCTTAATGCACTTGGTTCGTTCATCGTACGACTATTTTTCTTGGATTGATATATAGTTGACTTAGCCTATTAGACGAATATACTTTCTCTCTTGAGAGTTCCGAGCATATTATTTCAAAATAAGATTTTATTCCACAACTAGAACATAGGCTTCAGAACCCTCCACCCGTGTCTTATTTTTTACCTTTCTCTTGAGGTGGTTCAGATGCCACTAAAACGGGTACATCCACCGATAACCGATAGGTCCACCAATGTGTGCTTCATAGAAAAGATGAATCGACAAATGCTTCCTGGAGTCGAAGAATCCAGGAGGGAACACTCTCTCAATCTTGAAAAGTGTTACCACAATGTCCTTCTTCTGCTTTTCTAGACGATCGACGAGAAACTTAGTAGAACAAAGATCTCTGAAGAATATGCTAAGCTCTATCAATGGATCCCAAACTACCTGTGTAAGAATTCCTAAAATACAACCAGAATTAACCTCTCTATAAATACGTGACAATCATAGCTCTTCATACCCGTCAGTTTGTTCTCTTTTGGGTTGAGGCATCTTCACAGATTCGACACATACCCATCTAGAAATTTTAGGCTCTTGATCCCCCTACAAAGTATTCATTTGTCCTCTGTGTCCAATGAGAAAATTGACTTAGGCTGTATCACATTCCCATTCCCTTCCTCTATCAAATACAACTTAGGGGATATGCATATTTCTTCTAAGTCCAATCTGGCATTAGGATTGTCATTCGTCTTTCCCTTTACGTCAATCACAGTATTAATTATGTTTTTAAATACATTCTTCTTGATATGCATGACATTAAGGTTATGTTTGATCATATTGGTGCTCCAATATGGAAGGTCCCAGAATATGCTCCTCTTCATCCAGTTATGAGTTCAACCAAATCCATCACACTTGTACCCCCTTGTAGGATCTTCGATAGCACTTGAAAAATCTCTAACCTCCTTTCATATTGTGTCTTCAGACCACCTTGGCGGTGGATCGGCCTTCTCCATAACACCGATACGGAACGCATTCCTGTTCCTCCGGAACGGATGATCTTTCGACAGAAACTGTCGATGATAATCAAGAAGAACCATTTTTCTCAGTGTTTCAAACAGAAAGCCTTAGTATGATCCATATAATACAGACATGAGAGATGACCATGAGTGATCCATCCCGGTAATATTCTATAGGCCAAAAAATTATTGATGGTCCATATAAGTTCTACCCTCATCTAAAAATTCTGCTTTCTGGAAACATCATACAGGAGCTGATTTAACTCATCTATCAATGTTCCTCTTGGGATTGTTCGAACCCAAAATAATAACGGTTATAAACATATACGGAGTTTTCATGCACATCCAAGACGGTAAGTTGTACGGGATAAAAATCACAGGCCAATATGAATACTGGGAGCCCAAAAGTCCAAATGGGGTAAAACCGTCGGAGGGGAGCACCAATCTGACATTACGCGAATCCAAAACAAAATTGGGATACTCTCGATCAAAGTACTTCTATTCTTCTCCATCGGACGGATGATCCAACACTCCTTCGATCTGTTCCCGCTTGTGATAACTCATATTTTTGGCAGTCTCCTTCACCCTAAATAACCACGGCAACCACTGTGTCAAAGGAAGGTATTGCATCGAATCGGTCGTCTTCCTTGTACTGGGAGTATTTATAATATCAGTTGCCTTATAGCGATCAACACCACATAATATGTATGCACTGCTTCATCTTTGTCTTCTTTATAGTACAACATACACCCGTTGCGACATAAATCAATTTTCTCATATTCCATCCATAGCGATCTAACCATTCTCTTAGATCGGTAGAAGTCTGTAGGTAACTTGGCACCCTCCGACAAGATCTCTATAATCAACACGATCATGCGGGTGTAGCATACTTGCGACATATTGAAATCAGACTTTATGCTCAACAACTAAATGATCCTCAAAACCAGGATACAATGGAGTCCTTGAATTCTCTAATAACTCCATAAACTTTGCAGCATCGACATTCAGTTCCTCCTCACCTGCTTCATGATTGTCCGAATTGAAACTAGGTCCTGCAGCGTCAAAAACTATGTTCATGTACCCGTCGTCGAAATCAGCAAGCTCGTGGATATTTTTATATAGCTCCATATAAGGCTCATGCTCCGATGCTAAAAGCACAAGTTCTTCGTGTGAGGTCCACTGATAGTAATTCAGAGTGAAGCCTCTCGAGTATAAATGATATGTCACATCAACTTCTGGATGATATTTCAAGTTACGATATTTTATGCATGGTACTTAATTTTTGTGACGTCCATGTACTCAGGAACACCTTGATAAATTATAGGAACTTCTCTACTCTCTCTATGTATTCATCCCGCATACCGAACATGACATCAGGATGACGGTTGTACATCCACGAACGATGACGTAGATAGTAATTTAGAACCATTTCTAGATACTTATGCAAATATGAATAGACACCGTTCAAGTATATTATCCAAATGTTCATCAAAGTAAGTATTTAGGTCATATTGTTAGATTTTGAGTTATGATGCATGAGTATCCATATCGTGACTTATGAGTATCCATAAAATAAGTAAATAGATATGTTTGATATTTATTTTTGAACCTAGTAGACATGTGGACAACTCCGATTTGAAGATATGGGTGTCGTCACGTATTTCTTTTGAGACATTCATGTAGATATCGCATACCATGGTACAAAATATCACATATTGATACTCTCTTGTATCTTAACACTAGGACACAGTTTTATATACCCATAAAACTAAATTAAAACTCGGACTCTAGGTCAAAACTTGGTTATTTAAGTCAAACTCGAAAAGCCTCAAAAATGCTTGCAGAAGTAAATTTTTTTTGCAGAGATATGACTCATAAGGAATACGTGGACACTCAAATACTCAATATACTCACTTATATCTTGACCTACCTAGAAACCTAATAAGAAATAGGTAAATAAACCTAGAAGCCATGAGACCTTTGGTTTTATCTTACGCTCTGGTGCCGAAAGCCATAAGAATGAAATATGAAAGAGAAGAGAAGACTTATGTCTCATGGCTTTCGGTACTAGAGCGGAAAGTATAGCCAAAGATTTCAAACTCCAGTAAATAGATGTAGGAGGGGAGAGAAGCCGTACGAGGGGAGCAACCGGGCCGGAGGGGTTTATCAACTCATTCTAGGTCAATACATTGCTATAATAGATTTCTATGTTATACTAGTTAATATAGACTATACTAACTAATATATTATATTATGTATCATATACTTAATATAGATTATATATAATAAATACCTTACAATATCTTAGCCTAATACCCATTATCTAGCTATATAAATACTTTAACCAAATATACATATCATCCTAAAATTTTAACACTTGACTATAGATACTAAGATATCACTATCTAATTTGCTTCGACATATGCTACTAGCTATCAAGATACCTCAACACCAAGTACCCGAGTATCCTATGTTAGCAACCTACCATATCATATTGCCTACAACCCTCAACCACACCCATGATATCTATACTAAGATACATATTTTACCCCTTGTTAACATCTATACTTAGGCACCAACACTTGAAACTCAACACTAGCACATAACTCTCTCAACACATAACTTTGCATACTAAGAAAAGCACTAACATAAATGCACATATATGCACTCTCAAGTCATACCCACAAACACTATAATTAATACTAACCCCAATCAAATTCCATACATAATACACTCACCGATATATATGGTAGGTTTAGTGTGAGTGTATGCATGTGTGCGTGTGTCCGTGTCCGAGTTCCACCTACAATACTATCTCAGTGTGTATGTGTGTGTGTGTATTCGTGTGTCCGTGTTTAAGTTCCACATACAACTCCCAATCCAATTCCACACACAACACCATCTTAGTGTGTGTGTGTGTGTGTGTGTCCGTATTCGAGTTCCACACCTGCTATTTCATCATATTTTGGTAGTAAGCGCGCGCGCGCGCACACACACACACACACACACACACACACACACACACGCACACAATGCACTATGTACACGCACCCTGGCCGTCACTCTCTTGAACACACACTTACGCACATGATACACTAGTACAAATACACAATCATCCCAAGGATACTCTACCACTCGACTCTTATATACACTACTAATTGATAGCACTTTACCATCAAATTGTATACTTATACATATGAATATATCATATTGACACTTTTTAATCAACACACATCTAATTTGACATATATAAACTGTCATGACCCGCACCCGGTATATGGGCACGAGAGCGTGGGTACGTCCAGCCTACGCCGCAGCATCGGCGGTAGAATGCTGTCTATGTCAATAATCTATCTAATCAATCTCACATGAATATCCAACTCCATAAGGATACACAGATATCACCATATAATACGGAATATACTCAATCACATAGCTAAAGTACGATAAGATATCAAAGAAATAAATAAACCAAATTGTAACACAAGTCTAAATAGAATAATCTAACTCAATAATAATATCAAAGTCTCAACAAGGTATGCCGGAGACAAATCCGGTACCATAAACTGCTAATAGAAACTAACTAAATAACTATTGATCCCGGCTAGACCTCCTGGAATCACACCTGGCTACAAGGTCCAAGTCAGCAGCTACTCTCCCTGTGGTCCATAAAATGTCGGACACCCGTCCTCTAAGGCGTAGTCTGGAAAAATATTTCCAGTCAGGATGGAGCAAAGTACATCTCTAACAGCAGTTCTACATCAATGATATAAACTATGTAGCAGTAAATAGATGGAAATATACAAGATGCATATACATGTACGAGAGATATACAATAAAGGAAATACTGGAAAATACTGTAAAAAAGTGCGGGAAGGAACAATGTGTCAATGAAGAAGAATACTATGCCTAAGTGTGTGAGTACTAGTTTAACATATGATCGGCTTGGGAACTTGTACACGAGTATGAGCCTGGCTAGTCATACGTGCGGTGTATGACCAACACTAACATGAGAACAAGACTTGTACATGAAGGGTATGATCACATATCTACACTAAAATACTCCCCACCCCCGACTGGTATAGTAGATCCAACCATGGTACGCTATGGCACGAGATTCTCTAAGAAGGTAGCAAGTCTCCTCGAGAATCAGTGTCTGTTCATGCACAAGATAACCAATGAAATAAGACTTGAACACGATACACCATATACAAGGAATAACATCTCATGACGAGATCCGGATATACCAATCCGTATAACCATCGTGTCAAAAAATATGGATATTTACACTAAATATAATGAATATAGAGAATATCATAGATAAGAAACTATCAGCAAATGTACTCGCCTGCGGTCCTTTGCTGGTATGAATCAGAGTCCAAGTCACAGTCCAAACAACCTATGTATTACAATTTTACCATGTCAAAATATAATTTATTTTAATTTATTTAATTTTAGAATATTTACTCTATAATCCTATTTTAATCTTATTATTCTGAATTTAGGCCAAATCCTAGTTTTGCCCAAATAAAACTAAATTTTATCGACTCGAGACTCATGGCACGCAAATCGAGGCGATCTGTTGACCAAAAAGTCAACTGACACAAACTCGACTTTCATGCATGATTTCCTGTATATTTCATCATCAAAAATATGCTGGAATTTATGGCTCATCCAAATTCGAATTCGTTTGGGAATTATGGCACATACAAATTTCGTATCGTGCACCTATGGTTAAATTCTAACCTAGAAGTTCTACAGAATTAACAGTATAAAATACTTCGACATAAATTCTAGAAAAAAACATATGTCAATGATCTTGACATTAGCTTTCCAAAACTTTAAACGGTTCATGATTCTGATCCCTGGTTCTCCCGAAATCGTGAAAACATTGAAACACGTCTATTTTTGGACATGCTGTGCTCTACGAATTTTTCAGAATTTAATTCTAATAATTTAGTAAATTTTTTTTAAATAATCAGAAAACTAACCTCAATATCTTTCTAACGCAAGAAATTAGGTCTCGTTTGGAGTCCGGAGCTATGCGCAATGGCTTGTGGAAGATGAAGGAACCCTAGATGGCAATTCTCCAAAATATCTCTCTAAAATAATGGGATAATTAGGGTTATAATAATATATATATATATATAGGGATGTACCTACGGCTGAATAGGGATGTACCTGCGGCTGAATATATACTTATTGGCTGACACATGTCAGAATCTAATTGGATGGGTTTTTTTTATATTATTTGTTTTTGATTTGCCTTTATCAAAACATTATTTAAGTCGTTTTAAATCTAAATAACTCAAAATAAATATTAAAATAATCATAAAAATCTGGAAAAATTAAAGAAAATATATTTTGAACCTAAAAACCTTAGAAAAATATTTGGGACTATTTTATATTCATAGGTTTTCTACTATAATTAGGAGAAGCTCTAAACATTAGTTTTACCCATTTAACTAAAAATAAATACTAAAATTATTCCAAAAATTCTGAAATAATTTTAGAAAATATATAATAATATTATAAACCCAAAAAAATAACATGGGTCTATTCTATATTCCTGGGATTGCACAATAAATTCTACAAGTCCTAAAAATTAGTTATTAGTCTAAATAACTCCCAATAAATACTAAAAATACTCAGAAAATTTCCAAAAAATTCTAGAAAATATATTTAACTATTTAGAACCTAAAATAAAAGTTTGGGATATTTTTAGTTAAGTTTGGACATAAAATAAATTCTTAAAATTCCTAGAAAATTAGTGTTAATAGTTTTTAATTAACTAAAAATTATGAAAAAATCTCAATAGTCCCAAATTAATCTAATAACAACATTTAAGCACGAATTTTAGGATACGGAGATTACATAAACTAACTCTCAATGATACCAATACTCAATTCTATACTACCAAGCCAATTATATGATACTCAATACCATATGATATTAAATTCATAATAAAAATCCTATCAAACTACTATATAGCCTCGTATAAAATAGGTAAATTCAAACATGTGTGTCTGTTACAACATATTCCATTCTGATATCCTAGAACCCTAATCCTAATCGTATTAAAGAAACCGAGAGAAAAGAACCTAACCCTAATTTCTCTTTTACCCTTCCTCTTTTATTATTCCTCTCTCGTTCTTCTTCACTATTCTCTCTCGTTCTTACTTGCCGTCTCCAATTCATTAAATTATAAAGAGGAAAAAACAAAAACCCTAACCCTAAGCAATGTGTCCCGTGTCAGTATCTGTGTGGAGAGAATTAGGTTTAGGGTTTACTTGGAGGGGAGCGGCTGAAGGGAGAACGCGGCTGAGTGTCCCGTGTTAGTATCCCGTGCCAATGTCTGTTGTGTTCGTGTCTCTGTATGTCTGTGTATGTGTCATGTCAGTATGTATATGTGTGTCGTATCAGTGTGTCTGTGTTAGTATGTGTATGTCGTATCAGTATCTATGAGAGAGATATAGGGTGGGTTAGGGTTTACCTGAGGGCGAGTTCGGAGAGGGAGGTCGGAGAGGGTGGCACCGGCGTGGGGGGCAAAGGGGTCGCGGGGGGCACCCGGGGCATGGGGGTCACGGGGTTTGGGGGGAGGGCGCAGTTGGGGTCGGGGGAAACCTAATTGAAGGAATAAAATGTGAATGGGGGGAAATAAAAAATCAAATCCTATATAAAACACTTTAGCGATGTCAGATATAGACGTTGTTAAACGTCCTTATTTTTTTATAATACTGTGACTTAAATGATATAACATCGCTAAACGTCACTGTTATTAAAAAAATAGTGATGTCCGGCGACCCTGGACGGCGTCTATTTCCATATTACTAATTGTAGTCACTAAACGTCGCAAAGTGTGCCAAACAACGATATTTTATGATGTTGTTTCTGTTTGTCGCTAATTTTTGTAATGTTAGCGACGTCTTATCTTGGAGTCGTTAAAGAAGTCGCTAATTTGACCTATTTTGGTAGTGACATCAAGGGTTCCCATAGGTTTCCTTCTCAGACTATAATCAATAAAGGTTCACCCAAAGGGTTCCCTCTCAGACTATAATCAACAAGTGTTTACCCATAGGGTTCCCTCTCAGACAATAATCAATTATAACTACCAAACCAGATTACAACTCTATCTAGATCACAGAACTCATGAAGAAAATAATTTTCTTCTTTGTAAACACAGTTACAATTGGGACAAACGTTTATAACAAGAAGAAGAGAGAAGAAGATAGAATAAAAAATTATTCTTGCTGGGGTGGTGAAGACCACCGTTGCTCAAAGCAAGATTCACCCTCTATCGACGATCTGCTCACAGGGGCCAACAAGTTCACAAGAGAACTTCTGGAATGCTCGTAGTTACCTCTTTATGTGACTCGGATGGACTCCCTGGACTTCTCTTATTTTAATTTTTGGTGTGTCTCCAAAAGGAGGCCCGAGGACTCTATTTATAGAGAAGGGTGGAAACCTATCTATACTCCTAATCGATGTGGGACTAAAATACTAACTCCTAAAATAAAGGATTAATGTTCTAAGTCCCGCCATCAATGAAGTCTTGTACAATCAACGTAGCCCGCGTATGCGTGTAACAACACTGCTGTACATGTACACAGACTCGCAGATATGCAGCTGTGCATAGCCCCACATATCGTGCATGCACTTATATGTACATAACTACGCATAATAGCGCATATTGCTCATACTCAGCAACCATGCATGCAACCTGCATAGTCCGAGTCCGAGTCTGCATAAGCATCCGAGTCTCTAAGCACCTTTGGGAGTTACTCCTAAGAGAATTTTTCCAATAGAATGAAAAAAGCATAAATGCTTTGTTTGAGGAGTTATTCCTTTTTTCTCCTAGGAAAATATCCCCACATGACACCCATACATGCCCCACTACACACCATGTGCACACCTCAACACATAGAAAGTATTATATTGAGATACCCACTTGGTGGTATAGCCAATGTGGGACTATCTTTCACTAGTCCAAAGGCAAAACACCAATAATCCTCCAAATTTCTCAATATATGGGTTGAGCGTTCCCCATAGTGACTGTCCATCATGTATATGGATATATGTTACTTGTGACTTGAATCTTCCAGCATGGGTCAAATAACAGTACGATACAAGAATGGACTAAGCCTTGAATTCTGTACCATAGCTATAATTCTTCCTACTCACATAATGATATTAGTTGTGCTTATGGTTGCACATTAAAGGCCCTGTGCCCCCCTGGTTTTGGTGTATGTATATTGGGTGTCTATAAGCTTACTCTCAAGAGACAGACTATATCTTTTTCCATACACTCTAGGTGATTTCTTTTAAAGAGCCCTGACATAAAGCCTTGTGCTTTCTTCCAGTACTACGCTGCTATGACATGGCCCAAAGTCGAGACTATACCTCATCGTGGTATCATACCACTGTAGCATGAGAACCCAGCCTCTTTATAGTGTCATACTACCCATCATGAAGCCTTACACTTCCTTATAGTATTACACTGCTTTGACATAGCTCATGAAGATGAGACTTTACATCTTTTACCCTCTTGTGGTTTCACACCACTGTAACATGAGGTCACCGACCTCTTTATAGTGCTGCATACTACTTTTTATTTTACAGCATTAGGCTACCTGCCTATATGTAGTGCTATGCGATGTGACATGGCCCAAGGCCGAGGTTTTACCCTCTCGAGGTACCTCATGTGGCGTCACCCCACAGTAGCATGTAGTACTACGCTCTTTTGTAGTGATGTGCTATTCATGCTTCCTGTAAAACACGTCGGACATTCAAAATGCCTGAGAAATCATTAAGGCGTCCAAGTCATCTTCCTACAGGAATTGTTCTATATAAAGAACAAAAAGTAGACAACAATGGTTCTGGGTCCGTAACCCCTCAATATCTTAAAGGACTAACAACTGTTCCTGATATTTTCTTAATCAATCATACTTATTTGAAAAAAAGCTAGATGCCTAGTACATTTTTTTTGAACTAATAGCATAAAACTTTCTGGTAGAATTACAAAGACACAATATCAGAATGTCCTCAAGCCCATCTTGATGTCTATGTCCTCGACTATTTGGCACTTGAGACCTCTGGTGAAAGGATCTGCCAGATTCTTCTGTCTCCGAACATTAATCAAGACAATAAGTCCACTCTTGATAAGATCATTCACTGCCCTATGCCTCAGTCGCGTAGTTCTCTTCTTACCATTGAAGAGATCATTTGATGCCACAGTTGTAGTTGCCTGGTTGTCGCAGTAAATTAGTACCACCAGAATCTGTACATTAACCACTGAAAGATCATATATGAGCTCCCGAAGCCATTCTGCTTTATCCGCTGCAGCTACCAATGCATAGAACTCAGATTTTATTAATGAATGAGAGAGCATAGTCTGATTCTTCGACTTTCATGATATAGCAGCTCTACCTATGGAGAAGATGTATCCTCCTGTGGACCTTTCAAGCAATAGCTTGTATCACTGAAGCATTCCACTATTGTCGGATAACCACTGCAGTGTAGTGCATATTTCTGAGTGCTCTTGATATATCTTATCACTCTCTTTACAGCTTTCTAATGCTCCATACCTGGGTTGCTTATGAACACACTCAGCATCCCCACCGCAAAAGCTATGTCAGGTCTTGTAGCAGTTGTTGCATACATAAAATACTCCATGACGCTTGAGTACTTCAGCTGCCTGATGCTTTTTCTAGAATTTGGCTTTAACTTCTTGTCATACCTGTATCGAGTATCGATGCCTGGAAGATCCTAATATCCATATCATGTGAGCATCTTCTTAATATAATGAGACTGTGACGGTGCCACTCCAGTGTCCGTCACCGAATGATCTTTATCCCCAGCATAATATCAGCTTCCTCTAAGTCCTTCATACTAAACTTGGATGAGAAAAAAATTTTGTCCTCGTGATATATTCTAGATCTGTACCCAGGATTAGGATGTGGTCCACGTACAGACAAAAGATAACTCCTCTCCCACCAATGAACTTTGTGTAAACACATTTGTCCGTCTCACTGACCATGTTGTTGTTTAATCTTATAACTTTATCAAACTTTTTATGCCATATCATGGGAGCTTGCTTCAGACCGTATTATGATTTCACTAACTTAGAAACTTTGTCTTCAAGACCTTTGACGACAATTCCTTTTGGCTGTTGCATGTAAATATCTTCGGTTAATTCTCTTTTAAGGAATGGTATTTAAACATCCATCGGATGTATTACTAGATTGTGAATTACACTTATAGTAATCAACTTCCTTATGGTTTCCATCCGCTCTACTGGAGCATATGTGTCAAAGTAGTAGATCTCCTGCTTCTGAGAAAATCCTTTGGCAAACAACCTTGCCTTGAACTTGTCAACAGTTCCATCGGCCTTCATGATGGTCTGTCTTATTGTATGGCTCCGCTAGAATATCATCCATGGAGTTCAGAATCTGCAACTTGTAAAGGTTGTTTTATCTCTACTTGTTCCGTGTAGTAGTTGTAGTAGCAATCGTCCGAACAATAGAATCATCAGCCTCCGGAATAATAGGCTTAGGATTTGTCAACACGTAACCCACGTTTACTAGTTGGAGATTAAGGCTAACATTTCTCTTCCAGATGTTGCAATGGTCACTTTCAAACTTCTCAAGTTGTTAAAACTTGTGTCGAGAAGACTTGCACGGTTGTTCTTCATCTTACTTGGATCTTGCTTTGAGATTGTTAGTCTTGAGGCTTAACTAAAGATGGATGAACGGTAGAAAAAATAGAGGTTATCCCCTCTGCAAATTCCTGAAGATAAAGCTGAGATCAAGGGTTCAGCCACAGGGTTCCCTCTCAGACTATAATCAACAAAGGTTCACCTACAGGGTTCCTCTTAGACTATAATCAATTACAACTACCAAACCAGATTATAACTCCTTCTAAATCATAGATCTTTAGAACTAAATCAAGTTCTTCCTTGCAAATGCAGTTACAATTGGGATAAAATATTTACAACAAGAAGAAGAGATAAGAAGATAGAATAAAAAATTATTCTTGTTGGGTTGGTGAAGACTACCGTTGCTCAAAGGAAGATTTGCCCTCTATCGGCGATCTACTCCCACGAGCCAGAAAATTCACAAGTGAACTTCTGGAAAGCTCGAAGTTACCTCTTTGTGTGACTCGAACGGACTCCCTGGAATTTTTTTATTTCAATTTTTGGTGTCTCCAAAAGGAGTCCTGAGGACTTTATTTATAGAGAAGGGTGGAAACCCATCTCCACTTCTAGCCGATGTGTGACTAAAATACCATCTCCCAAAAAAAGGATTGATATCTAAATATTACCATCAGCAGAGTCACGTATAATGAATGCAGCCCATGCATGCATGCAATAACACAGCAGCACATGCATGCAGACTCGTAAACATGCAGTTGCACATAGCCGTATATGCGGTGCATACACGTATATGCCCATAATAGCGCTTCCGTGCATATCGCGCATACGCAGTAACCAGGCTTACAACCTGCATATCCTGAGTCCGAGTCAGAGTCTCTAAGCACTATTGTGACTTAGCTCCTAAGAGAATTTTTCCAAGAGAGTGACAAAAAGCATAAATGCTTTCTTTGAGGAGTTATTCTTTTTTTCTCTTAGAAAAATACCCCCACATGATACTCATTTATGCCCCACCACGCTCCATGTGCACACCTCAACACATATAAAGTATTATATTGAGATACCTACTTAGTGATGTAGCCAATGTGGGACTATCTTTCACTAGTCCAAAGGCAAAACACCAATGTGGGACTATCATTCACAAGAGAGAATTCAAATCCTTGAACAGATATATATATATATATATATATATATATATATATATATACTCTCTCTCTTTCCCTTCTAAAACTTTTCCTCCTTCCAATTCAAAACCTAATCCTCTCCAATCCTATCCATCTCCTCCAATCTCAATCGTCAGCTATGGCACTCAAAACCTCAGCTCAATAAAGGTACAATTCTTCTTCTAATCTTCTTCCTCCCTCTTGTTCATCTCAAAAGTTTTTTTTTTAATTTTGATTATATTTAAAGAATTTTTTTGGTATTAAAATGATTTTGAAGATTTCAATCAAAGTATGATAGTGGAATATCGTAAAGTAAGTTTCAAATCATCAATGCTCATATTTTTGGGAATAGAATGATTTTTGAGTTTTTGTTTCCGCCATTCGCGTATGTAAAAAGTCACGACTGTAGAACATTTCTATAGTCCTAAAAACAGGCAAGTCTGTAGAAAATTTCTACAGTCCCGAAAATATATAGGATTGTAGGAAGTTTGTACTGTCATAATAATAAAGGACTGTAGAACTTTTCTATAGTTCTGTCTGTTAAATTTTTTGCCCTGTTAATTAATTTAAAATATTTCTTCATGTTGTAGCCGCAACCCATAGAAGGACCTTCCCGATGCAGAAACTAAAAGGAAGTGTCCTACTGCGTCAGACTGTAAAGTACGTAATCTTGAGCGTCCACTTGAGAGACCTGTCACTATCACATAACCCGAGGCTGCCTCTCAAGTTAGGAAACATGGAACGAAAAAGACTGTAACTCGTTCGAAGAAACCGGCTCCTACTAGTCATCATTCTTCTCTACTTCTTCCTCCTCCGATGATGACGTACCTATTGTCTCCTCTATGTTGAGTTCAATCCAGAACTACATTGCGTACCAAATATGGAACAATCCGGCAAGTACATTGTGTTATGATAAATTAAATTTTGTCTTCAATAAGATATATTTTAAATATCTTGTTTCGTCCAATTATTTACTTTTTAGGAGAACATGTGTTTGCTAATATTCATCAACCATATAAAGAAGTGCAATACATAGGGGGGTTGATGAATTACAGGATGCCGTCAAGGCCAAAATTAATCCCACAAGGTTATAAAATTTGGCCAAATTATCTTACAAAATAGTAGACAATGTACTAATATCTGCGTTCGTAGAGCACTGGCATCCAGAAACCAACACTTTTCATCTCCCTAAAAGGGATATGGCGATTACAGTGGATGACGTCCATCATATTTTGGGGCTTAAGGTTGAGGGTCGTGCAATAAAGAATGAAAATTTTAATGAGAATGACTTTAAGTACTAATAATGAGGTTGTAGAACAAATCTCAAATTCTCTTGGAGTTGATGCTGAGAGTTTTGTAGCCCTTCCCTGCTTCAAGAATTCCTACAGACTTCTTTTGAGTTTTTTGGAGACTACCTTCATTATCTCGGATGCCAAAGGTGATAATGACGATACAGTGACCCGGGGATATATGTAGTTCATGTTAGGGGTTGTTGGCATTTCGGACAAGTTTGGAACATCTAAAAATGCCAAATTTCTTATGAATTTTGTGGACCTCTCCACTTTGGACAAAATTTCTTTGAAAAGCGGTATCCTAGTATACATTTACCATGAGCTTGGTGCGACATCTCGTGTCAGTTCGAAGACAATATCAGGCTGCCAAAGACTACCGCATATAAATAAATATCTTTATAATGCTTCTATACATAATATTTCTTTTTGTTTAATGTGATACTATTCTACTTACTGGAATGGATATACGAGCACTTTTTGTAACGCTCCTATCCCAAAATACATAGGACTAGGAATATGTTACATGCCAGCTACGCATTCGACTAGACTCTCGTCCGACTCGAATACGTATAAACTATATAATAAGGGTAAATAAATACTAAAATCTCTATGTCTCAATCCACATAAAGAACAAAATATCAATAATGAACTACATGTGCTAAAGTCGGCCGCCATTAACACAAGCTCAAATAGACTCGAGAAAGGAATATGAGTCTATAAAACTAGGCTACATTAGCAGATCAATAGACAATAAGAATAAATAACCATAACTCCGGTAGAAATAATATAAGTACCTGGCACCAATGTCTGCTAGACAAAGTAACACACATCAACAACTCCAAGCAAGCTCCACAACGGTCTATGCTGCAAAATTGGCAAGGGACCAGGTCCTCAGAGGGAAGTAACAAGGTACAAGAAACAATATGCCAAAGTAAAATAGTATAATGTCACATACTCAAGGGTAAAATAATATAACCATCAAAGTGAAATGCAAGTGAGAGCATCACTAGTACTTAGGCTGAAACCACTACAAGCTCTGTGTCGGGGAGCCCGTAGCAGCAAGAATATCACGTAATGGGGCAAGCTCTGATATAGAGACTAAAGCACCTCAATAATAAAGTGTATATATATATATATATGTAATCAGCCTATAGCCTGTGTGTCTCTCCTCACCTAATATAATCACACGTCTCATGTCCACAATATCTCATGTCCATAACATGCAATATCATGACCTCTAACTAGTACAACGAGTCATAATAATAACTATGTATTTGCAAGTCTCATGTCACGAATCTTGTAAGCCTATACAGAATCACCATGAATAACTCATGAAAGATTATGTCGCATGAATATTGTCAAGTGCCCTATGGTATGACATACTTGATAAAGCAAGCACAAAAAAAATATGATTGTGGTATCAACTCTCTAAGTGACGTTACACGACTCTGCGTATGGTGTCGACACACGAATCTTATTCGGACGTTAAGCAACGTCTCACGGTCCTAGGTTGAACAGGTACAACACAAAAGTATATATAGAATACAAGCAAATAATAGCACAGGATCATCTGCAAGTTGGCAAGGTACACTTACCTGGAACTCCAAGCTGATAATACAAAGAACCTGCTCTCAAATCCACACTCGTGCGATCCCAAGAGCCTAAATATATAATATCGTAAAATCAGTCACTATGACACAGTTCACTATGCATGCACAAGTGTAAAACTACTCTATATTATTAATCATTAGATAATTAAGGTCTAAATTAATCAAGGATACAACTTATATAATGCCATCAATTATTTAGAGTCTACAATAATTAGGAGTTCTAACAAAGTAGATTGGCTAAGGTTCACTAGTCAAGGACCAAGAAAGTGTATAAAAATTAAGCCTACTAGTCACATAATATCATCAAGCCTCATAAACATGGTTATAACAAAGGTTCATGTAGGTACTAGGTGTTCTCATACTAGATTTCCATATACAACATATCATCAAGCTTGGTATTCATTAAGTGTCAAACAATGTTAACCAACCTAGTGTTAGTTTTGTCTATTAAAACATGCACATGAGCATTAATAATAGGTCAAGTTAGGGTCATCACAAACAATCACATATTGTATTTCTCAATTATATCCATTCATCCAACTATATACACTCGTTCGACTACAAAATGTAAAGTATACATAGATAAGTCAAATACAAATTTATAATAAGATTATGGCATATAACTCATTTCTAACTTCCATTTGTCATGAAATTTGTGTGCAAAAACTACTATAACTAGTGAACAACCCTAGAATGGCATCTTCTACATTCTAACATAGTGTTTATAAACAATAAAACTAGCTATCACAAAACTTAGGCAAATTACACTACTAGTTGCACAATATTTAATCATGTCTCAACCATATATTTATTTATATATAACACCCTAAACAAAACTTATATATTCTGAAATTTAGTGACAATTAGAGTAAAAAAAATTATATTTTGCAAGTGGTTGCTTGAGTTTTAGATCATGTCAAAGTAAATAGGACAACAAGTGCATAAATAACATTCAAGTCTAGACATGAGAAGTAATAAGTGTTCTTGGTGTAATATCATAAAAAATATGAATAGAAAGTTGGTAAAATTTAATAGGGATATGAAGTACATATAGAAATGGTTGAGTAGGAGGAGTTTAAGCTCTTACCAAAGTGAAATGGGTAGGCAAAAGAGGGTTGTGCACTGCTTGCACAAATCTGTCCAGATTTGGACACTTCGTCTCGTAACTGCTGTCCGGGGCTTCAAAATATTTTTCCAAGTACTTTGGGGCTTAGAAAGATTAGGAGAGAGGTAGAGGATGAAGATAAGATGGTTTTTGAAGGAGTTTTTGTGCTGGAAGTGGTGGCAACAAGGTGTTAAAGTGGTACTATTGCTAGCGGGTTCAGCTTGGTGTCTTCATTTTGTATGGGGTGTTTGGGGGAGTTGTAGGATGATTTATGTGCTGAGTTATAAATAAAACTTATTAAGAAGTGGTAGGGAAATGATATCTGGATGCTGTGGTGGTGCTTTGGAGGCTATAGAGGTGGTGGAGTGGCCTAAGAAGAGGATACACTAAATTTAGATTCAGCCTAGACACCTCAGATGGAGGGCCATTTTGAGGAACTTAGATTAAATTTGGATGGAAGGTTTATGAAGAGAAAGTGATAAGGACATAGAAAGGAAGAAGCATACAAAATTTAAGAGAAAGATATCTATTATGGAGGGAGATAGGGCCGGATTGGTGGGGTTATTGCTGAATTCAGATTCAGCCTGGGTAGGGTTGGATAGATGGAGGTATGGAGGAAGATAGAAAAAGTAATTTGGAGATGGTTTGTGAAGAAAAAATGTGAGTAAGAGAGTTAGAAAGAAGTTTGATTTTGGTGATTTGAATGGAGGAGGTGAAGAGAGTGGGTTATGGATATCCTAGTGGGAAGGAGAAGGGTTTGGAGTTACCAATGGGGTAAGAAAAGGTCACAAGTTATAACCCCTTCCCTTTCACATTCTACCCTAATGATTTAATAAACCCACGGCTGTCCAAAACTGTATAATGTTTAATATTGATGGTCAAACCTAGCTTAGTCAACCTAGGTGAAGCCTAACTACTTCTAGTTGGGTCTGGTTCGGGTCGTTGTTGTTTAGTTTGACTAGGCTGGTCTGATTCACTAAAAAATTGATCATTTGTGACTATTGAGGGTAGGTATCACATATATATTCAATAGAGTGGAATATATGTATCATGTGTGTCTTAGACCTAGTTTAGGTCATGATCATGCATTGGGTCGAAAGAATTGGTCGAAATTAGATCTCTAATTTAAATTGGAACGATCAACGGTTGCACTATAGGTGCTAGAAATTGAGTTTTTGACCCAAATTATTTTATATTAAAAATAGAGCACAAGAAGATGTGTTTGAGTGGGATATAATAATCATACATTAAAGTGGGCTCGTCTAGATCATGTATATAAAATTTGTTTAGATATGATGGTTAATGTTGTGCTCCTAAAAATTAAAACTACGAAAAATATATTTAAAGGATACTTTTGTTTACTTAATCCTAATTAATAATAAAAATAATAATTCTAAATATTATATTATATTATATTAAAATAACTAAATCTCTGGGTGAGGGGGTTTACAATCTATCCACCTTAAAAAAATTTTGGCTTCGAAATTCAAAATTAATCTCTCCAGCCACAACTTATCATATCTCTAAATATACAAACACATCTTGGTACTAAAATCCTTAAACTTCCATATACATACAGTTTAATCATATAAGGCTGTTGTTCCTTAAAATATACTCTCACGACCAAGTACTATCTCATTATTGTTATCATGCTAATCGTCATCTAGAAAAAATTACCACTTATAGGCCTAGGTTACATAAGGATGCCGCAACACAAACTCAGTTTGAATCTTTCAACATCTACAAGGAAAATGATGTCATACCTTAACTCTTAAAGGAGTGCATCAGTTTGGCACTAAAATCATACAAGCACAAAATCTTTAAGGCTACCTATGTAGTATCTAAATCCTTTATTCTACAACTAAGACTGCTATTATTTCTTCATTCTTTTTTTGGTTCAACGTCATCAACCTATAGTATCCCCAATGAAATCCTCTAACCTAACTTCTTATAATTGCTCTTAGCAGCAATAAGTCTAATCTAGTCAGTCATACTTAGTCTAGAAGCTCAACTCAACGATTCCTAGGAGAAATACATATAATAAAATACGACATAAGCCCCTATTCAAATACGTAGTACAAAAATATATATATATATAAATTTTGTAATAAATATCTATTCAATCATTCTAAACACCCTAGATAAAAATATAATCAATACAATAAAAAGAATACGATTTCTAAAATCTGAAAATCCATCAGCTATGGTAAATTGGAAATAGTTTCCTATCACCTACTACTGAGGATATGTCCAGCAGGCTCATACCCTTTTAGTCAAAAATCTAAATCCCTGACCCTAATAAGTTTATGTATAAACCCATAATATTTAGCTATCATTCCTATAATACTTCTATCTTCCATTTACATTTCCCTACTATATGTAAATTTATAATCTAAGGATCTTGTGACAATCCTATATAGAATGACAAACAAGTTAGTATGTGATTCTGAACCTGTGTTTAATTCCTTAAAATTCGTATCACTTCGAGACTAATCAATAATTTTTACTCGCACTAAATTCTTAAAATTTTAAAAGCATTACAATTCATAAATGCTAAAATTATTATTCCTCAAGTCCATACCACAATCCCTTCTCTTTGGATTATGTAACCATAATATCTTTCCCTTATCATTTGTTTCCTACTCACCTTCATATCCTTTTAGTATGTTAATCTTGTTTTCAATTATAAGTTTCGTACGTCAATCAAGACCCAGTACTTTCCGTTTCGTAGTATAGATCTTCTAGGGAACTGCCGAGTGATAAATCTTCAGTCCTAGATCTTTCTCTTAATTTAAAATGCTCAAGATCATGTACTCCTCATGGCTCTACTTGTTACCATTCTACCTTCACCTTAAAACTAAGATTTTCTCCTTGTTCATTCCATGTATACCCTTCATCCAAACTACATGGTTACCATCTTGTTATAGCTTATCATCTATTATAGGCAATTTACTATATTTAACTCAAGACTATAACATAAAACTCTCATCCTTCAACCTATTTGCTCTATCATAGATACTAGCTTGTCTACGGGTGGTACTCACTTGTTCAATTAACACTGACAACCAAATTAATCAAATACATCTAATTTGATTTCAAAAGCTATACTTTAGTACTCGATTTATCTAATTACTCAAATATTAGGTCTAGCAATCTGCCTATCTATTTAGTCCAGACTTAGTCCAGACCTATAGTCATCAATATTTAAGGGGGTCATAAGATCTATTTTTGATACTAAAAGTCACAAGACAACTGGAGATTTAACCACTATGGCCTGCTACGTAAGGTTCCAATTCCTTAAGGTCATAATATAATTTCTTGTATCACCATCATGAGCCACATCTGATCCCTAGCATCTAGCTATGTATTCTATAAATTATTTCAAACCATCTTTCTAACTTCTAATACTTCCAAATTACAGCTACCTTAAGCAAGGGTAAGGTTTTATTAGTTCTGGGCCTCTGATACTATATTCAATTCTCATGCTAACAATCTATACTAGCTTTAGCATATAGGAATAACCTATCTACTTATCCTACTAAGGGTAACCATCTTCTCAAAAATTTATATCCAGCATGTCTTCTTCCGCCTTGACAAGGATCTGCTTCTAGAGAAAACACAACGCACGAATATTCATCTCTCTGAAATAGGGATATATGATAAACAATAATAAGGATGTCGAGGGGAATAAAAGAGTACAATTATGAAGTCTAAGGGTGATAATCAAATGCTAAAGAATTTTTAAATCAGTTGTGGATTGAGGTACTAGTACTATTAATACTGATTACAGGCTCGCTCTGTACTAGAAAGTAAACAAAACGATTTAATCAAGACCTGTATAGGCCACCACAAAAATATGTAACACCCCAGTCCCAAAATACGTAGGACTAGGAATACGTAACATGCCAGCTACGTATTCAACCAGACTCTGGTCTGACTCGAATACATATAAGCTATATAATAAGGGTAAATAAATACTGAAATCTCTCTGTCTCAATCCACATAAAGAACAAAATATCAATAATGAACTACATGTGCTAAAGTCGGTCGCAAGTAACACATAAGCTCGAATAGACTCGAGAAAGGAATATGAGTCTATAAAACTAGGCTATATCAGCAGATGAATAGACAATAATAATAAATAACCATAACTCCGGTAGAAATAATAGAAGTACCTGGCACCAATGCCTGTAAGACAAAGCAACACACATCAACAACTCTAGGCAAGCTCCACAACGGTCTATGATACAAAACTGGCAAGGGACCAGATCCTCAGAGGGACGTAACAAGGTAAAAGAAACAACATGCCAAAGTAAAACAGTATAATGCCACATACTCAAGGGTAACTAATATAACCATCTAAGTGAAATGCAAGTGAGAGCATCACTAGTACTCAGGCTGAAACTACTACAAGCTCTGTGTCAGGGAGCCCATAGCAGCATGAATATCACGTAATCGGCCAAGCTCTGATATAGAGACTAAAGCACCTCAATAATAAAGTATATATATATATATATATATATATATATATATATATATATATATATATATATATATATATATATATATATATATGTAATCAGCATGTAGCCTGTGTGTCTCTCCCTACCCAATGTAATCACAAGTCTCATGTCCACAATATCTCATGTCCATAACACGGAAGATCATGACCTCTAACTAGTACAACGAGTCATAATGATATCTATGTATATGCAAGTGTCACTATCACATCCTAAAATAGGGGTAATTTTGCCATTTTATTTATTATTCATATTGTGTATATTTATTTTAAATAATTTTATGATATGTGTGTATATATATATATATATATATATATATATATATATATATATATATATATATATATATATTATATATAGTGTCCTTTAATGCATGAGATATTAGAGTAGGCCTAGAAGCCCACTAGATGAACCCATGACCGAATTATAGGATTATGGATTTAATTCGTATTATTTAGTATTAATTATTGAGGTTATAAATTATTATCATGATTTTATTTAATTGTTGTACCTTACTGTTGCTTCGATATTTGGAGCGCTACACTAGCTTTTGCCTTCCAACAAATTCTACACCATTGTCCTAGACGTGCTAGCCTTCCATTGACCCTTGTGTAACTCATAAATATGCTCTCTTGGGCTTCATTTTAGTCGCACAATATTCGTTACAGACGCTTATTTTTATTTTCAAATAAATCCAACTTTGTATCTTTGTGCGTTCCAATCAAAATTGTAGACACAATCTCGACTCGTTTTGTGCAACCCAAATTATAACAATATTCTATTCTGAGTCTTCTACATCCATGATACTTGTGTCCCACCTAATTTTAATCTCATGTACTTCCAATTAATTTTAGAACACCAATTGCATTAATTTTAATTACATCGGTGTAAGGACCCAACTTAATCCAAAACTAGATCCAACACCAAATCAAACCCCCATTTACACCCTCAAGACTCATACTAAATACCACACACCCTTTTTAGCCACTACATCACACTAAACCTGGTGTTTTCCCTTATTTAATCCAAAAACCCCACTTTCTGTAATTTTCCAATTTCTGGGGGCTTTCATGCAAAAATGCAATAAGGTGTCACCATCCTATTGGTCAAGGTACATGAAGAGAACCAACCCCCTCCCTCATTGATCGGTCCACTCTCTCTCTCTCTCTCCTTCTTTTTTTTGTACACTCTCCTCCATGTGAAATCACGACCCTCCATTCAAATGGAGCACCATCCTCACCACCCATACTTTCCTATATATATAACTCATCCTAACCCCTTTCCTAATGCCAACCCTATCCCAAGGTGTACTTGGCCGGCCCTAATCCCTAGGTAGTCATCTTCTCCTCCCTCATGCAAAAAACTATTATTCTCCCCATTGTTTTTATTTCATCACCACCACCAACAAACCAAAACTCAACCGAACCTTAAACCTAGCCCTAAACATCTCTCCTTCCTCCTCCTCATCTCTTCTCCGGCCATCCTCCACCTCCAGAGCAGTGACCACCACTGTTGTCAGCCACCCCGACTCCTCTTCTCCTCCTCCGTCATCATCTCCGTCGACCTCCCTAGCAGCACCCCCAACACCACTATTAACACCGCCTGACCCGGCCTTCTCCTCAATCACCAAGCAGCCGGACCTCCCCCAACCATCGCTTACCAGCACCACCATCGTCAACCTCACCCACAGCAGACCTGTTCCCTGCCTCCATCCCGCCAAACTACCCTGGCCTCGTCGGACTCAACATCCTCCATCAACAACCCTGCTTGCTCCTGACCCCGACTGCACAGCAGCCACCCGGCCGTCCTCGATACCCTGAGCACAGCCGCTCACCACCATCACAGCCTCCAGCTCCACCACCACGTCCTCTCCCTTTATCTCCCCCCACAACCAAGACCGGCTTATCCCGACTATTACCGCCTGAGCAGCAGCTCTGACACCGCCCTGACACTCGCCTGAACTTCCACCCCGACACCTCCTCTTTTTTTCTTCCTCCTGTGAACACTCCACTGAGCATAGCCGACTTCTCCACCCTTCTTTGTCAGATCACACGACCACCGCAGTCCACTCTTCCCTGTTCTTCTCCCCCGTCCTTGTCATAATAGCCTCGCCTGAGCCGCTCCTCTCAGGCTATCCCCGGAGCATTATCATCATCATCATCATCATCATCATCACCATCATCATCATCATCAACATCAACATCATCACCATCATCATCATCATCATCATCACCATCATCATCATCATCATCGTCGTCATCGTTGACCCGTCCTACCTCGTCGGAGATGACCTGCACCACTCACCCTCGATCTCGTGCATATGCACATGCACGCTAAAATACAGGTTCGATCTCGCCTTCCTTCGTGATTTTATGTGTGCTTGTGTGAATGCTATTAGGATTATAATTGCTTCATGTCAGTTTAGTTGATATAAGACCCTGTATTGGGGAACCTAGTAACCAGTTGCGTGTGCGTGCATGCGTGTGTATAATTATTAGTTGATATAGATATATGTATATATATTGTGTGGAAATTAAATGCTAATACTAGTTATGACTGTATATATATATATATATATATATATATATATATATATATATATATATATATATATATATACTGTATGACCCTAGGTTAACTATGGATATCCTGTATAATTGCATATGACTATATGACCCCGAGAACTTGTGAGTTGACTACCTTGTGTATACTGACGTACTGGCTAGACATGTGTTAGTGATTGACTGTCCGATTATGCACAACATTTGAAGATGTGACACCCGTGTAGTTAGACGCACATTTGACCCTGCTAGATGACCAGTGGCATACCTAGCGTAGCCCCTGAGTTCAGAGTATGTATGTTATGTATGTGCTAGTGTAACGACTGATGATATTGTATTATATTATGTATATAGGACTGTTGGATTGTTCAGGCAAGAGTTCAGAAACATGATATTGGTATTGCCAGTAGATGACCCCAGACGAGTACATTCTCTGATAGTTTTTATTATGTTGATCATCTTTATGATTCTAGTTGTATAGCGTACATGATTCTGATACTATGGATACACGAGTTGGCATCATTGAGACCTGTCACGAGGAGTCATGATTGGAATCCATCGTGCAAGCTGGGAACGAGGAGATATTAGTGGATTATGTTATCATATCCAACTCTACATGAATCATAGCTCATCCACACCTTATGTCGGTACAACCTGACCATTACATGCCTCATAGCCTGTTATGTATGATTAGCCTGACTATTGCTTGCATTATAGCTAATTGGATGGTTAGTCTGACCTTATATGAATCATAGCTAGTCATACATAGCAAGCCTGATCAGTCCCAAGCTGATCACATGATATGTTGATGTTTCACACACTTAGCTAGATATTCTATACATGTATTTCCAGATCATAGTTCTAGCATTTCCTTATATTCTAATTATTGCTCTAGCATTCACTTATATTTTAGTTATTGTTCTAGCATTCACTTATATTCCAGTTTATTGTTCTAGCATGCACTTGTATTTCTGTTCATTGCTAGTATACCATTGATGATGATATATGCTCCAGTATTTCTATTTCCAGTATTTCATTATCTCCAGTATTTCTTATTGCCAGTATTTATATCCATCTTGTATTTTTTTATACTGTATTATAGTTTTTGTTAATATATATAGAACTGCTGTTAGTGCTTGTACTTTGCTCCATCCTGACTGAAAATATTTTTCCAGACTGTGACTTAGAGAACTTGTCTCCGGCATACTTGGAGATTTGGATGTTATTGTTTGTAGGTTAGACTATTTTTGTTCTTTAAACTTGTGTTGTATTTCATTTATTTTTTTCGATATCTCATCGTGCTTTATTTCTGTGATTGAGTATTCCATATTATATAGTGATATTTGTGTCTCCTTATGGAGTTGGATATTCATGTGAGACTGATTATCTAGTATTATGACCTAGACAGTATTCTACTACCGATGTTGCGGCGTAGGCTGGACGTACCCACGAACTCGTACCCCTATATCGGGTGCGGATCATGACACATTTTTAGTGGTGGCCTATGCAGGTCAGACTTTACAATTAGTGCAATATTGTGGTAGTGCGACGTCTTAGTCGTACTACTGCGTGCCTGCGATAGGATATAGGACGTAGGAAACTAGGATGAGAGAGGATACTCAATCATAAATTATTTCTTGAGAGATTCCTGGGATGACCCTTGAGAATCTTATTATAATTTCCAATTTAAATCCTTTCCCCTTGTTCCCATCCGCTCTCACTTGTTGCTACTGAATTTAATTCTTGTTGATCGGTTGTTAAATTTAATTCTTGGTGTCGTTGTTGAGTTTGATTTCATATTGAGATGAATTTTACGGACTAAAATTTATGATATCATCTGATGATATATGTTGATGAAGACAGTGAGAAAGGTAAAATGTCTACTTTGGTTATGGAGCCTAGAGTTTATCGCAGCCACATTAGCTGTCGTGGCGAGAACGTAGGAATCTGACCTTGGATGTACATATCTTAGTTATGAAATTTAGAGTTTTTCGCAGCCATATCGGTTGGTGTTGTGAGGATTCTAGATGACATGATTATAGAGTTGCATACCTTAGTTATGGAACCAATCGTTTATCGCAGCTATGCTAACTAGCGTGGCGAGGATTCTGAGTTTCATGATTTTGGACAGACGTGTATGATTATTAGGTTCTATCTTAAATTGGTTCTTAAAGTATCATCTCAATACTTATCTACTTCTGTTATTTTAGGACCTTGTTCCTTTATTTCTTTGCTAGCAGTAGAGATACCTTCAGTTCCTCGGCCCAGTTCCTTCTTGAGCTTCTTTCCATTAGGGTTCCTTGTTAGTATGATAATTGGTGACTTGCAATTAGGTTTGTGTATTGAGTATCAGTATTGACTGAGTATGGCTTGTGAGTCTGTAAGTGTTTCTTGGTTGGACATGTGAGCAATAGACATCAATCTAGAGATAACCCATAGCATAGTACCTTATATCAATAGTTCTATGATAGGTGCTATTATAGTTAGCATTGGTACTATAGGTAGAAGAAGGAGTAAAGTGCATCAGCGATGGTTCCAGGAGTTAGTATCAGAGCCATCATGCCAGTCCTGAATAGTCGTGAATTCATGTATTTGGGTGATCCATGTAAACAATTAAGTATCAAGGAATTTGTGTTGAAAATTAATGGAGCATGATGTTCAATTTGGTAGTTGATACTTGGGTGTGTCAAGAGTAAAGAAATTTATATACATAAAAGGTATTAATGAGTGTTCCATGGATTAAGAAATATCAAGATTGGTAATGGAAGATATATAGTGTATCACAGATTATTGTATCAGCCTGTAAAAGGTTAAAGGGAGATATTTATACATCAATCGAGATATGGAACCATATGCCTTCCTTTGAGAGTGAAGTAAAACATATGTATTATAGAAATTGCAAGTGATCATGAGTTCTAGTGAGTGTGATGAGGTGATCTAATGAGGGAACTAGTGTTACTATACCAATAGTGCTAGTATTTCTATATCAAGGATTAGTTGAGAATTGTGCTAGTAACAATAAGTACCTCGTGTGATAATATTAGATTGGTGTATCAGTTGATATGGATAGAAAATTATTGGAAGTAATAGTGCAATAATCCAGGCATTACAATAATCAGTACACAGTTGAGGGGTGTAGACAATTGGTGTATTTGTGTGTATCTTAAGTGTTAGAGAATGTAAGTATATATATATATATATATGCTTAGATAGATGTGGATTTAAATTTATAATTTGAAGATTGAAAATTAATTTTAATTTTTAAGAATTTTTGAGGAGTTAAGATTTTAATTTATTAAAATTTTTGAGGATTCAAATTTATTTAATAAATATAGTCAAAGCTACAAAGATTTTTGGAAGTGATTAAAATTTTATTTTAATATTTAAATATTTGACTTTTGAGGAAAGTATATACATTTTATTTTAAATTATTCGAGAAGTTAAATTTTGAGGATTTTATTTTGAGGATAAAATTTTATGGTGGGTAAGAGTATATGAGTGGATGAAGTGCATGTGTATGGATCTGTTGGCTTGAGCATGCTTGGGATGGCACTACAAACTGACTTGGGTGTCCATCTAGAGTTGTAATAGAAGGAGTAGTACATAGTATGGTGTGTTGCACTTGGTGTGCACTTGAGTGATAAGAACAACTAGTATAAACAATTGCAGTAGGTAAGAGAGCTAGCAGTGGGTGTGCTTGTAGTAGAAACTATGGTACCTAAAAGGAGAGAGGTATCAAACTTTGGATGCATCATTAAACCATGGTTGTGTTAGCATGTTCTATTCTGTTCTTTCCTTCTGTTCCTTTTTCGTCTATTTTATTGATTGATTGATTTCTTAGTACCGTAGTTTGTATCAGTGATTTTCTTGCTAGAATGTAGTTAGTTGTACACCCTGACAAATACTACAATACCATGATAAAACAGACCATAACCATGCATGTTTTACCTAGATTACTTGTTGTATAACTATAGGTAGGATTTTCTTAGACCTTGGTTGTTGGGGGTTTGACCGTAGTGAAGATTAATAAAGAGGTTATGACTGGACAGAGAGAGACAAGGTGCCTTAAATTTTGAGGATAAATATTAATTTAAATAAAGAGTTGAGAACTTAATATGGCAGAATTAACGATTTTGTTAAATCATTGATTTTTATAAAGATTATGATATGATTGAAATTGTCATTAAAATTTGAGGAATTTAAGAAGATTATCATTATAATTATTTGACTGCAAGATATAAATTTTAAAAACTTATATTTTGAATGTTGTATTTGAAGAATTCGTAAGTATTACAGTGTTTGAGTATTGTTTGGAAAAAAAATCGAGGAATAAGATCAGAAATGGATTAGTGTTTGAATTCAAATTTTTGGGATGAGATTTCAATTTTATAAATATGCGTTGATTGGATTTAAATGAGAGGATTGGACATTAAATTATATTTTTGAGTTTTGGAGGAGATTGTGATAAGAATGGAATATAATTTTAAACATGAAGATTTTTAGGAATATAAAATCTATGGAATTTTGAAAATTTTGTGAAATAACAATATGGATTTACTTCATGATTATATGGTTTGATGAATTTAAATTATGATGGTAAATTAAATAAATAAATATAACTATTAAGGATCTTAAATTTTGAGGATAAAATTTTTCTAAGGAGGGTAGACTTGTCACTACCACATCCTAAAATAGGGGTAATTTTGTCATTTTATTTATTATTAGTATTGTGTATATTTATTTTAAATAATTGCATGATATGTGTGTGTGTCTATATATATATATATATATATATATATATATATATATATATATATATATATATATATATATATATATATTATAGTGTTCTTTAATGCATGAAATATTAGACTAGGCCTAGAAGCCCACTAGATGAACCCCTGATCGAATTATAGGATTATGGATTTAATTCATATTATTCAGGATTAATTATTGAGGTTATAAATAACTACCGTGATTTTATTTAATTGTTGTACCTTACCGTTGCTTCGATATTTGTAGTGCTACACTAGCTTTTGCCTTCCAACAAATTCTATACCTTTGTCCTAGACGTGCTAGCCTTCCATTCTGACCCTTGTGTAACTTATAAATATACTCTCTTGTGCTTTATTTTAGTCGCACAATATTCGTTACGAACGTTTATTTTTATTTTCAAATAAATCCAACTTTGTATCTTTGTGTGTTCCAATCAAAATTGGAGACACAATCTCTACCCGTTTTGTGTAACCAAAATTATGACAATATTCTATTCTAAGTGTTCTACGTCCATGACACTTGTGTCCCACCTAATTTTAATCCCATGTACTTCCAATTAATTTTAGAACACCTATTGCATTAATTTTAATTAAATCCGTGTAAGGACCCAACTTAACCCAAAATGTAAATCCCCACACCCAAAATGAGGTCACTTGGCTTAGATAGTGAAACTAGGGCTAGTTTGAATCTAAATAGAAATAGAACATTGTATTTATTTAATTTTGTATTGTTTATGACACGTAGTGCGTCTTACCGTTGCTTCGATAATTGGAGTACTACACTAGCCATTGCCTTTCTACAAACTTTACACCCTTGCCCTAGATGTGCCAGCCATCTATTCTGACCTTGGTGTAACTTATAATTATGTTTTCTTGTGCTACATTTTGGTCGCACAACATTCATTGCAGACGTTATTATTTAATTCTAAATAAAATATAACTTTGTACCCTTGTGCGTTCCAATCGAAATTGTAGACACAATCTTGACTGTTTTGTGCAATCCAAATTTATGATAATATTCTACTCTGAGCCCTTTACGTCTATGATACTTGTGTCGCACCAAATTTTATCCTCATGTACTTCTAATTAATTCTAGAACACCTACTCATTAATTTTAATTAATTTAGACCCAATTTCCATCTTTGTGCAATTTTCCAATTGTTGGGCACTTTTATGCAAAAGTGTATTGAGGTGTCCACACCATAGGACAATACATGCAAAAATCCAACTTTTCCCTGCATAGGAAATTTTCCAAAATTTTTGGAATGTGCAACGCGCAACATCGCCCCCTTTATTTTAAACCTATTTTCGTATTTAAACAATGTAAATTATAGCCCTCCAACATCCCCATGTGAGCCCAAGGCCCAATCCCAAGGAGTGTTGACCAAGCCCTAATTCTAGGTCAACCCCAAACCTAAATTATATATATATATCACATTTTTCCTTTAGTTTCCCAAAACCCCAAAAACTAAACCTATTTCACCAGCCGACATCATCCCTCTCCTTCACCCTCCTGTTCATCATCTTCCCTCCAGAGCAAACCTCGCCGAAGACGAAGCCGCCGGCCACCCAGCGCCTGACCCCTCACAGCCAACCACTTCCCTGTCATCTTCTCCACAACTCGACTCCGATCTCCTCCGCCAGCTGCCGCGGCCGAGCCTCTCCCGAGCTTTGAGCAGTCTCCCCGAGCCGCTGTGCCGACCTCGACCCTGAGCCGAACCACCATTGTCGTCTTCTCCATAGCCCATCACCGGCCTCGTCCCTGACCTGTCTCCACCTTATCCCCGCAGTCATCTCCTCCCCCCTCTCTTCTACCCTTCTTTGGCCTGACCTCCCCCTCGTCGACATCATAAACCGCCACCACCATTGTCTCTGTTCCCCTCCGCCTGAACCAAGACACCACGACCACCTCACCTTGACGCTGCCATTCTCGCCAGAACCACTGTCGACTTCCCTCACCATCACCAACACCACCAGCATGATCACCACCTCTGCTCCTTCCTCCCGTTCTCCTTCCCTAACTCCTTCTCCTCCCCGGCCACCTCCCTCAGCCGTCACCACCACACCACCACACCACCAACAACACCACCAGCAACACCTCCAGCAATACCACCGCCACCCGAGCCTCCTTCCTCCACCACTGAATGACCCTGAGCCTTCTTTCTTCCTCGACGAGCACCGCAGCCCCTTTACCTTGCCGGACTTCCCCTCCCCATGGCCGAACTCCGGTCAGCCATCAACCCATCATCATCATCATCATCAATTCCAATCATCATCATCATCAAAATCATACTCTTCACCATTCATTAACATCATCATCTCTATCCCTAATTGTTCCAGTCACCATCCTCGTCATCACCATCGCCATCGTCGTCATCATTAACATCGCCATCGTCGTCATCGTTATCAACCTCATCGCCGTCACCGTCATTCCCGTGCACGTACCCCGAAAGGACCGATTGGATTATCTGCGCGACTTCAGGAGCAGATTATTGATACTATACAGCTTCCTTACCAGGAAAGTATATCTTGCCTTATTATACTGCTTAAATTCAGTTATTATTTTAGTTGCATTTTTATTGTTTTAGATATTATAAACTGTGCGCGCCCGAGAGAGACTCGGGTGCAGTCAACGAAGGCATTGATGTTAGGACTTGTGTCTGACCTAGTGTTTAGTAGACCCACCTAAAGTTGTGGAGTTATCGGTATGACTCCCCAGGCCTTGACACATTTCTTACACGTGTTGTGAGTCTCATGTAGGGCACGGACTTGCGTATGCAGTTGGCCACTTGTACGTGTAGGTCGTGCGACAGATAGGGTATAACTGCTAATAGTGATGCATGTTAGAAGACTTAGCAGTTATTAGTAGTCGGAGCATAGACTATTGTAGTATGAAGGTCCAATCCTTATCATTGTTTGGTTGTAAGGTTGGGCTATTGTACTAATAATAGACTATGAGCCAAAGTTACGACGCCGATACTTGCACTCCGACTTGGTGTAGTAGCTAAGCGTGTTGTGGATATAACATGCATAGTTTATTGGGCAGGGAGGACGACTAGTAGGCGTATAGGACCACTTCCTTTACACTGATGCCACACTCTACGGAGTAATATGGACGATATATACTACACTGATGCCACATTCTTCGGAGCGATATGGACGATATACTATACTGATGCCACGTTCTTCGGAGAGATATGGACGATATATTATACAGATGACATACTCTTCGGAGATGGACGTTATTATACAGTGCCCTTGTATGGGGGCATATGTGGCATATACTAGCCAGTTGTCACGATTGGTGAATTATGTCAGCATATGTCTAGCCTACACTTTCCCATATACTCAAAGTTGTCCTCAAATTGTATTCACTTAGATGGTTAGCACACCCCATTTATTTATTCAGTATTTACTTTATAGCATGCTTCTATGTATCTTGTTATGTCCCTCTGAGGACCTGGTCCCTTTATAGGTGTAGATGTTCATGAGTATTCGCAGTAGCGCAGATCCGGACTTGTTACGTATATTTTGAGGAGGTATTCTCTTCGAGCAGTGATTGTTAGTTGATATTCTTATATTGTGTTTGTTGTGTTGCACTTATATATTCTAGTTCGGCAATGGATTTGTTTTTATCCGACTGTCATCCTCTGGTACTTCAAATTGAGACCTAGTTTCATAAATTTTGGTTATTTATGTCTATTTGATTTCTGTGGATGAGACTTAGATTACACCCTGTGACTTGTGAGAGTTTTACTACTTGGGAATTATTGTTTATTTTACAGCGTACGCATGTGTTATAGTTTTTATATATTGGAGTTACCATATACATGTGGTTGGCATGCTTACGTGTCCTAGTCCTACGTATTTTTGGGACTGGGGCATGACACAAAACAAGATTCAACACCAAACCAAATCCCCATTTACATCCTTAAGACTCATACTAAACACCACACACCCTTTTTAACCACTATATCACACCAAACATGGTATTTTTCCTCATTTAATCCAAAAACCCCACTTTGTGCAATTTTCTAATTTCTGGGGGCTTTCATGCAAAAATGTAATAAGGTGTCACCATCCTATTGGTCAAGGCACATGAAGAGAACCAACCCCCTCCCTCATTGATCGATCCTCTCTATCTCTCTCCTCCTATTTGTTTGTAGACTCTCCACCATGTGAAATCACGGCCCTTCATTCAAAATGGAGCACCATCCTCACCACCCACACTTTCCTATATATATATAACTCATCCTAACCCCTTTTCCAATGCCAACCCCATCCTAAGGTGTACTTGGCCGCCCTAATCCCTAGGTAGTTATCTTCTACTCCTTCATGCAAAAAACCATCATCCGTCCCATTATTTTTATTTCATCACCACCACCAACAAACCAAAACTCAACCGAACACTAAACCTAACCCTAAACATCTCTCCTTCCTCCTCCTTACCTCATCTTCGGCCATCCTCCACCGCCGGAGCAGTGACCACCATTGCTGTCAGCCACCCCGACTCCTCTTCTACTACTCCGTCATCATCTCCGTCGACCTCCCCAGTAGCACCCCCAATACCACCATTAATACCGCCTGACCCGGGCTTCTCTTCCGTCACCGAGCAGCTGGACCTCCCCCAACCATCGCTCACCAGCACCACCATCGTCAACCTCACCCACAGCTGACCTGTTTCCTGCCTCCATCCCTCCAGAATAGCCCAGCATCGTCGGACCTCGACATCCTCCGTCAACAACCCCGCTCGTCCCTGACCCCGACTGCACAACAGCCACCCGGCCATCCTCGATACCCTGAGCACAGCCGCTCACCACTACCACAACCACCAGCTCTACCACCACGACCTCTCCCTTCATCTCCCCCCACAGCCATGACCGGCTCATCCCGACCATCACCGCCTGAGCAGCAGCTCGGGTACCGCCCTGACCCTCGCCTGAACTTCCACCCCGACTGCTCCTCTTCCCTCCTTTCTCCGATGAACACTCCACTGAGTATAGCTGACTTCTTCACCCTTCCTTGCCGGATCACACGACCACCGCAGTCCCCTCTTTCATGTTCTCCTCCCCCGTCCTCGTCACAACAGCCTCGCCTGAGCCCCTCCTCTTCGGCCATCACCGGAGCATCATCATCATCATCATCATCATCATCATCACCATCATCATCATCATCATCATCATTATCATCAACATCATCACCATTATCATCATCATCATCATCATCATTATCATCATCATCATCATCATCATCATTATCGTCATTGTCGTCATCAAAAACCCGTCCCACCTCGTCGGAGATGACATGCAGCAGTCACCCTCGATCTCGTGCACGTGCACGCTAAAACTCAGGTTCGACCTTGCCTCCTTTCATGATTTTATGTGTGCTTGTGTGAATGCTATTAGGATTATAATTGCCTCATGTCAGTTTAGTTGACATAAGACCCTATGTTGGTGAACCTAGAACCAGTTGCGTGTGCGTGCGTGCGTGTGTATAATTATTAGTTGATATAGATATATGTATATATATTATGTGGAAATTAAATGCTAATACTAGTTATGACTGTATATATATATATATATATATATATATATATATATATACTGTATGACCCTAGGTTAACTATGGATATCCCGTATAATTGCATATGACTATATGACCCCAAGAACTTATGAGTTGACTGCCTTGTGTACAATAACGTACTGGCTAGACATGTGTTAGTGATTGACTGTCTGATTATGCACAGCTTTTGAAGACGTGACACCCATGCAGTTAGACGCATATTTGACCCTGCTAGTTGACCAGTGTCATACCTAGCGTAGCCCCTGAGTTCAGAGTATTTATGTTGTGTATGTGCTAGTGTAACGACTGATGATATTGTATTATATTATGTATATAGGACCGTTGGATTATTCAGGCAAGACATCGAAAATAGGATATTGGTATTGCCAGCAGAGAACCCCGGCGAGTACATTCTCTAACAGTTTTATTATGTTGATCATCTCTATGATTCTAGTTGTATAGCGTACATGATTCTGACACTATGGATACACGAGTTGGCATCATTGAGACCTGTCACAAGGAGTCATGATTGGAATCCATCATGCTAGCTGGGGACAGGAAGATATTAGAAGATTATGTGATCATACCCAGCTCTACATGAATCATAGATCACCCATACCTCACGTCGGTGCAGCCTGAGCATTACATACCTCATAGCCTGTTATGTATGATTAGCCTGACTATTGCTTGCATCATAGCTAACTGGATGGTTAGCCTGACCTTACATGAATCATAGCTAGTCATATATAGCAAGCCTGATCAGTCCTAAGCCGATAACATGATATGTTGATATTTCACACACTTAGCTAGATATTCTATACATGTATTTTCATATCATAGTTTTAGCATTTCCTTATATTCTAGTTATTGCTCTAGCATTCACTTATATTCTATTTATTATTCTAGCATTCAATTATATTCTAGTTCATTGTTCTAGCATGCACTTGTATTTCTGTTTATTGCTAGTTTACCATTGATGATGACATATGCTCCAGTATTTTTATTTCCAGTATTTCATTATCTCCAGTATTTCTTATTGCCAGTATTTATATCCATCTTGTATTTCTTTACACTGTATTATAGTTTTTGTCAATATGCATGGAACTGCTATTAGTGCTTGTACTTTGCTCCATCCTGACTAGAAATATTTTTCCAGACTGCGACTTAGAGGACTTATCTCCGACATACTTGGAGATTTGGATGTTATTGTTTGCAGGTTAGACTATTTTTGTTGTTTAGACTTGTGTTGTATTTCATTTATTTTCTTTGATATCTCATCATGCTTGATTTCTGTGATTGAGTATTCCATATTGTATAGTGATATTTGTGTCTCCTTATGGAGTTGGATATTCATGTGAGAATGATTAGCTAGTATTGTGACCTAGACAGTATTCTACCGCCGATGCTACGGCGTAGGCTGGACGTACACACGTATTCGTGCCCCTATATCGGGTGCGGGTCATGACAACAAGTCTCATATCACGAATCCTGTAAGCCTATACATAATAACCATGAATAACTCAGAAAAGATTTTGTCACATAAATAGTGTCAAGTATCCGATGATATGACATACTTGATAAAGCAAGCACGAATTTTTTTATAGAATCGTGGTATGAACTCTCTAAGTGACGTAACACGACTCCGCGTACGGCGTCGACACCCGAATCTTGTTCAGACGTTAAGCAACATCTCATGGTCCTAGGTTGAACAGGTACAACATAGAAGTATATATAAAATACAAGCAAATAATAGCACATGTCTTCTACAATTGGCAAGGTACACTTGCCTGAAACTCAACCTAGGGTTCTAACATGGTTATAACGAAGGTTGGCTAAGGTTCACTAGTCAAGGACCAAGAAAGTGTGTAAACACCAAGCCTACTAGTAACATAACATCAACAAGCCTCATAAACATGGTTATAACGAAGGTTCATGTAGGTACTATGTGTTCTCACACTAGATTTTCATATACAACATATCATCAAGCTTGGCATTCACTAAGTGTCAAACTATGTTAACCAACCTAGGGTTAGTTTTGTCTATTAAAACATGCACATGATCATTAACAATAGTTCAATTTACGGTCATCAAAAATAACCACATACTGTATTTCTCAAGTATATCCATTCATCCAACTATATACAACTCTCGTTCTACTATAAAATGTCAAGTATACATAGATAAGTCAAATCTGAATTTATAATAATATCATGGCATATATCTCATTCCTAACTTGCATTTGTCATGAAACATGTGTGAAAATACTACTACAACTAGTGAACAACCCTATCATGGCATCTTCTATATTCTATCATAGTGTTTGTAAACAATAAAACTAGCTATCACAAAACCTAGGCAAAGTACACTACTAGTTGCACAATATTTAATCATATCTCAACCATGCATTTATTTGTATATAATACCCTAAAAAAACTTATATATTCTGAAATTTAGTGACAATTAGATTAAAAATTATTTTTTGCAAGTGGTTGCTTGGGTTTTAGATCATGGCAAAGTAAATAGTACAACAAGTGCATAAATAATATTCAAGTCTTGACATGAGAAGTAATAAGTGTTCATGGTGTAATATCATAAAAAATATGAATAGAAAGTTGGTAAAATTTAATAGGGATGTGAATTACATATAGAAAGGGTTGAGTAGGAGGAGTTTGAGCTCTTACCAAAGTAAAATGGAAGGCAAAAGAGGGTTGTGCACTGCTTGCACAAATATATCCTGATTTGGATATTTCGTCTCGTAGTTGTTGTCCGGGGCTTCAAAACATTTTTCCAAATACTTTGGGACTTAGAGAGATTAGGGGAGAGGTATAGGATGAATATAGGATGGTTGTTAAAGGTGTTTTGGTGCTAGATGTGGTGGCAACAAGGTATTAAAGTAGTGCTATTGCTGGCGGGTTCAGCAGGGTATCTTCATTTTGTAGGGGGTGTTTGGGGGAGTTGTGGGATGATTTAAGTAATGAGTTATAAATGAAACTTGTTAAGGTGAGGTAGGAGAAGGATATTTGGATACTGTAGTGGTGGTTTGGACGCTATAGAGGTGGTGGAGTGGCCTGATAAAAGGATACACTAAATTTAGATTCAGCCTGGACACCTCTGATATATGGCTGTTTTGAGGAACTTAGAGTAAATTTTGATGGAAGATTTGTTAAGAGAAAGTGATAAGGACAGAGAGAGGAAGAAGCATACAAAAGTTGAGAGAATGATACTTAATGTGGAGGGAGATAGGGCCGGATTGGTGGGGTTATTGCTGAATTCAGATTCAGCCTGGGTAGGGTTTGATAGATGGAGGTATGGAGGGAGATAAAGGAATTTGGAGATGGTTTATGAAGATAAAATATGAGGAAGAGAGTTGGGAAGAAGTTTTCTTTAGGTGGTTTCAATGGGGGAGGTGAAGAGAGGGGGGTATAGACAGCCTAGTGGGGATGAGAAGGGTTTGGAGTTACCAATGGGGTAAGAAAATGTCACAAGTTATAACCCCTTCCCTTTCACATTCCACCCTAATGATTTAATAAATCCATGGCTGTCCAAAACTGAAATAATGTTTAATATGGATGGTCAAACCTAGCTTAGTCAACCTAGATTAAGTCCAACTACTTCTAGTTGGGTCAGATTCTGGTCGTTGCGGTTTAGTTTTGCTAGGCTGGTCCGATTCACTAAAAAATTAATCATTTATGACTATTGATGGTAGGTAGCACATAGAGGTTCAATAGAGTGGGACACAGGTATCATGTGTGTCTTAGACCTAGTTTAGATCATGATCATGCATTACGTCAAAATAATTGGTCGAAATTGGATCTCCAATTTAAATTGGAATGGTCCACGGTTGCACTGTAGGTGCTAAAAATTATATTTTTGACCCGAATATTTTATATTAAAAATAGAGCACAAGAATATGTGTTTGAGTGGGATATGATAATCATAAATTAAGGTGGACTCGTCTAGATCATTCATATAAAATTTGTTTGGAGGTAATGGCTAACGTTGTGCTCCTAAAAATTAAAGCTACAAAAAATATTTTTAAAGGATACTTTTGTTTACTTAATCATAATTAATAATATAAATAATAATTCTAATATTGTATTAAATTAAAATAACTAAATCTCTTGGTGAGGGGGTATACAATATCAGGCTGCCAAAGTCTACTGCATCTAAAGAAATATCTTTATAATGCTTCTATACATAATATTTCTTTTTGTTTAATGTGATACTATTCTACTTACTGGCATGGATATACAAATTTTTTTTGACAATTAAGAAAGCTATAATTAATAGCGAGTATGACGATCATTTGCCTAGAATGTGCAGATGGAAGCCGGCTTGGAAAGATGCCAAATGCCCGCATAAGTTGATCACCCTACCTAATGCAATTAAAGATATGTGGGTAGAAGAGGTTAAATTATACATTTTTTTGGGGTTGAGCCTTTTTATTATTTTGTAATAATAACTAGTTTAAGTTGCGATCACTGAACTGTGATACAGATAGTCTGGCATCCATATGTAGAATTGTACAATAGTAGTCTTCCTTTGCAACCGGTCACTTTATACCTTGTTATGATAAGTTTCCATGATATTGAGGAGGCTTATATGCCTAATAGCGTGCTTTAGCACTTCGGTTATGTACAAACAGTTCTAAAGCGTACATTGCCAATGATTACTGGCCCCAGAGGGACAGAACCCTTAAACTATGTCCCGACAATTTTTAACTGGGTGGCGAACTTCTACACTTAGTGGCAACGACATGTTATTGGAGAGTTTGAACGGGAATCTGTGGTTGAGATGTCTGATTGTAACGAGGACTACTTTGCATACTATGCAGAGGTCGGACATCCTAAGTTGTTAACCCTGATAATCAAAGAGGTGGTATTGTGCCTGTAGCACCCCCTCTTCCCTCTAAATCAGTGTTGTATAATGCATTATTGAAGATGGTGAGGAATAAATTATGAATTTGTATAAATTATATTTGTTTATTACTGTTTCTTAAATTTATGTCTATTTTTTATCTCAGGCTAAAAAAGCTAACAAGTTGGGAGAAGTCTCGTTAGTTGTAAGGACAAAAACTATCTTGAAGTTGGTGGCGACTTGTAGAACATCGACAACCCTACCGATTTTTCGTTCATCGTTGATAGGGAGATGCGTAAGAAGAGACATCAAGACAATTAGAAAGTTTTAATTGTGTAACTAAACACTTTTGCAAGGACTAAACTTTATGTCTGCTTTTGATTGATGGAAGATTATTCGTTCTACTTTGATGGAACAATTTGTTAAACATTGATGGTTCAAACATTGAAGATATGTGATGTTGTTCGCGATGCTTCGGTTTATATTTTGTAATATTGCTATAATTTTGAAGTTGGTTGTGAGCTTGGTGTTTATTCTAATGTGAGATTGATGTATTAGGACTATCATTATCTTAGGATACTCGACAAGTTGTTGTACTAAAAAAATACAACAAGTTATTTAGGACTGTTACCACTTTTTATAGTCCTACTTATACGTAGGACTGTCAAAAGTCCTAAAAACTTACTATTTTTCAGCAAGTTTTCTTTAGGACTGTCAATACTTTTGATAGTCCAACATATAAGTATGACTGTCAACACTTTTGACAGTCCTAAAAAAACTTGTTGTTAATTAACAACAAGTTTTCTTTAGGACTGGCAACACTTTTGACAGTCCAACATATAAGTAGGACTGTCAAAAGTGATGATAGTCCTAAAGAAAACTTGTTGTTATTTATTTAACAAGAAGTTTTCTTTAGGACTGTCAAAAGTTTTAACAGTCCTACCTAAAGGACTGTCAGTACTTTTGATAGTACTAATTATATGTATGATTGTAAAAAGTGTTGACAGTTCTAAAAAAACTTGTTACTAATTAAAAGCAAGTTTCTTTAGAACTGCCAACACTTTTGACAGTCCTACATATATGTTGGACTGTCGAATGTATTGACAATCCTGAAATAATCATGCTAGCCCCGAGTAAGTTTTCTGGGCCGTCAAAATTTCCTCAAGGACTCTCAAATTGTTTGATAATCCCGTCTATAGTGGGCAGCCCCATAATACATTTTTGGGTTGGCAAACTTGTGAAAAAATAATATTATTACTGAGTATAAGGGTTACTTCCCACCCCACACCACAACTCCCCTAGACCCTATCATTCTTCCTTCCACTTTCTCTCTCTTCAAAATCTTACCCCCGAGTAAATTTTTTATTTCATCTATAATATTAGGGTTTGTATTTTTTATTCCATCTCTAAATTTAGTGTTTGTATTGGAGGGTTTGTGTTTTTAAAGCTAGCCCCTAAATTTAGGTTTTTTATTTTAGGGTTTCTATTTTAGGGTTTGTATTTTTTATTCCATCTCTAAATTTAGGATTTATAATAGAGGGTTTGTGTTTTTCATGCTAGCCATAAATATAGGGTTTATATTTTAGGGTTTGCATCTTAGGGTTTATATTTTTTATTCTACCTCTAAATTTAGGGTTTGTAATTTAGGGTTTGTATTTCTTATTCCACCTCTAAACTTAGGTTTTATATTTTAGGATTTCTCTAATGCCTCTCTTGCAATCTATGGCACAGTTTGAGATAAGAAATAGAAGGGACAATCATCATTGACACCGTCAAATAAATCTTGGGATGACAATGTGTTATCCGACAAGTCCTATTGTACATGGATTTGAAAGTCTAAGGTCGGCGGAGCGCACATTGGAAAGAAAGTATTGTTAATATTCTTCGAAATAATCGCAATGGATATCTTGTACTTATTTGCAAATAAATATCCAGCAAAATGGTTTATATTTTTCATTCAACCTTTTTATTTTATTATTTGTATTTTTTATCTCTCTAATGCCCCTCTTGTAGTCTATGGTACAGTTTGAGGGGAGAAATGGAAGGGACAATCGTCATGGATGTCGTCAAATAAATATTGTCGTATAAAATGCTATATGCTATATAAAACTAATGGTTGTCACTTAAGCTAAGATTATAAATTATCGTAAAGTATGCAAATGTGAGAGTTTATCCTGTCGTGCCTTGTTTATTGGGGTTTCAACGTCATGAAAACCCTAATAAACAAGGATCAGCAGGAACAACTCTAGACTTTTCATACATTACGACAAATTAAAATCTCAGCTTAAGTGACGACTGCATGTTTTATGTAGCAAATAGTGTCCTATGCGATAATTAGGTGGTAAAGTAAAGAAGGGGATGAATTGATGCATCATGAAGACCGACATGGGTGGAATATGCTCGATTTTCTAATGTTGGGTGTTATATGCTATCAATATGCTGACATGGGTATAATAGTTTGATGTTGGTTGTAAAATTATAAATTATAGGTTGTCATGTTATATTTTCTTAAATATGGTATAATCGTGGAAGATTAGATTATTTTCTTAGTTAAAATATTATAAAATTGAAGGAACAATTTGTATGAGCAATAGTTCTTATATAAAGAGCACCTGCTCTGATACCAATTAGAGGAGCAATTGGGATTAGAAACTAAATAAGAGGCTACCTGCTCTGATACCAATTGAAGGATCGTTAGATAACTCTAGAGGGGGGTGAATAGAGTGCAGCAAAATAATCTACCCAATTTAAGATTATCAGAATGAAGGCAGTTACTAACTAACAGTGTATATAGAGATAGTAAAGTAAAGCAATAAAGTCGAGAGAGAAAGCAAACGCAAACACCAAGATATATATTAGTTTTCCTCTGAGAGGACTAATCTAGTACCGAGAACTCTTGCTCAGAGTTTTATCTACTATAATCACCAATAATGAATCACAAGCTTTAATTTGAAGGCTTCCCACTTCTTTACACCACAAGATTTGATCCGAAGTCTCGCAACTTCACACACCACGAGTTTTGATCTGAAAGCTCACAACTTCACACAGAATATGGGCTTGATGAACCAAGCTCTTTACAACTCTGTAGACTTTTAGACCAAGATCGCACTTGGCATTAGAAGGCTGAGAGTTGATCTTGGAGATAAGAAAGTTTAGGCTCTGAGGGTTTACTCAGTATAGGATAGAAAGATAGAGAATAGTTGAGTGAGTAAGAATGTGAAAAACCAATCCTATTTATAGGGTATTGGCAAACAAATTCGGCAAGAGTTCGGTCAGGTATTAATTCAAATTTTAAACGTTGGGCCAAGAAATCAGGGATATAACAACTGGATAATTTCATACTAAAAGGGTAACCGAGTTCGGTCCATGTTTGGCATGAGTTTGGCCCGAGTTCAGTTTCTAAGTATGGTAGACTTTGTTAATGAATGTGGCATAATTTCATGGGTAGATTCTTTATTTTATTTGATTGGAATAGGTATCTGGATATAGGTACTTGGATTTACCATTGTGACTCAGCTTACATCAATTCTAGACTCAAATAAATAAAAGATTATATTTGAAAACCAAGAGCACTGATGACGCCAAACTTCTGAAATATCTGCTGAATTGAAGACACTTTTTTCCTTGACGGCAGTTGTCCAAAGATAACCAGATCTGGGAATCTGAATACCTTTCAGGGGCTTTGCCCCCGAGCCCTAATGAGGGGCGCTGCCCCCGCGACCGCCATCCGCTGACCGGGCAGCAAAATCCCCGGATGCGAGTCTCCAGATAAGTCATAGGCGATTTGACTAAATATTCTCGTATAACGTCATCTTTGGCTCATCGTCATATAGCATATGTCCATTGTTGATCTTGCTTATTACTTTCTGCAAGTACATGTTAGTCTAACAAGAAAATATAGAGAAGCAAATATTACATATCTGGACAATGTTGAGTTTAAGTAGAAGATACTATAGTGATTAATCAATTACCATAATGCTAAACTTAATCGATCAGCCATATTCAAAAAACTCAACAGAAATATTGTGCCAACAACCACATGCCCTGCAGACTATCCGAATTATCCAAACGAAAGGATACATAATATAGATTTATTAGATATAATTATTTACTAGTAATGCAATACTCGACGACGTACTAGATGTGTGTCCCTCACGACGGAGAGCTCTAAATCTATCAGATGTCGCTGGGATACTGAGATTGCATGTAGCAAGAAAATCTCTCTAGATGCTTCTAGATTATTATTCTAGTTATTAGCCTGGACAGGTTATCAAGAATTTCTGACCGTAATGCTCATGGATTTGCTTTAGACATGATGTAAGACTGGACATGAGCTTGAAAAGTACATTCATGACAGGGACAAGCAATTAACCAAGGGAAGTTATCTTAATAGTTCAAGTAATTTTGTTCTGAAAATTCTAGCATGTCCGGAGTGCGCTTTGTCGAGCAACTATCGGGAGTATTAGTACATGTCAGGTATCCGAAATTAGGAGTTTACTTTTAGCAAAGTAACTACAATCCATGCTCAAGTAAATACCACAGTCAGTTTAAAGTATTTGTAAAAGAAACTTGCATTTATTGATATTCCTCAATATATGCCAAACAAAGGACAAGCCAGAGAATAACAAGAAAAATACCAATAAAGTAAATTCCTACTAACAAGTGTTTCCGGTGCATAGGATAAATGGCGCATGGGCCAAGAAAGTCTCATGTGCCAAAGGGCTATGTAAGTCTCATGCGCCAAAGAAGCTCGAAAAGTCTCATAGACTAAAGGGACTAAGAAGGTCTCATGCACCAAAGGGACTAAGAAGTCTCGTGCGCAAAGGGACTAAGAAGGTCTCATGCTCCAAAGGGACTAAGAAGGTCTCATACGTCAAAGAATGATGTGCCAAGGAAAGTCATACTCATAACAAGATACGTGTATGCTCTAGGGGATGTGCCAAGGAGATTCTGCCATATGTCCTTGCTCATGAACTTCATCTTCTCTAAATACAAGTTCGGCCATGGAAAATCTATGAAACTCCAGTTTTGGTTTCTCCATGGGAACCTTATTTGGAATCCAAATCAAGTAAAGGAAAGTTCTAAACCATTTAAAATCAAATTCTCTTCAACATAGAATAATAAGTTTTTGAAAATAGCAAATTTTTATAGATCAAAACTAAGAAAAACTTAAGAACACCCAAACTCAAGAATACACAATATAAGCAAAATAAAAAATACAAGAAAGCTATTAAATAAAGTTTAACAAGTTCTTCTTCCTTGGAAAGTTGTACTTGCCTAAACCTACACCACTACTACCACAGTTTTAAAAGCCCATGGCTAGGAAGGGTTGGGCTGCTCTTGGCCAATAGAGGGAGAGGGAGGGAGAAGAAGAAAAATGGAAGAAGCGAGAGAAAGAAAGGCTATATATAAGGGATGGGGTAAGTCACTAGCCAAAATCTAGAAATTGCATTAAATCAGCCTAGAAAATATAAAAAAATGCACAGAAAGAAATATACAGCAAATAAACAGGAATGGTATACGTATACTGGATACGAATACAAAAGCAGTGAGACGAGTTTCATAACTTTTACTCCCTTAGAAAAATTCTGTCCACGGAATTTCAATAAGGCACAGGGTCTAGCATAAAAATTTTAGGAAAGCAGGTAATAAAATAAGCAAGAACATACGAGTATCAATCATAAGCTATGAACTACCTAGAACAAGGCAAACATGAAGAAGACAAGATCAGGGCACGAGGTATACAAAAAAGTATACCTCAAGAATCAAACAAATATGGGTATCGAGCTCGGATATCATCCTCGTGCTCCCAAGTCAACTCGCTCGGTGAGTGGTGCCACCAAGCAACTCAGACTAAACGAATGGTCCGGTTCTTCAGAATCTTCTCTCTCTAGTCCAAAATGGATACAGGCCTTTTCTCATACGAAAGGTCGGTACCAACGACCAATTCTGAATGATTAAGTACAAGGCTTATATCTGGTATATACCGTCATAATATTGATACGTAACAAATATTATGTATCTGGCAAAGCATAGTGGTAGAGCGAGATGATGTGAAACATCTCTTACTCGCTCGATAATATCGAATGGCGTAATATATCGTAGACTAAGCTTTCCCTGCACACCGAATCTGATAATTTCTCTGGTAGGCAAAATCCATAGAAATACATGGTCATCGACAGAGAAGTGAACAGGTCACGGATAAGAATCGGCCCAATGATACTGACAATCTTGAGCCACTTTAAGATGCTTCCAGACTTGCTTGACTACCTCAACTGTCTGGGCTATCATCTCGGGATCAAGCAATTACCTCTCACCAACATCATCCTAAGCTAACAGTGATATGCACTTCCTGCCATACAGTACCTCGAAGGGTGCCATCTGGATACTTGCCTGGAAAATATTGTTGTAAGAGAATTCTACCAAGTATAAATGATCTTTCCATGAACAACCAAAGTCAAGGGTGCAAGATCGAAGCATATCTTCTAGAGTCTGGATGGTACACTTTGATTGTTCATCTGTCTGTGGATGATAAGCTGAACTAAACTTCAGACGGGTACCCAAACTTTGCTGTAGACTCTGCTAAAAGTGAGATATAAATCTAGAATCTCTATCTAATACGATGCTTATTGGTACTCTATAAAGTCTGACAACTTGATTCATGTACATCCGAGCCAACTGCTCTGTAGATTATCCTACCCTGAAAGCAAGTGCGTAACCTTTGTGAGTCGATCCACTATTACCCAAATAACATCTCTTACAGTTGGGGATCTAGGAAGATCGGTCATAAAATCTATGGTAATATGGTCCCACTTTTATTTTGGAATCGATAAAGGTTGAAGAAGCCATGCTGGTCTCTGATGCTCAGCTTTAACCTGTTGACAAATTAATCATCGAGATACAAACCATGCTATTTTCCTCTTCATACCAATCCACTAGAAATATTGATGAATATCATGATACATCTGTCATGACCCGCACCCGGATTTTGGGGCACGAGTACGTGGATAAGTCCAGCCTACGTCGCAGCATCGGTGGTAGAACACTGTCTAGGTCACAATGCTATCTAATCATTCTCACACGAGCATCCAACTCTATAAGGAGTCACAGATATCACAATATAATATGATCAATACTCAATCACGTAGCTAAAGCACGATAAGATATCGAAGATATAAATAAATCAAAATGTAACACAAGTCTAAAATAGAAATAATCTAACTCAAACAATAATATCCAAGTCTCAACAAAATATGACGGAGACAAATCCGGTACCAATAATCTGATAAAAGAAACTAACTAAATAACTAGTGATCCCGGCTAGACCTTCCGGAATCACACCTGGCTACAAGGTCCAAGACTGCAGCTACTCTCCCTGTGGTCCATAAAATGTCGGATACCAGTCCTCTAAGGCGCAGTCGGGAAAAATATTTCCAGTCAGGATGGAGCGAAGTACAACCCAAATAACAGTTCCAGTTAATTGATAAGGACTATAAAACAATAAATAGATGATGCTATATATTGAGAAAAGATAATAAATAAATACAATGGCAAAATAAAGAGACATGCAATATAGGCAATATGGTACAGTCAGTGCATATATGAAATGAAGAGAAAGAACTACAATATCATATACGGGTGATGTAGTATATGAACTGAAATAGAGAACTATAACTATTCTAAGTGTTTGAAATCGTAGTTTTAAAATGTGATCGGCTTGGGAACTTGTTCGATAGCTACATGGTCTGGTTAATCATACAAGAGGTGTATGATTAATACTTAACGATATATACACTTGTATGATAGGTATTTGATAACATCTCTCACTAGCAATTTCCCCGCCCCCAACTAGTACTGTGGATCCAACCATGACACGTCACGATACACGATCAATGTTCAATGTATCATGTACAATATCTAATATCAATGTCATGTACAATGTCAATATGATAACCAATGTAATATCTTATGACTGCAGATCCAATCTATATACTAGTTCGTGTAGCACAATGTCAAGAATCAGATGTAATATTTCTAAATACTAGAATTATAAAAATTATCAAATAACAGAAATTATCAGAGAAAGTACTCGCCTGGGTCCTTAGCTGGCAATACTAATGTCCTTCTCCTAAAGTCTCGCAGACCAATCCAATGGTCCTATATTCATATAATATAATACAATACAACATCAGCCAAAATACTAGCACATACACAACCATAATTACACTGAACTCAGGGGTACTCTAAGGGTGATCCTAGTCATCTAACAGGGTCAAGCGTGTGATTAGCTGCACGGGCGTTACGTTTGTAATTGTTGTGCAAGATCAGAGAGTCAAAATAATACGGGTCTCGCCAGTATGTCAATGTACATAAGGCAGTCTGCTAACAATTCATAAGGTCACAGGGTCATGTGTAACTACGGGATATCCGCAGCTATACCTAGGGGTCATACAGCATATACATATTACAGTCATAATTAAAAATATATTTAATTACTTATAATATGCATACACATACTAAATATATATCTATATATTAAATATATTAACTAATATTATATGCATACGCACACATACGTATGAGCACACTAGTCACTAGGTTAACCGACACAGGGTCCTCAGTCACGAACTGGTATTTCATTAAGTTTCTACACAATATATATATATATATATATATATATATATATATATATATACTAAATATATATCTGTATAGTAAATTGAACAATATACGCATACGCCTATGTATATGCATACGACTTCGTGTTATTAGCAGGGTCTTTTGAAATCAACATCTAATGAGTTATCAAACACGACATGCTAACATCCTATCATCATTCATGTATATGTACAAAACAAATCACAAGAGAACATACTCCTCACCTTGGCCTCGACGTGCACGTGCATGAGATCGGCGATGACGACGATGACGGAGGTGATGATGATGATGATGTCAACGATATTGATGACGACGTTGATAACGACGATGACGATTGAGGTGATGATGATGGTGATTAGGGATGAGGAGGACGAAGTTGTGATAGTGGTGGTGGTTGAGTCACAAGCGAGGAGGACGAAGGAGGGGGCTCAGGGAGGTCGGACTGGAACTGCTGTTCGTCGAAGGGGGAAGGGAACAGGGAGGAGAGGTGGTGGAGGAGGATGTGAAGAAGTCGATGGCGGTAGTGTTAATGGTGCTGGTGGTGCATCGTGGAGTCGAGGAGGAGGACTGGTGCTCGCTGCTCTGGTCGGATTGGCAGCAGCTTCGGTCGATGGGATGGATCAGCGGGGTCGACGGGTTCAGGCGAGGGAAAGAGGTCGAGGAGGAGGAGATCGTGCTGCTGCTGGCAGAGATAAAGTCGTCGGGTGCGGTGTCGTACAGGCGTTCAGTCGTGATGAGGGTGGCCGGATGGTCAGGACGGTCTGGAGGAGAACGGCGGGTTCAGTCGGCAGGGGAGAAGAAGATCTGGCGAGGATGGCAAGGCGGTCAGGAACGGAGGGGCAGAGGTTGACGGGATGTATATGACGAGGAATATGGAAGAGGACGTTGGTGGAGTGAACTTCGACGAGGGGTCGGGTACTGGCTTCTCCGGCGAGGGTGTGTTCCGGTCGGGGGGTAGATGATGGGTGAACAGTAAAGGAGGGGGAGAAAGTCGGCTGAGTATATGTTAATTTTTAGGTTTTTGATGAAAATAAATTAAAGGTATATTTATATATGAAAAAGTGGGGTTTTGAGGTTGACCTAGGGTGGGCTTGGTCAACATCCTCCTTGGGATTGGGCCTTGGCTTATCATGTAGGTATTTCAAGGGCTAGGATTACATAGATTCAAAATGGATGGCTAGGATTGCATTGGTTCAAAATAAAGGAGGGCTATGGGTTTAAGGAGGTTGATGTTGAGTTACACACTCCCAAAAATTATGGAAAAATTTATATAAAGGAGAAATGGGTTTCTTCACGTATTGTATCCAATGGGGTGGACACCTTATTGCACTTTTGTATAAAAGTGCCAAACAATTGGAAAATTGCACAAAGTTGGGTCTTGGTTTTATTTAATTAAAATTAATATAATTGGTTGTTCTAAAATTAATTAGAAGTACATGAAACTTAAATTAGGTAGGACACAAGTATCATAAATGAAGAAGACTCAGAATAGAATATTATCCTAATTTGGGTTGCTCAAAATTGGTCGAGATTGTGTCTCCAATTTTGATTGGAACGCACAAGGATACAATATTGAATTTATTTGGAATTAAATATAAACGTCTGCGACGAATATTGTGCGACTAAAATGAAGCACAAGAGAGCATAATTATGAGTTACACAAAGGTCAGAATGAAAGGCGGTCACGACTAGGACAAGAATGTGAAATTGGTTGGAAGGCAAAAGCTAGGGTAGTGCTCTAAATATCGAAGCAACAGTAAGGCGCAACAATTAAATAAAATTATGGTAATTAATTATAACCCTAAATAATAAATCCAAAAAATTACAAATTAAATCCATGATACTATATTTCGGTCAGGGCTCCATCTAGTGGGCATCTAGGTCTAGTCTACTAACTCATGCATTAATAAACACTATATATAATACACATATATATATACACAAATCATGCAATTAAAATAAATACACAATACCTATAATATATAAAATAACAAAAATACCCCTATTTTCAGGATGTGGTAGTGACAAGTCTACCCTCCTTAAAAGACATTCATCCTCGAAATTTAAGATCCTCAATAATTATATTTATTATATTTATTTATTTTGCACCAAAGTTTAAATTTAAGATCCTCAATAACAATGAAGTAAATCTACATTGTTATTTCACAAAATTTTTAAAATATCATATTCCTGAAAATCCTCAAAATAAAAATCAAATTCTATTCTTATTACAATCTCCTTCAAAATTTTAAGTTAATAACTAAATACTCAAAATTTAATACCCAATGCTCAAATTTTAAATCCAATCAACGTATATTATAAAATTGAATCTCATCCCAAAATTTAAATTCAACACTAATCCATTTGTGTTCTTATTCCTTGATTTCTTTTTCCACCCAAAACTCAAACAATGCAATGGTTACGAAGTCTTAAAATGCAACTTTCAAGTTATAAGTTTTAAAAATCTATATCTTCTAGTCAATTAAATATAATAATAATCTTCTTAATTCCTCAAAATTTAATGACAAATTCAATCATATTGTAATCTTCATAAAAATTAATATTTTAATAAATCGTCTATTCTGCCATATTTAAGTTCTCAATTCTTTATTTAATTTAATGTTTATTCTCAAATTTAAGCATCTTGTCTCTTTTTGTCAAATCATAACCTCTTCATTAATCTTCACTATGGTCAATCCTCCAATAATCAAGGTCTAAGAAAATTCTACCTACAGTCATTCAATATACAATCTTAGGAAAACATATATGGTGATGGTGTCTTTCATCATGGTATTGCAGTCTCTGTCAGGGTGTACTACTATAACTATATTCTAACAAGAAAATCACGAATACAAGCTACGGTACTAAGGAATCAATCAATCAATCAAATAGAAAGGAACAGAAGAAAAGAAAAGAACAGAACCTGCTAACACATCACCTACAGTATAGATCTCCTCGACCGTCATCGCAAATACTCTGCCCTGCTGGGGTGGCTCCCTTCGCGGTTGCTGAGAAATCTGCGGTTCCACAAGTGGCCTAACTGGATCTCTATAATTTGGAGCTGCTCGCTGTCCGAAAAGATAAGGAGCTAGAAGATAATCCCTCACTCGATGTCCCATAGCGCCATAGTGCAAACAAAGTCCTAGCCTCGCTTTACAGCTCTCCCAAAGGTGACCTGGCTTCTTACAGAAATGACAAGTCTGCTGTGTCTGCCTCGGAGGCGGTTGTTGTTCCTGCTGAATACGAACTGGTGCCTGGTACTGCTGTTGATACTGAAACGTCCTCGGCTGTTGTTGAATATGGGGATGCTTGGCTGGTCCTGTGCTACCACTTTTATCTCCAGTAATATTATGACTCCTCTTAGGCCTAAGATCCAGATTCTTTTCTGTAATCTGGGCATCCATCAAGATATCCTCAAAGGTAGCAGTACGACGACCAAAAATGCGCGACCTAATCTCTCTCGTCAGCCCCTTTCTAAACTTTCGGGCTCGATCTCCTGGGTCCGAATCATAGACGATGCAAAACAGCTTAAACGACAAAATTATTCAGCATATTCGTTGACCGACATGGTTCCTTGGACCAAGTCATGAAACTGACTTTCCAAAGTTTCCAAGGCCACGTCGGGAAAGAACTTCTCCTTAAAAAGCTCCTTGAAGGTCTCCCAAGTAAGTCCTTGTGCAGTGAATCTTGATTCCGTACGATACCACGTGAGTGCGATATCGAACATCTGACTGTCGGTCGCCTCTATCTGCAAGCTCTCCGGAATCTGGGCCAATCGCAGGCTCCTCTCTATATCCTCTAACCAGTCGTCAGCGTAGAGTATCCCTTCGATACCCTTGAACTCTCGAGGCATCATCCTCTTGAAGTCCACTATAGTGCCTGATTTTTGCTGTTGTTGCTGGCCAGGAAACTGTTGGGCAACTCTCTCAACTGCCTGTAGTGCCATCTGGTGATCGTTCTCCATGCTCTCTCTCATCAGCTCTATCTGTGCCTGGTGTGCCTTGGCTTGCACCCTCTGAGCCTTATCTTGAACTCGTCGAGCGTCTGCTATCACTCTCTAGGCATCTACCATGCCCTGGATCATGGTAAACATATGTGTTCCGTCAACGGGCATACCTCCGGGAATCGGTGTCGGTGGTGGTGGAAGGTTTTTCGTCATAGCTAGGGCAACACTCGGAACAGGTGGGAGAGGTAGAACTCCAGATTTCTGTCCTTTAGGTGGAGAGGTGGCAGACCCATCTGAAGTTGATGCTCCCACTCTCATAGATCTTGTCTTCGGCGGTATCCTGAAGGCAGACCAAAAAGAATAAATTAAGGCAATAGATGCGATATCATCAAGAAAGGATAGTAAAATTCTAAGGAAGCAAAATTCAGAAGAAAAATAAGGATAACAAGATAAATAGATTAAAAATATTCTTAGTTGTCATTGAGTATTCGCTCTCATCCTAGTATACTATATCCTAGATCCTATCGCAGGCTCGTAGCAGAATAACTAAGTTGTTACACCACCACGACATCGCTCTAATTGTGAAGCTCGACCTGCATGGGCCACCACTAAAAATGTGTCACGACCCGCACCCAAATTTTGGGGCACGAGTACGTAGGTACGTCCAGCCTAGGCCGTAGCATCGGCGGTAGAATACTATCTAGGTCACAATGCTATCTAATCATTCTCACACGAGCATCCAACTCCATAAGAAGTCACAGATATCACAATATAATATGAACAATACTCAATCACATAGCTAAAGCACGATAAGATATCGAATAATAAATAAATCAAAATGCAACACAAGTCTAAAATAAAAATAATCTAACTCAAACAATAATATCCAAGTCTCAACAAAATATGCCGGAGACAAATCTGGTACCAACAATCTGCTAAAAGAAACTAACTAAATAACTAGTGATCCCGGCTAGACCTCCCGAAATTATACCTGGCTACAAGGTCCAAGTCTGCAGCTACTCACCCTGTGGTCCATAAAATGTCGGACACCAGTCCTCTAAGGCACAGTATGATTAAATATTTCCAGTCAGGATGGAGCAAAGTACAATCCAAATAACAGTTCCAGTTAATTGATAAGGACTATAAAACAATAAATAGATGATGCTATATACTGAGAGAAGACAATAAATAAATACAATGGCAAAATAAAGAGATAAACAATATAGGCAATATGGTACAGTCAGTGCATATATGAAATAGAGAGAAAGAACTATAATATCATATACGGGTGATGTAGTATATAAACTAAAATAGAGAACTGTAACTATTCTAAGTGTTTGAAATCGTAGTTTCGAAATGTGATCGGCTTGGAAACTTGTTCGATAGCTACATGGCCTGGCTAATCATATGTGAGGTATATGATTAACACTTAACGATATACACACTTGTACGATAGGTATTTGATCATATCTCTCACTAGCAATTTCCCCGCCCCCAACTAGTACTATGGATCCAACCATGACACGTCACGATATACGATCAATGTCCAACATATCAAGTACAATATCTAATATCAATATCGTATACAATGTCAATACGATAACCAATGTAACATCTCAAGACTGCAGATCCAATCTATATACTAGTCTGTGTAACACAGTGTCAAGAATCAGATGTAATATTTCTAAATACTGGAATTATAGAAATTATCAAATAACAAAAATTATCAGAGAATATACTCACCTGGATCCTTAGCTGCAATACCAATATCCTGCTCGTGAAGTCTCGCAAAACAATCCAATGGTCCTATATTCATATAATATAATATAATACAACATCAGCCAAAATACTAGCACATACACAACCATAATTATATTGAACTCAAGTGTACCCTAGGGGTTATCCTAGTCATCTAGCAGGGTCAAGCGTATATTTAGCTGCACGGGTGTTACGTTTGTAATTGTTGTGCAAGATCAGATAGTCAAAATAATATGGATCTTTCCAGTACGTTAGTGTACATAAGGCAGTTTGCTAACAATTCACAGGGTCACAGGGTCATGTGTAACTATGGGATATCCGCAGCTGTACCTAAGGGTCATACAGCATGTACATATTGCAGTCATAATTAATAATATATTTAGTTACTTATAATATGTATACACATACTAAATATATATCTATATATGAAATATATTAACTAATATTATATGCATACGCACACATACGTATGAGCACACTAGTCACTAGGTTTACCGACACAGGGTCCTCAGTCACTAACTGGTATTTCATTAAGTTCCTACACAATATATATATATATATATATATATATATATATATATATATATATATACTAAATATATATATATATCTGTATACTAAATCAAACAATATACGCATATGCGTACATATATGCATACGAGTTCAGGTTATTAGCAGGGTCTTTTGAAATCAACATCTAATAAGTTGTCAAACACGATACGCTAACATCCTATTATCATATACGTATATGTACACAACAAATCACAAGAGAACATACTCCTCACCTTGGCCTCAGCGTGCACATGCACGAGATCGGTGATCACGACGATGACGGAGGTGATGATGATGACGACGATGACGATGGAGGTGATGATGATGGTGATTAGGGATGAGGAGGACGGAGTCGTGATGGTGGTGGTGGTCGAGTCACAGGCGAGGAGGACGAAGGAGGGGGCTCAGGGAGTTCAGACTGGGACTGCTGTTCGTCGAGGGAGGAAAGGAACAGGGAGGAAAGGTGGTGGAGGAGGATGTGAAGAAGTCGGAGGCAGTGGTGTTAATTGTGCTGGTGGTGCATCGTGGTATCGAGGAGGAGGACGGTATTGAAGCATGAATTATTATAGGAAATTATCCGCATATTTTATAGTCAAAACCCCCAACATACATAAAGTTCGCGTAAAACAGAGCTTCAAGGCTGTTTGGCATAAAATAGGGCTTCAGAGCTGTCCGTGTAAAACAGAACTTCAAGGCTGTTTGGCGTAAAATAGGGCTTCACAGCTGTCCGCGTAAAACAAAACTTTAAGGCTGTTTGGCGTAAAATAGGGCTTCAGAGCTGTCAGCCTAAAACAGAGCTTCAAGTTTGTTTGGCGTAAAATCTATCTTCAGAGCTGTCCGAGTAAAACAGAGCTTCAAGTCTGTTTGGCGTAAAATAAGGCTTCAGAGCTATCCGCGTAAAGCAGAGTTTCAAAGCTGTACGCGTAAAACAGAGCTTTAAGGCTGTTTGGCGTAAAACAGAGTTTCAAAGCTATCTGCGTAAAGTTTAAAATATGTTGTTTTTAATGTAGCATAAAGTTGTATGAGGAACTCTTCGTATTCCTAAGATGAATTTGTCAGACAAATCAGTGAACCTGACATCTCACAAAAGTACTGCACGATGATCGAGATGACGGCTGTGATGATAATTTTGCACAGAGACCCAGGTTGTCGTTTAGTGACATATTTTTGATACAAGTCATTTTTACGCATTCAAAGGAAGAAAAATGGAGTCTTCTGAATACGCTGCCTATTCTACATTGACAGAAATAAGTTTTTATGCTCAAGATAAGACAAAATCAGACGCCACATCAAAAACTATTTCTTGTAGAGAGCTCGAGGCATATCTCTATATTTAATGCACGAGATTTTGTTCTATTTTTAAATTTTGTCATGACTGGGAAAGGTAAAACTGTGACTAATACGCTCACATCACCATCCTTGCATTTTAAGCCAACCAGGCTATTTTCAACTATAGGAGTACGCCGTATGCTATCTCCTCGAAATACGCCAACTCGGCTATATTTACAAAGGTACATGATAAGGCTATTTAGCCCAGAATACGCTCAAGACCTCAATCGTGAATGATAATTAGCTATTTTATGTTGGTTATCTATTATTCATGAATTATCAAGTTTTATGCAGAGGCAGTTACCTACGTGGCTTGCATGCCATGATCTTCGAGAAGCAGTTATACGCGTTACCTTATAAAGGGATACGTGTCATACGCAGATTCAGAAGATTATTTGAACGTGGATAGCAGTTGTCATAACCGCAACGTAAAGGAAGCAATATTCTTCATAGTTTGGCCTTTTACGCCAACAAGACAGTTATTTTGCTTTTATGCCAACCATTTTACCCAGGAGTAGTTACCTAAGTGGCTTGCATGCCATGATCTTCGAGAAGCATTTATACGTGTTACCTTGTAAAGGGACACGTGTCATACGCAGATGGAGAAGATTATTTGAACGTGGGTAGCAGTTGTCATAACCGCAGCGTAAAAGATGCAATCATCTTCACAGTTTGGCCTTTTTACGCCAACAAGACAGTTATTTGGCTTTTACGCCAACTAGGCAGTTATTTGATTGATCTCTATAAATAGAGACCTCTGGTCACAGGGTAGAGGATCAAAAAAAAAGATCAAACAAAAAAAAGGTTTTGGCTGACAAATTTGGCAACAGGAATTCAATCCTACTTGCAACTTTTCTTTGGCCGGCTTTTGCCTTCAGTTCAGAGAAAGTTTGAAGCTTCTTCTATGATACTTCTTCATCATCGTGTAGTCCAAGGAATAAAGTAATCGACTGCAGATCAGACTTCCATAGCAATACTTTCCTAAAATTATTTTATTGTTCTTAATATCCTCGTATAGGATTATTTGTACTTTTCCCTTTTCTCGTTTGTAAGCAAAAGTTTCGTATAAACATTTGTTTATCCAAATAAAATAGTGACTCTGTTGGGGACGACTTTCTTCTCTGACGAGAAAGTAATTGCTCAACACGATGTTGTATCCATCGGATCAACGAAGAAGACTTTGGTCGTCCAGTTCGACCAATCTTCCTATGAAGACATGCTTCATACAGGGGGTAGTTCTCATTCCTCCTCTGTCTATAACAACAAGAAGCTGCATAAAGTATGGATGCCTAAGACGTCCTCTACCCTTCCTGTAAGTTCTCATTCACTGATCAACAAAGTTTTGACAACACAACCAACACGCCCTGTGCGTAAAATTTTGTCTCCCGTCTATGATGTGGTAAAAAACTTCTGGCAATACTTCAGTGCCAATCCAGAAGTCTCAAACACGCCTTGCGTGTTAACCTTCGTCTTCCGTCTGTGGCACGGTAGAAAAAACTTTTGGCAATGCCTCAGTGCCAATCCAGAAGTCTCAACCACGCCCTGCGCGTAAACCTTCGTCTCCCATCTATGATGTGGTAGACAAAATTTTTGACAAGGCCTCAATGCCAATTCGAAAATTTCAAACACGCCCTGCACGTAAAATTACATCTCCCGTCTATGATGAGGCAGATGTACCCTTTGATCACATCAAAGGAAAACAAGTGGCGAATCTTTCAACCTCTAAGCTTTTATGCCCACAAGAGAAGAAAGTTCCCACTTTACATATTACGCGTGACGCTGAAGGCCGTTTGAGGACTTTTCCTGTTTTACACGAACCTATGCAAAAATCCAAATTATGCCAGGATAGGTCTGTCCGCGTAAAGAAGACTCGTTTCACGGAAAGATACGCTCCTCAGACAGATGATGGATCATATGCTACTCATATGGATGGACTGTTGTATTCCTTTGGCAGAGAAAGGGTTATGGTTCCTAATCTACACATTCCTACTTATGTAAAAAGACAGAATAAGCCTTCTTCTTCTTCTGGTAATCTCCTTGATTTGCGTGATTTCTTGATCCAGAAATGCAAAGACAGGGGATCTTCTAATATATTTATCATACCCCCTAGAGAATATTGTTGTAATAGGCATAAGGTTGTAATTAACTGTTGCTGTTCTAAAGCAAAACGGTCAGTTTTCTACCGATTGAACTATTCTTTGTCATTACAAGAAGAAGAACCAACATTTGCTTCAGTAAATATGGTTTCGCATATTCCTAGAGGAAAGTCGAGTTCAAGACATCATCCCTCCAGAATTCCAAGTCAAAGGAGATTTGACAGACTCATCGAGACTTTTGAAGAAGGTGTTTTTGGAAACACTCGCTCGAGGTCATGACAATCAGCTTCATATTCTTCATATTCTGACACGGGGAATCATCAGTTTTCTGAACCAGATGCTGAAAGTATAGATTCAATCTCTACAGAGATCTATACTAATCCCTCAGTGGCATCTAGAGAAAGGGGAGTTTATGCTGTTGGAGACGAACATGAAGAAGCTTCCCCATCAGGAAGTACTGAACAACGCATCACTGCATTGGAAACATCACTTAAAGAAATGAATACCATGATGGAGAATATGCACCAAATGATGGTGACTCAATATACAGCTGCAATAGCTCAAACACCTATTCCTCTGACTCAACTACGTATGGGGGTAGACATACCACCAGCCAATGCAAGCCAAGAGCCTGTTCAAAATCAAGAATCAACTACTCCACAACCTCTTAACCCGGAGAATGTATTACCTCATGTTGGAGTTACAATACATCAAATCTCTCACCTTTTTGATATCCCTCTCCCAACTGAAGATCCAATACAAGCAGTTCAGGAATTGAAAGCCCAATTTGATGCTATGAAACATAAAGATCAGCTTAAGAAGTTGGAAATTAACCAGCCATATCCAACTGTCTGGAATGAGATCCCTTTCCCACCAAAATATAAACCACAGTCTATGGTTTTGTTTGAGGGAAAGACGTCGCTAAGCAAGTATATGAACTACTTCAGCATGATGACGGTATTTTTGTAAGGAAATGATGCCCTTCTCACTCGAGTTTTTAAAGGTTGTCTGTCTGGAGTAGCTTACCAATGGTATCGTAGTCTATCTGACAACTGCATTACTTCTTTTGAAGATTTCAAAATTATATTCTTCACTCGATTCTACGAGGGAGGAATGGACATGTCTATGTCATCACTCATTGAAGTAAAGCAGAAGAAAAAAGAAAACGTTCGTACTTTTATTGAATGCTTTCGTCAGGCTACTTTACAGATGCCTCCTGGAGTTCCAGATTCAGCCTTGGTAGGCATTTGCAGAAAGAATCTACTCCCACTGATCTCAGTATTCATGGGACCATATCAGTTCCATGATTGGCGCTCATTTATCATATCGGCACTAGACGCTGAAGATAATAGTCGGAAGGCTCGTGACAACGGAATCATGATCTCTACCTCTGATAAAGGGAAGCGTTCATCCTCCAATAATGACAATACTCGTAGTTCAAAAGGAAAGGAAGCCCTGGCAATAAATACGTCCAGACAAAATACTCCGGTAACTATGCTGACGAATTCTGGAACTTCCAGACCTAAAGAAGAATATTCTTTTGACGACGATGATATTCCAAGCATATTTGATTGTCTAGTCAAAAGTGGCAAGCTTACTCTACCAGAGATAAAGCGCCCAAATGAAGTCGGCAGTACATATAATCTTAAGTACTGTATTTTTCACAGATACATACATCACCCCACAAAGGTATGCTATGTACTGAAAAGGAAAATCCAGGAGTTGATCGACGCCAAAGCTATCACTTTGCGTAATAACGAGAAGACGGTCACTGCAAATATGATCTCACTCCAATTTGGCAATTTTCCCCCTCAAGAAGTACCAAATGGTGTGGTACCTATTCCACGGATAATGATGGATATTGTTAATCTCCCTCCTACCAGGGTCAAAATCAAGATTTAATGCCTCTAATACCAAGCATGGGGAGATCATGTGGGTTCACCCTGATCTAGTATCAGAAATTAAGGAAGAAACTAAAGCTGCTAAAGCTAAGTCTAAGAAGAATTCAAGATATAAACCATGCCATATGGTTGGAATATCCCCGATATTGGAAAAAGAGGCTTTAGCAACCGGAACACGGTCAGGAAAAGCCTACCTCAAAGAATATGAAGGGAATCAAGAAGAAACAACGACAGACACTTCAGCTACCAAACCTCCAGAGTCTGAACCGGTAATACTAAAGGCAGTTCATTCTAAAAAAAATTTTGTGGACAAAGGCAAACAAAAAGAAGTTCGTTTCGACAAACCTCTGAAGAACACATAAAACAAAGGTTTAGAGAAACCGTATAACTTCGACATCTTGGCTCAGTTGGCTAATACTCTAGCCAGATTATCCATTTTTGAGCTACTTCGTTTATTCAAAGACACTCGTCAAGCCTTGAGTGAAGCATTAATGCAAGCAGATGTATGCTTGAGTCAGCTCAAGTCCTCTGATAAAGAGCCTGTGGCATGTCCTCAATGCCATAGTGTGATGGAAGTAATCCCTAACATCACTTTCACTCAAGAGGATATATTGTTGAAGGATAACAAACATAATAGGCATATTTATTATACAGGATACGTCCGCTCCATTGAGGTAGACCGGATTCACATAGATTCGGGATCGTCAATCAGTATTATCCCTCATAGTCTGCTAAGACCATTAAGAATTCCTACTAGTGAATTGGCTTACACTACCACTACAATTGTGGGCTTCAATGCCAGGAAAAGCAGACCATAGGGGAAGATTCATCTGAGAATCTAGATTGATGATTTTAGATCATTGGCTACATGCTATGTCATTGATTCGGAGGTGTCTTACAATATTCTGTTGGGTAGACCATGGATCCATGATCACAATATTATTCCTTCAACTCTACATCAATGTTTCAAATATATAGATACTCAAGGAACAGTGAAAACAGAATTTGCTGAACTCAACCCATTCAAAGGAGTTGAATCCTACTATTTTGATGCCATATTATACACTCAAGACTATATGAAAGAGGTGTCAGGCAAAATGGAGGAAGAATTCCACCATGAGCCAGGAGAACCATCTGCTGAGCAACCTTTGTCGATCCAAGTGAAAGGGCGGATTATCGTCCAAAAGTCTTGGAACCTATGACTATTCACTTGGGCAAAACAAAGTCGGAAGGAGGAAATGATCCTCTAGTGATCAATCTGAACAAGAAACCTCCACCTTTGGTCATTGACCTTAGGCGCAACAAGAAGTTAGATGATGTAAATGTAATCGAAGATGTGTTTGCTGATGATAATAAAGATTCTCTTTTCCAGTATACTGACGCACAATTTCCTAATCAGAAATCTTCTATAGTAATATTATCGGAAAATGATTAAGATATGGATCAAGAGGAAATATGGTATAATACAATTAACAAATTTTCTTCTCATAAAGATATAGAACCCATAGCAAAAAAATTCTTGGAAGCTATATACTTCTATCATCCATATGTGTGGGAAGTAGCGTCAACATCTAATATCATCATGACATATGGGCCACATGAAGATTATGTCTTTATTGTTCCACCTACTCACAACGATCAGCATCAAATAGTCTTCGGCCGAATGCGGAATAGACTAATTGTACAAGAAGAATCTCACGAGTCTGATGTTGGGAAAATACAAATCTACAGATATAGCCCACAGGCTTTAAAGATGATGCAAAACATGGGTTATGATTTAAAGTTGAAGCAAGGCCTCAATTATGGAAAAGGCAGACGAATACCATTGCATGGTGATCCTTACTATCAACAAACTCATTTCGGGTTAGGGTATACCACATCTCTTGCAACTCCAAACAACTCTGAGTAAAGTGATGAGACCATTTCCTCTTCTCAAGATGATTTGTCATCCTTCGATTCAGATGATGAATTTGAACTGGGATTATCAGTAAATATGGTGTTGACAGATTTCCTAGAAACGAAGGAACAAGAATCTGAACCATGTAAAAATTGTCACGCCCCAGTCCCAAAATACCAAGGGACTAGACACGTGGCAACGGCCAGCAGCACGCACCGATGGACAGACCCAATTTAATGGATCCATCGGGGCATACTTAAGCTGTAATATAAGTCTACAATAATAAGTCAAAACTAATCTCATCCACACACAATATAATAAGAACAACAGCAAATAAGAAAAGTACATCAACATCCAGTCTTAGCAAAGTATTTCGGGGAACAACCAGATAATAGTCTAAAATACTGGTTCAACAGACCAGAAAAAAGGAGTCCAAAATAAAGTATCTGATGAGTACAAATAACATAAACTCAAGAAAAGTCTTCAGCCATCACCTCTACTTCTAAGTTTGGTTCAGCTTCAGCAACAGCTTCTGGTACAGCTTCAGCTCCTGTCCCGTAAACCTCGGGATAATGCTCTTCTCCTAAACCTGGGGACATCATCCGAATCCAGGTCCTCAGGGGACATAGCAAGATACAAATAATACAAGCCAAAATAAATGCAGTGAAATAGTAAATGAAATAAGCAGGGTAACTACATAACCATCTAAGTGAAAATGCAACTGAGAGCATCACTAGTACTCAGGCTGAGACCGCTACAAGCTCTGTGTCGGGGAGCCGGTAGCAGTAATAACAAGTAATGGGTCTAGCTCTGCTCGAGAGTCTACAACCTCACAATAGTAGTAGATATATATAGAACAACCTGTAGCCTGTGTGTCTCTCTCCACCCAATGTAACCATACATCTCATGTCCATAACGTCTCATGTCCATGTCACGTGAGATCATAGCTATTGCAACAAGTCATAATCTAAGAATATAATGTCTATGTCCATCCTGTATCCTACACAGAATCACCTTGAATATCTCAGAAAGATTCTGTCATATGTATGGTGTCAAGTGTCCTGGGTTATAATGTACTTGATAAAACAAGTACGAGAATGTAAAGGGTCACGCATGTCCATCTCTAAATGACGTACCCAACTCCGCGTACGGGGTTGGCACCCAACTATTAATCGGACGCTAAGTATGTCATACGGTCCTAGGTTTAAGCATGTACAATCAATGTAAATAAGCAAGAAAATAAATAATAGTACTACATAATTTGGTAAGGTACACTTGCCTTGGGTTGGAATACTAGTAGCGGTCCCTGTATCCGTGGGTTCCGTAAATACTCCTCCAAAAGCTGAAATGAACATTACCAACAGTCTTAGAAAATATGAAACAGTTAGAAACGCCTGTCCTTAAGTCCAGTTTGGACACAAGGGGAAAAACGATATTTCCTGGACAAAGCGGGGTCCATATGTGGACCGCTTTGCACCGAAAATCGGGTCATGGTTAAAGGTCTCCAAATTCAACCAACTTAGTGTCAGCAAGTCTGGAACGATGATACGAACCCAACGGAACTTCCAGAATTGGATTCCGATGAGCCGTTCTCAAAATCGCCCGTCAAGTGGAGCCTATGGGGCCCACGATACATGATTTTGTCAACGTTCTCAGAATAAAACCAAACTTGGCTCACAGGACCAGCGTATTACTACGAGTCCGATGGCGCAAGTTTCATCTCGATCCGACGTGCGTACACTAAGTTACAGTGACATACAGAAAAGTAGGATATGGAGCGTTGTCCGCGGATACGCACTAATTTCGTTGTGCACACACATCCGAATCAGGTTCTGCGAAATCCCGTACGTCCATATCAACGACGCGCACGTATCGGTGAAGACCGCACGTGACCAAGTTGTCCCATTTGGCGGGGCGTACTCAGTTCCGGGGTGAAATAGGGCGTTAATTTTCCTCTTTTTGGATCGCGGTTCGCGATCACCACAGGTCGCGATGCACCGAGCGGTTTGCACGGGCACCGAGGGGGTCATGCAGGCTATGCGATACAACTGACGAAATAGAAATTGGGGCTGCGAGGAGAAAGTTATGAGTACCTGAACAGGGCTAAAAATCTAATTCACACGTGTCCGAGTCGTGTATTCTGCGTCCTGGACGTGTCTGGCCGTGTCCTAGCTAGGGTACGATTCTGTGTCATGTTTGAGTCACCGAAGTCTTGCTGGACAGCCGAGGGGTCGTCGGAATCGGTCTGGGGAGGTCGCCGATGGCTCTGGGCGGTCAGATCGGTGCCTGAGGCGACGGAATGCACCGGAGTCGGTGTCGAGTTCGCCTGAGACTCGGGTCGGGGTTCTGGGGTGGTTCTGGGGTGCGACGGAGGGTTTCGGTGGGCTGGGCGGTGGCGCCGGGTGGTCGGATGCTGGAGGGAGGTGGCCGGAGTTTCAGAGCTCGCCGGAGAAGAAAGGTTCTGAAGGGGATTTTTTCGGCGGAGGGCTAGGTTTATATAGGGATTTGAAGGGAGAGAGATGGCCGGAGGTTGGCCGGAAGTCGAAGGGGAATAGTCAGCAGGTCGAGGGAGACAAACCGGGGGGTCTGCCGGCGGCCACGGCGGCGGAAACGGCCGCCGGCAGGGGAAGGGTCGGGCCGTTACGAATTTGGGGGTTAGGGTTTTCAACCGGGTCGGGTCGGGTACTGACCGGTCGGGTCTGACCCGGATCTGACCCGTTAATGGGTTGGGCCGGTTCGGGCAGACCGGCCGGTCCGGTTCGGTTTTATTTAATATTGGTTTAATTAATTAGTTTAAATAATTCAACAGTTTTTAATGCTTTAAAAATCTATCCGGGATCCAATAAATTCCCAAAAAATTACCCTATGTCCGGTTTTTAATTTCACTCTAGAAAATATAATTTTCATCACATTTTAATATTATTTAATATCTTTTAAAAATTCATTTTAAATCAGATTACCTTAGTTTATTTGTTTAGAAATACAGAAAAATGCTACTTAAATTCATAAAATTTAGTTTTAAAAATTCTAAAATTTTTAGGTGATTACAATCTACCCCTCTTAAGAAAATTGCGTCCTCGCAATTAAAGATTAAGCTACTAAATAACAGCACTATGGGATTTACAAAAGAATTACTTAGGATATACCTGCATCCTCGAATAAATAGGGATATCGCTGGCGCATGATATCCTCCCGCTCCCAGGCAGATTCACCCGGAGAGTGCTGCTTCCAAGCCACCCGAACCAGTTTAATTGTCTGTCCTCACAATGTCTTCTCACTGGTGCCGAGTATACCCACTGGTTGTTCTTCATATCTCAGGCTTGGGCCTACTGCGATCTCAGAATGATCAACTACGTGACTTGGGTCAGTCACGTACCTTCTTAGCTGTGAGACATGGAATACATCATGTACTCCCTCTAAAGATAAAGGTAATGCAAGACGATAGGCCACCTCACCAATGTGCTCCAGAATATCAAAAGGCCCAATGTACCTTGGACTCAACTTGCCTCTGCTCCCAAAGCGAATGGTACCTCGAGTAGGTAAAATCCTCAAGAATACATGTTCTCCTTCCTTGAACTCCAGGGGACGTCGGTGTGTATTAGCTCATTGCTTCTGTCTGTCCTGATCTGCACGAAGATGATTCTTGATTTATTTTACCTTCTCCACTGTTTGTATTATCAACTCTGGACCCAATATTTGACGCTCTCCAACGTCACTCCAGCATATCGGCGATCTGCACTTCCTACCGTACAATGCCTCGAAAGGTGCCATCTGGATGCTTGCCTGATAACTGTTGTTGTATGAGAACTCCACCAAATGCAAATAATCTTTCCAAGACCCTCCAAAGTCTAACATACATGATCGCAGCATATCCTCCAAGATCTGGATTATATGTTCTGATTGACCATCTGTCTGTGGATGATAGGCAGTGCTGAATTTGAGTCTGGTGCCAAGACTCTCTTGCATGCTTCGCTAGAAATGAGATGTAAATCTCGAGTCTTGATCTGATACAATACTACTGGCACTCCATGCAATCTTACGATTTGTCGCATATACATGTCGGCTAGTACCTCTGTGGACTTTCCAACTCTAAACGGCAAGAAATGTGCCGATTTAGTGAGTCGATCCACGATAACCCATACCGCATCTATTCCGCTGGGGCTCCTTGGGAATCCTGTGACCAAATCCATGGTGATATGTTTTTACTTCCATTCTGGTATGGGAAGCGGCTGCAACATTCCTGCAGTCCTCTGATGCTTGGCTTTTACTTGTTGGCAGACTAAACATTTAGCCACAAATCTTGCAATCTCCCTCTTCATTCCATGCCACCAATAATACTGCCTTAGATCTCGGTACATCTTTGTTCCTCCTGGATGAACAGAGTACATGAAGCTATGTGCTTCAATCATTAACTCTTGTCTCAATTCTCCATTAGGAACATATAGGCGATCTTCGTACCTTAATATTCCATCCTCATATATGCGAAGTCCCGTCTGCATGCCTGCTTCTGTCTTCTCTTTGAGTCTTCAAAATCTAGCATCAGTAGGCAAAGCTTCTTTAATCCTCTCCACAAGCGATGACTTCACTTCCAGATTAGCCAGCAAGCCACTCTGCCCTGGTAAAATAACCTCTATCTGGAGCTCCTGTAGATCTCTCAATAGCTCAGGCTACATTGTCAAGAAATAAGCCGTAGGCTTCCTGCTTCCTACGTCTGCTACTACATTCGCCTTCCCCGGGTGGTACTGCAGATCTATATCAAAGTCTACCATCAACTCAAGCCAGCGTCTTTGCCTCATGTTAAGCTCCTTCAGACTTTTGTGATCAGTGAAGATTTCCACCTTCTCTCCGTAAAGATAGTGCCTCCAAATCTTCAGTGCAAATATTACTGCAGCTAGCTCCAGATCATGCGTTGGGTAGTTCTCCTCATGGACCTTCAATTGTCTCGATGCATAAGCAATAACTTTGCCATGTTATATCAAAACACATCCTAGGCCACTACCTGATGCATCGCTATAAACAACAAAACCTCCTGACCCTGAAGGAAGAGTCAAGACTGGTGCTGTTGTTAGACGCCTCTTTAATTCTTCAAAGGCCTTATGACATTCTTCTGTCCATGCAAACTCCTGATCTTTACGTGTCAACTTCGTCATCGGCTCCGCAATCCTTGAGAAATTTTCTACGAACCTTCTGTAATATCCAGCAAGTCTTAAAAAACTTCTCACCTCAGCAACTAATGTTGGTGTAGGCCAAGTCTCAATGGCAGCAACCTTCTCTGGATCAACTGACAGTCCTTCTCCTGAGATAATATGTCCTAAGAAAGGCACCTTATCCATACAAAACTCACATTTACTGAGCTTAGCATATAGCTTCTCCTGCCTCAACGTCTCTAGCACGATTCTGAGATGCTCTTCGTGCTCTTCGTGGCTTTTGGAATATACCAGAATATCATCAATAAACACAACCACAAATTTGTCCAAGTACTGATGGAAAACTCTGTTTATTAAACTCATGAACACAGCAGGCGCGTTGGTTAAACCAAACGGCATTACTAAGAACTCATAGTGTCCATACTTGGTCCTAAAGGCTGTATTCGGTATATCTTCCTTCCTCACTCTAATCTGGTGATAACCGGATCTAAGATCAATCTTAGAGAATACTCTAGCTCCACTTAATTGATCAAATAAGTCATCAATGCGTGGCAAGGGATACCGGTTCTTAATGGTCACAATGTTTAACATCCTGTAATTAATACACAGGCGAACAGTTCCATCCTTCTTCGGTACAAAAAGTATGGGTGCTCTGCAAGGTGAAACACTGGGCCGAATGAAACCCTTCTCCAGAAGATCATCAACTTGATTCTTCAACTCCACTAACTCCTTAGGTGCTAGCCGATATACCGATGAAGTGATAGGCTCTGCTCCTGGAGTTAAGTCTATTGTGAATTCTATTTCTCGATCAGGTGGTAAACCTGAAAGATCATCAGGAAATACATCCACAAACTCAGATATAACTCTTGGGTAACCTGACTCCCCTTCTACAGATAATACCCTAAGAGTTGGCTGAACACCTTGCTCTACAGCTCCCCGAAGAAACTCAAACTCTGAATGTCCAGGTGGTCTAAATATAACCTTTTCAAGCCGACAATCAAGAGTCGCATGATACTGACTTAACCAGTCCATACCAAGTACAACATCATAGTCAGGCATAAAAAAGATCAGAAATTGGGCTCGCATCTCTCTTCCACAGACTACTACAGAACATGATCTACAGATATCGCTAACCGGTATAATTCCAACTCCCGTAAGAATTCTCTTAGTCTTCAGAAGGGGTGCAGTAGCTACTCTATGGGTGGCTACGAAGCTAGCAGCTATGAATGAATGCGATGCTCCAGAATCAAATAAAGCTACAACAGGTAATGAAGCTACTAAAATAGTACCTGCTATAACTTCTCCAGCAGTAGCTTCTTCCTGAACAGCCAATGCAAATGCCTGACCTCGTCCCTGAGCTGGACCCCAATGCTGACGAGCCTGCTGGAATAGTGCGGCTTGTGGTGGCAATGGTGGTCTCTGTTGATATCCTCCTGGAGCTGGTGGTCTGACTCCTCTAACTCCTGTCTGCTGTGCTCCCACTGCTGGATAATCTGGCCTTGGTGCAGGTAAAGCTAGTCGTGGTGCTCCCTCTCTGCGTTCAGAGCAGTCCTTGGATAGATGCTGGTTGGATCCATAAATCAGGCATAGTCCCAATTTGCGTCTGCACTCCTTTTCAATGTGACCTAACTTGCTGCAGAAATGACAAGTAGGTAGGGTTCTTAGTGCTGCTCTCTGAGGTAGATTCTTCTGGAGTCGCTTTGCAGAATCCCCCTGTGATGCCTTGGATGGTACTGAGGTAAATGGCCGCTTCAGACTTGACTCCCTCCTGGTGATGTGCTCCATGCGTCGTGCTGCGGCAAGGACGTCGGTGTACGATGTAGGTGCAATAGATCCGATCAACCTCTGAAGCTCGAACCTGAGTCCGTCAAAGAACTTCTCTGCCTTCTCTTCTTCGGTAGGAATTAAAGAAGGGGCGAAGTGACTCAGGCGAATAAATTTGGTATTGTACTCCTCTATCGACATATTGCCTTGGATAAGGCGGTTGAACTTGTCTCGGAGTTCTGAACTAGCAACGGTTGGGATATACATCTCTTGGAAGAGTCTGGAGAACTCCTTCCAAGTGACTCGGTCATGTCCGAGCCTCCTCTCTTTGGCTAGCCACCAATGGTGCGCATTGTCCGTCAGTTGCATCCGGACAGCAGTCATCCATCTCTCCCGCGGAAGTTTAGGTTCTTCCAACTGATGTTGTGTGTTCGTGAGACAATTGTGCACTTCAGTTGGTCCTTCCTTGCCTGAAAAGGTACGGGGCTTGAGTTGACAAAAATCAGTAATAGATCCCGTCGCTGGTCGCCTAGCTTGCGGGTTCGCCTGCTCCAATGCGTTTACTAGGCTGGTTCTGAGATACTCTGCCTCCTGACGCTGCACCTCCTGTTGAACTTGCTGTTGGGCTTGCATCATGGTATAAAACATCTGGAATATCTGCTGCCCGTCCATTGCTTGCCCTGGTGGAAAGACAGGCATCTGTGGAGTGAACTGTGGCGGAGGTGGGATATCGTCGCGCCTGAACCTTGAGTTATGCTGCTCAGCTTGACCACTTTGAGAGGATTGCCCTCTATTCTCTGTTGTAACTCCATCTCCATAGGTAACCACAGCATCTTGTAGTATACTCAAAGGAATTTCATCTCCAATTCTTGGATCCATCTTTCTGCATCCAAAATAAACTTTATGAGAATGTTCAGTAGAATCAAAGCAGGATGCAAATCAAGTACTTAATTCGAATTCGATATATAGTTCAAAAACGATTCAACAAATGGATAAGATCCTATAACCTATCTTATCCTTTTACAGGCTTGTTCGGTCCCTAAGTTGAAACCGAACAATTTTGTCGTAGACCTGCATGGGCCACCACAAAAACCATGTCACACCCCAGTCCTAAAATACCAAGGGACTAGACACGTGGCAACGGCCAGCAGCACGCACCTATGGACAGACCCAATTTAATGGATCCATCGGGACATACTTAAGCTGTAATATAAGTCTACAAAAATAAGTCAAAAATAATCTCATCCACACACAATATAACAAGAATAACAGCAAATAAGGAAAGTATATCAACATCCAGTCTCAGCAAAGTATTTCGGGGAACAACCCGATAATAGTCTAAAACACTGGTTCAACAGACCAGAACAAAGGAGTCCAAAATAAAGTATCTGATGAGTACAAATAACATAAACTGAAGAAAAGTCTTCAGCCATCACCTCTGCTTCTAAGTTTGGTTCAGCTTCAGCAACAACTTCTGGTACAGCTTCAGTTCCTATCCCGTAAACCTCGGGATAATGCTCTTCTGCTAAACCTGGGGACATCATCCGGATCCAGGTCCTCAGGGGACATAGCAAGGTACAAATAATATAAGCCAAAATAAATACAGTGAAATAGTAAATGAAATTAGCAGGGTAACTACATAACCATCTAAGTAAAAATGCAACTGAGAGCATCACTAGTACTCAGGCTGAGACCGCTACAAGCTCTGTGTCGGGGAGCCGGTAGCAGTAATAACAAGTAATGGGTCTAGCTCTGCTCGAGAGTCTACAACCTCACAATAGTAGTAGATATATATAGAACAGCCTGTAGCCTGTGTGTCTCTCCCCACCCAATGTAACCACACATCTCATGTCCATAACGTCTCATGTCCATGTTACGTGAGATCATACTTAATGCAACAAGTCATAATCTAAGAATATAATGTCTATGTCCATCCTATATTCTACACAGAATCACCTTGAATATCTCAGAAAGATTCTGTCATATGTATGATGTAAAGTGTCCTGGGTTATAATGTACTTGATAAAATAAGAACGAGAATGTAAAGGGTCACGCATGTCCATCTCTAAATGACGTACCCAACTTCGCGAACGGGGTTGGCACCCGACTATTAATCGGACGCTAAGTATGTCATACGGTCCTAGGTTTAAGCATGTACAATCAATATAAATAAGCAAGGAAATAAATAACAATACTACATAATTTGGCAAGGTACACTAGCCTGGGGTTGGAATACCAGTAGCGGTCCCTGTATCTGTGGTTCCATAAATACTCCTCCAAAAGCTAAAATGGACATTACCAACAGTCTCAAAAAATATAAAATACTAGAAATGCCTGTCCTTAAGTCCAGTTTGGACACAAGGACAAAAACGACATTTCCTGGACAAAGCGAGGTCCATATGTGGGCCGCTTTGCACCGAAAACCGGGTTAGGGTCAAAGGTCTCCAAATTCAACCAACTTAGTGTCAGTAAGTCAGGAACGATGATACGAACCCAACAAAACTTCCAGAATTGGATTCCGATGAGCCGTTCTCAAAATTGCCCGTCAAGTGGAGCTTGTGGGGCCCACGATACGCGATTTTGTCAACGTTCTCAGAATAGAACCAAACTTGGCTCACAGGACTAGCGTATTACTACGAGTCCGATGGCATAATTTTGTCTCGATCCGACGTGCGTACACTAAGTTACAGCGACATACAGAAAAGTCAGATACGGAACGTTATCCCCGGATACGCACTGATTCTGGTGTGCACGCACATCCGAATCAGCTTCTGCAAAATCTTGCACGTCCATATCAACGACGCGCACGTATCGGTGAAGACCGCACTTGACCAAGTTGTCCCGTTTGGTGGGGCGTAATCAGTTCCGTGATAAAATAGGGTGTTGATTTTCCTATTTTTTGGATCACAGTTCGTGATCACCACAGGTCGCGATGCACCGAGCGGTTTATACGGACATCGAGGGGGTCATGCAGGCTACGTGATACAACTGACAGAATAGAAATCGGGGCTGCGAGGAAAAATTTATGAGTACCTGAACAGGGCTAAAAATCCAATTCATACGTGTCCGAGTCGTATATTCTGCGTCCTGGACGTGTCTGGCCGTGTCCTGGCTAGGGCACGGTTCTGTGTCGTGTCCGAGTTGCCGGAGTCTTGCTGGACAGCCGAGGGGTCGCCGGAATTGGTCTGGGGAGGTCGACGATGGGTCTGGGAGGTCAGATCGATGCCGGAGGCGGCGGAATGCACCGGAGTCGGTGTCGAGTTCGCCTGAGACTCGGGTCGGGGTTCTGGGGTGGTTCTGGAGTACGACGGAGGGTTGCTATAGGTGCGGCGGAGGGTTCCGGAGGGCTGGGCGGTGGCGCCGGGTGGTCGGATGCTGGAGGGAGGTGGCCGGAGTTTCAGAGCTCGCCGGAGAAGAAAGGTTCTGAAGGGGATTTTTTCGACGGAGGGCTAGGTTTATATAGGGGTTTGAAGGGAGAGAGATGGCCGAAGGTTGGCCGAAAGTCGAAGGGGAAGAGTCGGCAGGTCGAAGGAGACGAACCGGGGGGTCCGTCGGCGGCCACGGCGGCGGAAACGGCCGCCGGCAGGGGAAGGGTCGGCCGTTACGAATTTGGGGGTTAGGGTTTTCAACCGGGTCGGGTAGGGTACTGGCGGGTCGGGTCTGACCCGAATCCGACCCGTTAATGGGTTGGGCCGGTTCGGACAGACCGGCCGGTCCGGTTCGATTTTATTTAATATTGGTTTAATTAATTAGTTTAAATAATTCAACAGTTTTTAATGCTTTAAACATCCATCCGGGATCCAATAAATTCTCGGAAAATTACCCTATGTCTGGTTTTTAATTTTACACTAGAATATATAATTTTTATCACATTTTAATATTATTTAATATCTTTTAAAAATTTATTTTAAATCAGATTACCTTAGTTTATTTGTTTAAAAATATAAAAAATGCTACTTAAATTCAGAAAATTTAGTTTTAAAAATTCTAAAATTTTTAGGTGATTACAAAAATGAATCTTGGGCACAGAAAATGGATACACAATGGGAAATTCGGTTCGAACAAAAAGAACCACCCACTGAAGATAAGGTTATCCAAATTAATGTTGGGGATAATTTTCACCAAAGCCGATATTTATCAGTAATAATCTTTCTGAAGAAGAAAGAGAAGAAATAATCCAGCTGATAAAAGAATATATCGATGTCTTTGCTTGTAATTATGAAGATATGTCAGGTCTTGATCCAAAAGTGGCTACCCATAAACTCAATATATTGTCTAATTCAAAGTCTGTAAAGCAACAACAACGCCGGTTCCGTCCAGATATGATGGATGCCAATGAAGATGAAATTAAGAAATTAATAGCCTGTAGGTTCATCCGGGAAGAACAATATCCTGATTGGGTCGCTAATATTGTCCCAGTTATGAAGAAAAATGGAAAAGTGTGTGTTTGTATCGACTTCTGAGATCTAAATACGGCCTGCCCTAAAGATGAATGCCCTCTTCCCATTACAGACGTCATGATCGATAATACATGTGATTTTGAGCACATGTCTTTCATGGACGGATTTTCAGGATATAATCAAATTAAAATGAATCCTGAAGATGAGAAGCATACTATTTTTCGTACACCATTAGGAGTATATTGCTATACAGTCATGCCTTTTGGATTGAAGAATGCAAGGGCCACATATCAACGAGCTATGAGTAACATATTCCATGAGCATTTACGCAAAATGGTAGAATGTTACGTAGATGATATTGCTACCAAAAGCTACCTCAAGGATAATCACATTCAAGACTTGAAAACAATATTTGATTTGATGCGCCAACATCAACTCAAAATGAACCCTACAAAGTCCTTTCTTGGTGTACCCAGTGGCAAATTTTTGGGATTTTTCATTACTGCTAAAGGCATTCAAGTGGACCCTGATAAAGTTAAAGCTATCCTAGAAATGCGACCGCCCCGTAATCTCAGAGAACTTAGGGGATTTCAGGGTCATCTAGCTTATATCAGGAGATTCATATCCAATCTCTCTGGAAGATGTCAATATTTTTCTCGTCTAATGAAGAAAGGTGTACCATTTATATGGGACGAAGCCTGTTAACAAGCATTTAATAACATCAAACGCTATCTTACTAATCCTCCAGTTCTGGTGCCTCCTGTCATAGGAAGACCATTTTTGTTGTATGTTCGAGCAATGGATCATTCTTTAGGGGCTTTTCTCGCACAGAAGAATAAAGAGGGTCATAAACAGGCTATTTACTATCTAAGCAGGATGATGGTCGGAGCAGAACACAGATATAACCCAGTAGAAAAAGAATACTTAGTCCTAATATTTGCCATTCAGAAGACGCGACATTACGTGACAGGACAAACTATTCATATCATATCCAGAATCAACCCACTTCGGGTATTGATGAATAAGCCAAGTATTCTTAATTCTTGACTCGCGACTTAGGCAATGCTAGTGACACCGTATGATATGGCGTACGTCCCTCAAAAATCCGTGAAAGGTCAAGCCTTGGCTGATTTCTTAGCTGCCCATCCAATTCCAGAAACCTCCAAATTATATGACGACATTCCCAACGAAGTTGCAGAATGTAATTTGGCAATGGAAGGTGATACATGGCAGCTATTCTTTGATGGTTCTTCTAGAACTGGTCCCAAGGGAAACGTGGTTTCAGGAGTAGGGATTATTCTGGTGACTCCTGATAAACTCGTTATTTATCGAGCATATTCTCTTAGTGAACCATGCTCTAATAATGTGGCAGAGTATAATGCTCTATTAATTGGGCTTCAAGTTGCTAAAGAATTGGATATTGAATACTTGGAAGATTTTGGTGATTCTCAGTTGATCGTCAATCAAGTCACAGGAATATATGAAGTCCGTAATCCAGATCTCATTCCTTATCACCGAACAACAATCGAGATAGCAATGTCTTTTAAAGGATTCTTCTTAGAACATGTTCCTCGATCTCAAAATTTAGAAGCTGATGTGCTGGCCAGTCTAGCTGCAGATCTAGCTATTCCTATAAGAAGGCAGAATTCGGTGATCCTTCTTAACAGAGATTTGTTTTGTGTGAAAAATAATTTTTACATAGAACGGAGCTATGTTATAAACACGGTTCCTCCTAAGAACGGAGCTATGTTATAAACACGGTTCCTCCTAAGAGAGATTAGAGAATTCCCTTTATAGACTTCGTGTCGTATGGAATCTTACCAAAGGATCCTAAAGAAGCAACATATATCAAAAGACGATCGCTACGTTTCTATTTTGACATTTTTTCACAAAGTTTGTATCGCCGAACATATGATGGACTATTGTTACGATGTCTCTCTGGTGATGATGCAAAGTGGGTTATCCGAGAAGATCATGATGGAGTGTATGGAGCACATCAATCCGGTTCTAAGTTACAGGATCGTATCAGGAGGATGGGCTACAACTGGCCTACTATGATTGCAGATGCCGTAGAATATGCAAAAAAATATAAAACCTGTCAGGTTCATGCAGATTTCATACATCAACCTTCTGAATATTTACATCCTACTATTTCATCATGGCCCTTTGAAGCATGGGGTATGGAAATCATTGGTCCTATTCATCCTTTATCTTCTAGAGGACATCGGTTTGTATTAGCTATCACTGATTATTTCTCCAAATGGGCGTAGGCAATTTCTCTTGCTGAGGTAAAGATATTCAATATGATCAGCTTTATCAAGCATCATATAATTTATCGCTTTGGGATACCTCGAAGGATAATTCATGATAATAGGCCTCAATTCATCAGTCAAGCATTTTACCGATTTTGCGATAAGAATTAGATGCAAAATATGGCCTCAACGGCATATAATCCTGCTACTAATGGTTTGGCAGAAGCCTTCAACAAAACCATTATCAAACTCTTGAAGAAATTTGTCTTTTCGAACAAAAGAGATTGGAACAAGAAATTGGGAGAATGTCTGTGGGCATACCGCACAACGGTACGAACACCAACGGGTTGTACTCCATTTTTATTAGTTTACGGGTGTGAAGCAGTTCTCCCTATTGAAATTCAAATTCTATCACTCAGAATAGCAGTAGCTAATGAGCTGACTAAGGAAAATAATGATCGTTTAAGACTTCAAGAGCTAGAAGGGTTAGACGAAAAATGCCTTCAAGCTCAACAGCGCATTGAGTTCTACCAAGCACGCATCTCCAGAGCTTTTAATCAAAAAGTGAAGGAAAGAGTATTCAAAGTTGGTGAGCTAGTTTTAGCTGTGAAGAGGCCAATGATCATTACACGTAAAAGTAAGGGAAAATTCCAGCCCAAATGGGAGGGCCCTTATGTGATTGAAATAATATTTTTAAATAGTGCTTACAGATTAGCCAAGCCTAATGGAGATTTGATAATGGCTCCTATCAATGGCAAATTTCTGAAGAAGTATTATGCTTGATCTCCCTTGCTTAACGGAGTATGATGAAGATTTTATTCTGATGATACTACGTAAAAAGATAAGTTGAATCATATTCTATCATGTTCATATGACCTCTGAATAGATATGTTTAACTAATTTGAAACTTCAAAACCTATCATGTCCATATTACCTCTGATAGTGTTTTGTATACAAATTAGTTGGATCATATTCTATCATGTTTATATTACCTCTGAATAGATATATTCAGCTAAACCAGTTACTGAAAGTATATCATGTCCATATTACCTCTGATATCACTTCCATCTTAGCCTATCATTTATATTCTAATAATAAGTAATGGGTCCATAGAGTTAAAAAATGTATCTTTATTATATTTGAGAATAACAAATTACATGGTAAAGGAGGAGCAAAAAAGTACATAATCCATCATTGTGGAGGAGCAGTTAAATCACGGATTTGTTGTGCTAAAGCAGCCATCCTTTCATTCCTGGAGTTTAAAATTTTGGTGCGAGCCAGTTCCAGTCTTGCTTCGCCATTACTCAAGAGAGATAGTTCAGACAGAGAATCAACAAAACTTGCATGAAGATACCCACATGTGTCAAGTTCTGTTGAGCTGTATTCACTTGGCCCTCGAATACATCACGAACTAGCGATGCTTTGAGAAGCCTCTCCTTTGTTTGAGCAAGTTCAGCTTCCAGTTCTTGAATCCTCACTTCATATCCCTCACTTTCGGTACGGCACTGAGCTAGCTGAGGAATACTATCCACCAATATTGCTTGCTCTTTCTCCATCTCTTGTTGCTGTTCCTGAATAGATTTGTTCAAAGTTTCTACCTTCTGAGCAAATTCTGAAGTTAGTGAGTCATACTCAGCCTGAACCAAGTCATTGATGCTGCTTCTGGATAATTATAAATATTCGTTAATGGGTTGTTCTAAACCATTAACCATTTGCTCTAGCGCATTAGCTCTGTCAGCGTCATTCAAATTTCTAATTTGCGCTATAGTGAGCTTGGAAGACGTCCTTAAAGCATCAAAGCCTAGATTCTTCTCTAGCACCATGGATATAATTCTTTTAAAGTGAGGTAGAATATGCTAGTGTATTGTTCAACTAGCATAGCAAGGCTCGAATGGAAGCTGGAAGTGGCCGCAATATCAGTAAATCTCCTTTCTGGAATGACTACAGAAGATGTTGCCACAATCGTTGCTTCAACATATGGCACAACAAAAGAAGAGACACCAACAACAGTTGAAGTTGTTGGCATGATCGACGAAGGTATATTTCCAACGATTGGAGGTACATTCGAGGTGGTTGGTTCATCCACCTCTGATTCTATTTGAACAGCTGCTGGCGGGATTATATCTGAGAATGTTGTGGATGAGGGATCAACGGTTTCAAAGTACACTTCTTTGACAGTGGTCACAGTCGTTTCAGTAGTTGGATTCACAACAAAAGCATAGGTTGTTTCAGATTCGCCTTCCCCAGAAATGTCTTCGCCTAAAAATAAGATAACAGAAAGTTAATATCAATTTGATGTTAAATTTTCCTGAAAAAAGTGTAAAGATAACATTTACCCATGGCCGATGGTTTGTATATTGCATCTGCAGCCTGTATAGCTAAATTATTTCTTAATAATGCTAAACCAGCTATCATACTTGGAGAGGAGGGTACACCAACTGACACTTGAGGGTCGTCATCCCAGTCATCACCAAAATCTACTCGAGGTTCATCGGGTGGAATCTCGCTTAAAATATTCACAGATGAAGAAGGGTCTAGTCCCATTATTTGTCTTGTAAGCGATGGTAAAGGTATATTGATTATTAGAGAGCTCGGCCTCGAAGGCGATATAGAAGCATCACCAGTAATGGTGGTAGATATAAGTGCGACAACAGTCGCTGGCAAAGAATCTCTAGCACTTTCAGCTAGGACTGTGGAGGCTCCTTCTTTAAAAGGCGAAGGACGATGAGGGGATATAGGATCCCTAATCAAAGAATCTTCCCTAACAGGGGAAACAATATGTTCACTCTCGGAAGAGGCCCCCTTGGTAGAAGTCCTTTTAGGACCTTTAGTAGTTTGCTTCTTCTTACGAGGGGAAGGCTCTTTCTGAGTAGAAGCCTTTTGTTTATTAGAAATTATGAGAGGATCTGCTGGTGGAGCTATTATGCCTCTCGGTAATATCAATAAATAATTATCTGCCCCAGTAGTTTTATCACCTTCATCAGAGGAGACAGATGGTATCTCCTCTCTTCCAGTGGATTTATGGGAGGGCATTCTGAAACTTCCATATACATCAAAATTATGACGGAAAGTATTAATGGACACATAAAACTGTGCGTATGAATGAAGAATGCACAATTCCATGGAGAGAGAAGTCGTGGGTACAGCAAAGGTTGATCTAATACAACCCATGATGAAATAATGCTATCTTCTAGCTCCATCAATAAGCCCACCTTTGAATTTAAAGTTGGTGATGGAATTTCCCACATGCAATTGATCATATCCAAATTGCCTGGCAAAACGGCTAGGCAGATAATGTTCCAGGTAGCAGTGATCCTCACTTCTATACAGCAGGTGTGAAGGTCTAATACAGACCAACTAGTAAAATGCTTCAGGAGAAAGAATAGACTTCCCCTGACCTATATCATGGAGTTTAGTCCCCTGCTGATTGATATGTACGGTGGGAACAATGCAAAAAAATTTCCAACTATGGGCAAAGTTCAGTGCTAGTCGACAATCTATGACGCTAGTCACATTCCAAGAAGAATTCTTGTAATTCAACAGAAAGTTATTGCCCGAACTACTGGCAGATCTGGGAGACATCACTCTGGTGTTATGAAGGATTAACCATCCCATCAGATATAAGAATGGTAATTCCACTCTGGGATAACCTTCGCGCTGAGTGGTATCGGCCAGCAGTCCATCAGTAATAGCCCTCAGGCCAGCTTGTATCCTACATACCATGACAGGGAGTAGGCCCAATCTTGCTCCAAATACCAAACGCACTGCGGGGCATTGGGTGTTACGATGAATACTATATGCAGACGCAATGCCAGGCACCACCCATCGGCGTAGCCAAATAGTAAGGAAGCCAGCCAGTTGAGCTTCTTTTGACAGAGGCTTTCGGCAATGCCTCATATAATTGTAGGCTTTGGTCCCTGCAGGATAACTATCTATATCTTCATTAAGAACACAATCTGGAGCTTCTGCATCTTCAATAAGGTCATCTATTGTGTTGGCATTAAGAATACTCAGAGGGTTCAAAGGTTTGTCTTTGCCATCTACAACTTTATCCTGCTTGGCATTTCTAGCCTGATGGAAGAAAAGGTAAGATACCCATTTGTTAATATGAGCTAAATCAGAAGGCTCTCTATAAAAAGTCGTGCATGCAAGATAGTAGATCATCAGTTCTTGGTATACAACCACTATCCGAGGGTTGGTATCCTTCAACTCTCTATTGGTGGGAACGTATTCTTCATAGAGAGTATCTCCCATTGGAAGTTTTGAGATATCTGCCATCTCATGAAGTGCTATGCCCAACTCACCCATTGGAGTGGCGAATGTCCCAGTAAACGAGTTATACCGCTCCATCAAAGCTAAGAATAAATTTGTGTTGACAGGCAGTCCATCACTAGTAGAACTGACAGCATCAAATAAGTTGATACTTTCTAGCTCCATTTGAAAGTGCTTAAGGGCCCATGCAGTTAATCTGGCCCATCGAAGATTGTTGGGGTTAAGCCATCCACTGGTGCGAGGGTTAACTTTGGGATATACTCCTCCCTGTCCCATGAATCCATTGCAGAATGTTGCTATTTGAAATTGCTGGATTAAAGAAGAGTCTTCACTAGGGGGGATCTGTAGGTCCACTGCAAAAAAGTAAGAGAATAAGTTAGTTTTACGCTGGAATTAGTTTTACGCTGGAATTTACTTTCAGTGCGTAAAACGCAAGGTGTTACATTTGCGCATAAAATTAATGATGACCACAAGTTTACGCCAAGAGTACAAATCTTGCAGTATACGCCAAGATTTTTTTTGCCAAGAGTAAAAATCTTGCAGTATACGCCAAATTTAACAGTCTTAGTTTTTACGCCAGATTGCAAAATATGAAATTTTACGCTGACACGTTAAAAGTGGACGTATTGATAAAATAAATCATCTCTATGCATCATCTTCCTCGAAGCACAAAAGATAACTTTGCGCATACACGTATAACTTGTGCGAAGGATTTTTATTTCTTGAAGTTTTACCTATGATGTCCGATGCGCAGCTAGACAGCGGAGCACTTCATTCAGAATGAGGCTCGCTTTGCCTAGTAGGAGCCGCTCGTGCTTGAGCAGATGAGCGAGATGATAAAGCGGCTTGCTTTCCTTTAGCGGTGGAGGTCTGTTTTGGTGCCATGGCAGAAAAGAAGGGTTTTTTTCAAAAAGAGACGAAGGGTTTTTCAGAAAGAGATGAGGTTTTTCGCTCTCATGACCTAGGCCTAATTATAGAGTTCAAATAACTCTTTCGAATCCTTAACCAAATCCAATTTTATCATAAGTCGGTTATGATTTGGGACCACGTCAGCAGAAAAGGAAGACAGATAGTCATGCTGCATAAAGGATCCATCAGATGCTACGGATCTATGATTTTATGCGCAGAGCAAGGATCTATGATTTTACGCTCAGATGCTACAGATCTATGATTTTACGCGCAGAGTAAGGATCTATGATTTTATGCTCAGATGCTACAGATCTATGATTTTACGCACAAAACAAAAATCTTAAATTACGTGGGACAGATCAGTTAGCAGAATACGCGTATATATTAATAATCTGAGTTTTACGCTCGAAAAAGCCAGTTACAAGAGTTTACGCAGACGACGAGTATTCAGTAACTTCTCTTCTTCTTCTGTCTAGAGGACTTTATCAGACGAAGGGCCAAGGAGTTCCCTGAAAATGTCTGTCTTCATTGGAGATAACTTTTTTTTCTTGGCCATTGATAGTTCATTCGAAGTTTAGCTAGAATTTTTTTATATCTAGTTCAGGGATGGCCTATTCGACGGACATTTCTTACCTTGTCTCGAGAATCTTTCTCGTCAAAAATAGCATAACGATTGGATTTTTAAGACAATTTAATGCTAAAGAGTTTTTACTCATCTTCCTTTATGCATAAAAGTTGGAACGTGACTGGATGCATAGTTATCAGAGTCTGCGTAAAAATTACTCAAGCGTGTTGAAGCTGCGTATTACCAGACTTCCTCATAGCAACATGGCAAATCAATAGTGCGTAAAAGAAGACAAGTTTATTAATCATGATTACATATGATGGAAATCTATTTTTTTACAAAGGATTTTTCATTAATATTCAAGATCACGATTACATATGACGGTAATCTATTACGCTAGGTTCTCGTCTGATGGATATATTCATTTCTTCTTTTATAGCACTTTTTTAGCTCCTATAGCTTGGTGCCAAGAAAATGATCAATGGCAGAAAGATACAAAACTGGGCCTGTTTAATTCAAGCCTACCCTCCATACGTCATCGGCGGCCATGCTTAGAATTGTGATTGGGATTCAGACCCAACACAATACTGGAAGACACGACCGAGCTGCACCCCAGGATCCAGCTTCATAATAGGAAAAAATACAGCTAGCAAGCTGTGTGGTCTAATGCAACCCTTCCTCTCTCTTTGACGAATTGCCATATAAAATTGCTGATTACCTCAAGCAAAGGAAGCTATGATATCTCTTCATGGTCCATCATTACAGAGAATATTTGCTCGAAGACGTCCTTTTTTACGGCTTCTTACATGCTGGAAGAGCATAATCTTCTTTTTTCTCAGTTCAGCCCAATGAATCTCAGCAGTCATCTTTGTGGTGAAGGAAGTATGGAAAACCAAGTTTATTTGCTTGCCCTTATATAGGCAGAAGAGAACATGCAAATTTCAACGACTTCTTAAATAAAGCCAAATAATTAGCCTTGAAGAACGGGTCAAATTTGACCATTTTATGCTTTATTCAAAGTATTTCAAATTATAAGGAATTTGAAAACTTTGAAGGGGGTCTTGTAGAAGCATAAAATATGCTGGGAAATTATCCGTATATTTTATAGTCAAAAGCTCCAACATACATGAAGTTCGCGTAAAACAGAGCATCAAGGCTGTTTGGCATAAAATAGGGCTTCAGAGTTGTCCGCATAAAACAGAACTTCAAGGTTGGTCGGCATAAAATAGGGCTTCAGAGTTATCCGCGTAAAACAGAGCTTTAAGTTTATTTGGCATAAAATCTATCTTCAGAGCTGTACGCATAAAACAGAGCTTCAAGTCTGTTTGGCGTAAAATAAGGCTTCAGAGCTATCCGCGTAAAGCAGAGTTTCAAAGCTGTAAGCGTAAAACAGAGCTTCAAGGCTGTTTGGCGTAAAAGGTTGCTATACCTTCCTGCGTAAAGTTTAAAATACATTGTTTTTAATGCAGCATAAAGTAGTACGAGAAACTCTTCGTATTCCTCGGATGAATTTGTCAGGCAAATCAGTGAACCTGACATCTGACAAAAGTACTACACGATGATCGAGAGGACGACTGTGATAATAATTTTGCACAGAGACCCAGGTTGTCATTTAGTGACATATTTTTCATACAAGTCATTTTTACGCATTCAAAGGAAGAAAAATAGAGTCTTCTGAATACGCTGCCTATTCTACATTGATAGAAATGAGTTTTATGCTTAAGATAAGACAAAATCAGATGCCACGTCAAAAGTTGTTTCTTGTACAGAGCTTGAGTCATATCTCTGCATTTAATGCACGAGATGGAGGCATATCTCTGCATTTAATGCACGAGATTTTGTTCTATTTTTAAATTTTCTCATGACTGGGAAAGCTAAAATTGTGACTAATACGCTCACATCACCATCATTGCATTTTATGCCAACCAGGCTATTTTCAACTATAGGAGTACGCCGTATGCTATCTCCTCAAAATACACAAACTCGACTATATTTGTAAAGGTACATGATAAGGCTATTTAGCCCAGAATACGCTCAAGACCTCAGTCGTGAAGGATAATTGGGTATTTTATGCTGGTTATCTATTATTCATGAATCATCAAGTTTTACGCAGAGGCAGTTACCTACGTGGCTTGTATGCCATGATCTTCGAGAAGCAGTTATACGCGTTACCTTATAAAGGGATACGTGTCATACACAGATTCAGAAGATTATTTGAACGTGGGTAGCAGTTCTCATAACCGCAGCATAAAGGAAGCAATCTTCTTCATAGTTTGGCCATTTACGCCAATAAGACAGTTATTTGGCTTTTACGCCAACCATTTTACGTAGGGGCAGTTACCTACGTGGCTTGCATGCCATGATCTTTGAGAAGCAGTTATACGCGTTACCTTGTAAAGGGACACGTGTCATACGCAGATGGAGAAGATTATTGGAACGTGGGTAGCAGTTGTCATAACCGCAGCATAAAAGATGCAATCTTCTTCACAGTTTGGCCTTTTTACGCCAACACGACAATTATTTGGCTTTTACGCCAACCAGGCAGTTATTTGATTGATATCTATAAATAGAGACCTCTGGTCACAGGGTAGAGGATCGGAAAAAAAGATTAAAAAAAAAGGTTTTGGCTGACAACTTTGGCAACAGGAATTCAATCCTACTTGCAACTTTCCTTTGGCCGGCTTTTGCCTTCAGTTCAGAGAAAGTTTGAAGCTTCTTCTACGGTACTTCTTCATCATCGTGTAGTCCAAGGAACAAAGTGATCGACTGCAGATCAGACTTCTATAGCAATACTTTGCCAGAATTATTCTATTGTACTTAATATCCTCGTATAGGATTATTTATACTTTTCTCTTTTCTCGTTTGTAAGCAAAATTTTCGTATAAACATTTGTTTATCCAAACATACGGGTGCTCGCTGCTCCGGTCGGGTTGGCAGCGGCTCCGGTCGGTGGGATGGATCAGCGGGGTCGACGGGTTCAGGCGAGGAAAGGAGGTCGAGAAGGAGGAGATCGGGCTGGTGCTGGCGGAGATAAAGTCGTGGGGTGCGATGTCGTGCAGGCGTTCAGTCGTGACGAGGGTGGCCGGATGGTCTGGCGGGTTTGGAGGAGAATGGCGGGTTCAGTCGGCGGGGGAGTGGAAGATCCGGCGAGGATGGCGAGGCGGTCCGGAATGGAGGGGTTGAGGTTGACGGGATGTATATGAGGAGGAAGATGGAAGAGGACGGCGATGGAGTGAACTCCAGCGAGGGGCAGGGTACTAGCTTCTCCGACGAGGGTGGGTTCCGGTCGAGGGGTTAATGTTAGGTGAACAGTAAGGTAGGGGGAAAAAGTTTGCTGAGTATATGTTGATTTTTAGGTTTTTGATGAAAAGAAATTAAAGGTATATTTATATGTGAAAAAGTGGGTTTTTGAGGTTGACCTATGGTGGGCTTGGTCAACATCCTCCTTGGGATTGGGCCTTGGCTTATCATGTAGGTATTTCAAGGGCTAGGATTACATAGATTCAAAATGGATGGCTAGGATTGCATTGGTTCAAAATAAAGGAGGGCTATGGGTTTAAGGAGGTTGATGTTGAGTTACACACTCACAAAAATTATGGAAAAATTCACCTGAAGAAGAAATAGGTTTCTTCACGTGTTGTGTCCAACGGGATAGACACCTTAATGCACTTGCATAAAAGTGCCCAACAATTAGAAAATTACACAATGTTGGATCTTGGTTTTATTTAATTAAAATTAATATAATTGGTTGTTCTAAAATTAATTAGAAGTACATAGGGCTCAAATTAGGTGGGACACAAGTGTCATGAATGAAGAAGACTCAGAATAAAATATTATCCTAATTTGTGTTGCTCAAAATTGGTCAAGATTGTGTCTCCAATTTTAATTGGAATGCACAAGGATACAAAGTTGAATTTATTTAGAATTAAATATAAACGTCTGCGACAAATATTGTGCTCCTAAAATGAAGCACAAGAGAGCATAATTATGAGTTACACAAAGATCAGAATGAAAGGCGGGCACGACTAGGACAAGAATATGAAATTGGTTGGAAGGCAAAAGCTAGGGTAACACTCTAAATATCGAAGCAACGGTAAGGCGCAACAATTAAATAAAATTACGGTAATTAATTATAACCGTAAATGATAAATCCCAAAAATTACAAATTAAATCCATAACACTATATTTTGGTCAGGGCTCCATCTAGTGGGCATCTAGGTCTAGTCTACAAACTCATTAATTAATGAACACTATATATAATATACATATATATATACACATATCATGCAATTATTTAAAATAAATACACACAATACCTATAATATATAAAATGATAAAAATACCGCTACTTTCAGGATGTGGTAGTGACAATATCTTCATTCCTCTTAGATGCACTAAATACTGCAAACTATGGGCCTCTGACATAATCTCGCGATGAAGGTCTCTATTAGGTACACGTAAGTGATTCCTAAAATGGAGAGTCCCATCACTATGAAATCTCAGTTCTGCTCTATGTCCAGTCTCACACTCTTTTCTGAGTGCTAAAGCTTGACATCGGTTGACTGTGCTGCTCTGATCCATTCCACAATGCTGGACTGAACTTGTAGACCTACCATCAATGTTGTTCCACTGGAAAGAATTACTTCTGAAAGTCCTTTAAAATTTCTTATTTTGCTGTAAGGAAATAAGATCCTGCTAACCTGTTCAAAGCATCCGCTACAATGTTAGCCTTCCCTGGATGATACTAAAGGTCAATATCGTAGTTTGTCATCAACTCTAGCTATCTCCTCTGCCTCATATTGATATATTTTTGAGTAAACACATACATTGGAATGTTGTGATCAGTAAAAATCTCTACTCGATCTCCATACAAGTAATGTCTCCAAAGCTTGAGCATAAATACTACTGTTGCTAACTCAAAATTATATGTCGGATAATTCTTCTCATGATCTCAAAGCTGTCTATATGCATAAGCTATAACGCTTACATGTTGCATGAGAACACATCCCAATCCTTTGCTTGATGCATCATAATATACGGTGAACCCACCTGACTCATCTGGAAGTATCAAAATATGTGTCGTAACCAACTTTTGTTTGATTTTCTCGAAAGAGGTATGACAATCATCTATCCAGTCAAAGCGTACATCCTTAGAAGTCATCTGCATCAAGGGTGCAAAATTTTTAGCAAAGTCTGCCATAAACTGCCGATAATATCATGCTAATCCCAGAAAACTGCAAACCTCCGCAATCATTCTGGGTACTGGTTATGTCTCAACGACTTCTATCTTCATGGGATCTACCTCCACTCCACCTTTAGCAATAATGTGTCCCAGGTATGAAATACGATCAAGCCAGAACTCATACCTGCTGAACTTAGCGTATAGCTTATGTTCCCTAAGAACTTGAAGAACTATACGAAGATGTTGCTCATGCTCTGCTTCACTCTGACTATAGACCAATATGTCATCGCTAAATACTATTATGAATTTGTCTAAGTAGGGCATGAATATACGATTCATGAGATCCATGAACATTGTTGGCGTATTGGTTGCTCCAAAAGGCATCACTAGAAACTCCCAATGGCTATATCTTGATCTGAACGTCGTCTTGGGTATATCTTGTTCTCTGACTCTTATATGATTGTATCATGATCGTAAATCAATCTTAAAAAATATCTTTGCCCCACTAAGCTAGTTAAATAAGTCATCTATCCGAGGTAGTTAATACTTGTTCTTGATGGCCACCGTATTCTGGGTATAATAGTCAACACATAAATGTTATGTACCATCCTTCTTTTTCACCAGAAGCATCGGGGCTCCCTAAGATGATCCACTATAATGAATGAATTCCTTGGCTCTCAATTCTTCGATTATTTGGTATAAGAGTTCTAATTCTGATTGGGCCATCTTGTAGACTCTCTTTGGCACTGGTGATGTTCCAGGAATGAAGTTAATGGCGAACTTGATCTCTTGTTCTGGTGGCATACATGGAAGCTTTTATGGAAACACATCTGGAAATTCACTGACTACTATGGGCAATTATACTTCTTCAGTTACTGCCATCCTCATGATCGTTGATGGAGATTCTATCTAACCTCTAGAAAATGAGAATTTTTCTACTCCAGGGATATAAAAGATAACCTTGCCATCATGGCAATCTATCGTCATGTATTGAGGGCTCAACAAATCCATTCCTAGGAGGATGTCATAATCTCCAACTGGAAACACTATAAACCTCGCAGAAAACTCTCGCCCGCATACTACGACTCGACACAAGGCATAAACTCTATCGACTCCCATGATAATATTTTCAGTAAGTATATTGAGTCTTACTGATAAGGACTCGGGTTCCAATCCAACTTGTGTCACAAATTGTGCAGACATAAAAGAATAAGATGCACATAATCGAATAATATTGAAGTTGAATGACAGTTGACGAGAATGGTACCTGCCACCACCTCACCTGAAGTTATTTGCTCCTCCTCGGTGAGTGTCATATCCTGGCCTCGTCCTCTCAGTGCTGGTCCTCTTTACTGAGAACCTCCTTGTCTGGCATGTACTTGGGCTTGGGCCTGTGCATACTGTTGGGGCCTTTGGTGTTGGAATATTTAAGATTGGGTCGGCAAAGGCCTTTGACCCCGATTCTGCTAAGCTGGCACTGGAGCCATATACTGTGGTCCTACCGGGGAATATGATAAGGAACTAACTCGTTGTAGGAAAGATCTCACTCTGTGGCATGGTGCTCCACAGGCTAAGCATAACCCTTGCTCTCTGCGATACTATAAAATTACATGTCCTGGTTTCCCACAATTTGAATATCCTACTGAAGAAGATGTCCTTTGCTGTTAATTTTGGGTTGGGGCTGGTAGCTGAACTGAGGCTGTTAAAATTGTCCTTCGCGGGGATCCAATAGTCAAAGCCCTAACTGTCGTGGTTGGTGCTGAAGACTGGGTATAAGAACCGCCTGAAGTATGGGTTCTTTTACGACATCCAGTCCTATCTATCATTCTCTGGAAGATATACTCATGCCTCCTTGTTGCTTTTAACACAGCATCAAAAGTCTGAAACTTATGCTGTTCCACTACCAATATGATCTCCAGATGAAGTCCCTACTAGAACCTTCTTGCTCTATCCAGTTCAGTCACTACCATGGTGGGAGCAAACCGACTGAGTCTGCAGAACTCTATCGCGTAGCCGTCAATAGTCCTGCCCATCTGCTTCAGGTTATTAAGTCTCTGTTACAGATCATAATGCGATACCGCATCAAAGTATATGTGTCACTACCATATTTTCAAGGAAAGTGTATTTTGGTTATTTTATAATTAATTAAATATTGTACATGTTATAATTATTTATTATGTTATTTATTTATTGTTAGATTTTAGTTTATTATTTTGGACTTGTGTTAGTGAACCTAACTGGTTTAGATTAGATTCATGGACCAACAATTAAATCTAGTTAGAATTGAGCCTAATAATAAGCCCATTCATTAGGAGGATGATTAATTAAATTAAACCCTTTAGACCAGAACCTTTCCTCCTAAATTATTTTTTTATGAGAGACCCCAAGGGGTATTTTAGACATTACATAGTAGCTTGGGGAGGGGTCTAAGGTGGCCGGCCTATATTTTATAGGAGGAAAAATTCTCTCTCCTTATTTTTATTTCAAATATAGATCTAGAATTTCCTCTTCCCAATTTCTTCATTTCCATACCAAATTTCTTCAAAATTCTTTTCCAAATCATTATAGGAGGCTATGAGTAAGGATCTACAAGGAGAAAGCAATAATCTATAAGGAGGAGCAATGATGTATAAGTTGAAGGCTCTTTTTACCTAATTTGGAAGTTTTATTAGGAATTCCTCTTCCAATAGGTACAATTCTATTTTTTTCTCTTTATTTATACTATAAATCTATGTTTTAATCATTAAGAACCATCCTATATGCTATGGCTACTCATAGAAATTGAAATTAGGTTCATAGGAGGCCTACGGAGAAAATTATGGTGTATTTTGTATCAATTTTGGAGGAATTTCGAGATTGACACATCTTGTGTTTGTTAATTGGTCAATTAGACCAAAGTGACATGTGTTTGATTGTGTCTGGCTAGTTTCATATCCACAATCGGAAACGTGTAGGCTGTATCCAAAAAATTTGGAGATACAGGTTAATTTAGGATTTTTTTCTCCGACACGGGAGTTTGTGCAAGTCATATTTTGACACGTAGATATGTAATTAACTCTTCATATTGTTCATATATACTATTTTAGACTTGCTCATATCCTTCGGGGTATGTTTGGTTGTGTGGATGACTCGTATTGCAAGCGTATCATAGATCTATTGTGATACGGGTGCGATGCACTCCACGTATTTATTTTCTTTCATTTTAATAATTGTTTATAGCTATTAGTGATATGTAATTTCATGGTTATGTACATATATATGTATAGTGATATATGTATTCATATGTGTATATATATAGTGTTATATATATATATAGATATATGTTTGTATGTTGGTGTTTATATATATATACTTAGGGAGGGGCATATATGTATGTGTGTATGTTTACATATGTTTATGTATATATATATATATACTTGTGCATATGTATGTGTTTGTGTGTGTGCATAGAGGATGTGTTTATGTGTGTGAGTGAGTGTCATATATATATTTATATATATAGATATATATATATATATGTATATATATATATATATATATATATGAGAGTGTGTAGTTATGTATTTGTGTGTGTATGAGTGTGTGTTAGGGGGTCGGGAAGTGCACATTGCAATAAAGAATAGAGCAACAGCAGCTGCAGCATCAGGCAGGCAGTGCAGCAACATGATGCACGAGCAACAGCAGCAATTGCAAGATGTAGCGATAGCAGTGCACGAGCAGGCAACACAACAGCAGCAATAGCATGCAGGAAGTACCGTAATAGTTTGAGGCTAGCAGTACAGCAGCAGCATGTTGCAGCAAGCACTGCAGCATGTAGTGCAGCAATGAGCAGCTACACTAGCAGCAGTTGAGTAGCAAGGTAGTGTGCATGCAGCAGCAGTTTCAGCATTCAGTGAGAAGCTAGTGCAGAGAAAGGTAAGGCAGTAGGTAAGTAGTAGTTTCATTAGTTAGTTAGTTAATAGTTTAGTAGATAGTTTAGTTAGTCTAGTTAGTAGTTTAACTAGTTAGTTACTACTTAGCTTGATAGTTTAGTTAATAAGTTAGTAAGTTAGTTACCTTGTTATATAGTTATATATATACATATGGTTAATTAGTATTTATATCTATATCTATATCTATATATATATATATATATATATATATATATATATATATATATATATATATATATATATATATATATATATATATCTAGTAGTTATATATATGCAGGTGTGTACATATGTATATATGTATTAGTAGTTAGTGGTTAGTATAGTAGTTTGGTATTAATAATACATTATTAGATTATAGTTTAGAGTTTTTGGTAGTTAGTATATACTAGGATTCACATTACCTTGTGATACCAAGGTAATGTCCAGTGTATTGAGGGATACTCAAGGTATCGGATTAATACTCAAGGTATTGGATTTGAGTATCAAGATGGGTGGGTAGTGGTGCGATACCACTTTGGTTCAAAGACAAGGTATCCACTTAGCATTAGTTTAATTAGGAATATTAAATAATATTGATTGTATATACATATTATAATATTTTTATATCCTTAACTTGCGTATCTTACGATACGGTATCCTATTAGTTTTCCAGTATCCTAGTATAGCTAGTGTAGCCTAGTTACCTAGTGTATGGACCCAATATCCTAGAGATTGAGTCATACAACCTAGAAATAGCTAGTTTGACCAAGTTTGACCAGTTTGACTATTTTGACTTAGAAATTATTTTATGACCTAGAAGTTGATTAGTTTAACTTATTTTATTCCAAAACCTTGTATTGATATAATATTCCATATTTAGGTCTTCGAGGCACCGTATCGGACATCTGTGATACTGTTCATCGAATTTCAGGCGAGTATATTCTCTGATAGTTTCTTATTTATGATATTCTCTATTTATTTTGTATCGAGTATAGATATCCTTGATCTTTTGACATAATGGTTACAAGGACTGGTATATTCGGATCTTGTCATGAGATATTATTTATTGATATTTACGGTGTATATTGTGCAAGCTTTGTTTCATAGTTCTTCTTGTACAAATACAGATATTGGTTCATGAGAAGAGTAGTGCCCTTCTTGTGGAAACCCGTGTCATAACATACCATGGTTGGATCCACTATACCAGTCGGGGGCAGGGAGTATTTAGTGTAGATATGTGATCATACCCTCCATGTGCATGTCTTGTTCCTTGTGAGTGTCAATCATATACCGCACGTATGATTAACCAGGCCATAATTTTTGTGCATGTTCCTAAGCCAATCACATGTTAAAGCTTGTACTCACTCACGTAGTCATTAGTATTCTTGTTCATTTCCATATTGTTCATTCTTGTATTTATTTCCAATATTTCCTTTATTGCATATCTCTTGTATCTATATATTACATCTTACATATTCATATCTATTTACTGTTACATAGTGTATATCATTTATTAGAACTGTTGTTAGAGATGTACTCTGCTCCTTTCCTGACTGGATATATTTTTCCCAGATGACACTGAGGAGTGGTATCCCACTCACTACGGACCTCAGGATATTGTGGGCTTAGAGCCAAAGACCTTGGCTCAGGAGGGTCTCATCGCGACTGAGACAAATGACCCAAGACTCGTAGCTTCATAGCTTAGTTGTTAGTTCCTTTTGTACTCGATTTGTCTCCAGCATTGTTATTAGTTTTCTCTGACTCATTTGATATTATTATTTATCTCATGAGTTGTATTCATGACTCTTCTATTCTTTTATCATATTCGTGCTTATTTCTTTCTTATAGATCTGTGATTGAGTATATCCATTTATATTGGTGGCATTGTTATGTCTTAATTATTTAGATCGATAGTTTACCCAAACAGCGTTCTACTGTCGATACTTCGGCGTAGGCTGGACGTTGTTCACTACTTGCATCCCTACACCGGGTGCGGGTCATGACACATATTTAGTGGTGGCCCATGCAGGTCTTCGAGGTCACAATTAGTACGATTCGTCGTGGTGCTCTTATTTGAGTGCTATTATGAGCCTATTTCAGGATATAGGATATAGGCTATAGGCTGAGAATACTCAATCACATATAGGAAAAACTTTATTGATTCATTTCAATTGTTCTTCCATGATATTGATATTTGATCTTTAACTGTCCTTCTTTGAATGTCTTATATCATATGCCATATTAATTTTTTTCTTTCGCTTTGTCTCAGGATGCCGCATAAGACTAGATCACAACAGGGGAGAGCAGTTTTTGATAGATCCGTGACTTCCCTACGGCCTGCACCAGTCACTTATATGGTGATTGTCGTATCAACTGTGTTTGGGGGTCCTCCAACTTAGAGGACTATTTCGGCTGTATCTGAAGGACTTCCACCTTCACCTTCCGTACCGACAGATGCGACTTAGATGTTCATACTATTTCTCGAGATATTGGAGGCACAGAGGACTCATTCCAAGGCACACTAGAGGCAGAACGACGTGTTATGGAAGGGCATTGAGAGTGATCATCAGCTTGCTCTTGCCGTAGTGGAGAGGGGAGTTCCGGTCCAGCAGCAGGTTGCTCCGCAGGTTGCCCAGCTTCGGCCAGGCAACATTCAGGACTTCAAGAAGCTAGAACCTCGTACCTTCAAGGGGACTGAGGGTATCGTCTACATTGATGATTGGCTCAAGGATATTGAGCGTCTCATGAGGGTGTCCCGTCTTGCTGAGGATCTGAAGGTTGAGGCAGTAGGACTTTAGCTGTTCGACATCACCCGTACTTGGTTCAGGAATGAGCCACTTCTTGCTGATGCAGGGCAGTCTTGGGAGGTGTTCAAGGACCTCTTCAAGAGAAAGTTTTTTGCTCGGGCAGACATGTTAGACTTGGGAAGGCGGTTTGAGAGCCTTATTCAGGGGAGCATGTCTGTGGAGGAATACGCTGCAGAGTTCGGTAGGCTGAGCTAATTTGTGGAGTATTTGGTGATGGGGCGGAGGTTCGAGCTATTTGTTTTTACGAGGTTCTAAACTGGGAAGTAAAGATCCTCATTCTGTCTTTCTAGGAGACTTATTCGGAGATACTTGCGGAGGCACGCAAGGTTGAGCGGGAGTTGGGCTTGAAGCCCAAGAGAGATCGTGATTCTTTTCAAGGGGCTAGCAGCAGAATAGTGACTACTAAACGTCCTCATTTCCAGTCCAGGCTTTTTTAGCAGCCACAACAGCACCAGACTCTAGCTAGGGTACCGTTTCACCAGGCACCGCAGCAGCAGAGACAATCACAACAAGCTTCCTATAACTTCTGTAAGAAGCTCGGCCATATCTGGAAATTTTGTAGGAAGAGGTTGGGAGTTTGTTTATAATATGGTACCGAGGGGCATCAGCTGAGAGAGTGTCCTTCCAACCCTCGTCGTGCAGTTTAGGGAGCAGCTCCAGCTCCGAGGACACAGGTGAGACCACCTGCAGTACAGCCGAGGGGACCGTCGCTTCCGATCCAGCATCAGTATTATGCCCAATACCAACATCAGGGAGGTGCACGTCTGGGATGAGCATTTGCTATGATAGTCGAGGAGGCCGAGTCCACTAGAGATATCATCGCAGGTTCTATTCTTCTTAATTCTATTCCAACTTTAGCTTTGTTTGATAGTGGTGCTTTCCATAGTTTTGTATCTGTTTCTTTTGCTCTGAAGCATCATTTGGTAGCTGAGTCTTTGCTTAGGACTTGCAAGATCATGTCTGGGGTAGGCATTATCCTAGTTAATGATATTTGCAAGGATCTGAGAGTTACTCTGGGAGGCCGGGATCTGAGTGCGTGTCTACTTGTAATGCTACTTCCGAGCTACGATACTGTAGTCGGGATAGATTGGTTGAGTAGGCACCATGCTAGTATAGATTACAAAGGAGGTAGAGTTTTGTTTAGCCCACCAGGAGAGCCAGAGTTTGACTTTGCTAGAGTAGCTATAGAGCAGAGAGAAGACATTATCTGTGGGGCTATGGTGGAAGACAAGGAGTTGCCGCATCCGTTGATAGCAGAGTTCTTGGATGTGTTTCCTAAGGAATTGCCAGGATTGCCGCCAGATCAAGATGTTGAATTCTCTATAGACTTGGTGCCAGGTGTAGAACCAATTTTACAACATGTCTATAGAGTAAACAACAATGAGCTGGTCGAGATGAAGAAGCAAGTGGATGAATCACAGTATAAGGGGTTTATCATATCCAGTTCTTCACCGTAGGGAGCCCCGATATTGTTTGTACCAAAGAAGAATGGATCGGTGCACATGTGCATCAATTACAAGGTATTGAATAATCTCACTATCAAGAATAAATACCTTTTGCCATGGATTAATGACCTGTTTGATCAGTTGAGTGGTGCCAAGGTATTTTACAAGATAGACTTGAGATCAGGCTACCACCCAGTGAAAGTGAAGCTGGAGGACATTTCGAAGACTACTTTTCGGACTTAGTATGGCCATTATGAGTTTATGGTGATATCGTTTGGGTTGACTAATGCCCCGGCGATATTTATGAATTTGATGAACAAGGTATTCCATCAGTACCTTGACATATTCGTAGTGGTGTTCATCGATGACATACTCATATACTCGAAGACACCGGAGGAGCACGAGGAGCATTTGCGGATTATGTTGGATATGCTGAGGAAGTTGAAGCTGTATGGAAAGCAGTCCAAGTGTGAGTTATTCCTGGACAAGGTGGAGTTCTTAGGACTTGTTGTGACTGGTGATGGAATTCTAGTGGATCCGAAGAAGATCGCAGTAGTGGAGTCTTTGAAGACCCCAAGTTCAGTGGCAGAGATCAGGAGTTTCTTGGGTTTGGCAGGCTACTACAGGAAGTTTGTACAAGATTTTTCGAGGATTGTCGAGCTGATAACTAGACTTACCAGGAAGGATTTAGAGTTTGTTTGGACAGAGGAGTGCCATGTTACTTTTGAAGAATTGAAGAAGAGGTTGACGCCTGCTCCTATTTTGACGTTTCTATCAGGGTCTAGAGTTTTCACTATTTATAGTGATGCATCGGGGAAAGTTCTTGGTTGTGTTCTTCGCCAGAATAAAAAATTGATTGCCTATGCATCCAGGCAATTGCGTCCTTATGAGAAAAAATATCCTACCCACGATTTGGAGTTGGCAGTAGTCATCTTTGTCCTGAAGTTATGGAAATATTATTTATACGGAGAGCGTGTGGAGATCTTCACAGACCACAAGAGCTTAAAGTACATTTTTCACGCAGAAGAAATTGAACATGAGGCAGTGTCGGTGGTTGGAACTGATGAAGGATTTTGTCATATCTTTGCAGTATCATCCTGGAAAAGCCAATGTAGTTGCTGATGCCTTGAGAAGGTATCCGGTAGCTATGTTTTTGACGCATGATCGATATTTGTTAGAGGACTTGGAGAGCTTGGGCATTAAGGTGATAGTTCCTGGTTTTCCTATACAGATATGAGGATTACAGATACACTCAGAGTTGATGGACAGGATCAAGGCAACCCAGTATGAGGATGTATCTCTGAGGAGCATCAGAGCTCAGGTGAGAGCAGGATTGGAGGATGATTTCACCATTGCTGAGGATAGTTCTTTGCAATATAGTGTTAGATTGTGTGTGCCTAGAGGAAAGCTGTGTATGGAGGTATTGCAGGAAGCGTATCTCTCTAAGTATTCCATACACCCAGGTGACAATAAGATGTATCGAGATATGCGAGAGAGTTTGTGGTGGTATGGCATGAAGAGGGAAGTGGCACAGTTTCTATCCAGATGCTTAGGGTGCCAGCAGGTGAAAGCTGAGAGGCAGAGGCCAGGAGGTTTACTTTAGCCATTACCCATTCCAGATTGGAAGTGGGAGCACATTACTATAAATTTTGTGTCCGGACTTCCACGATCTCCAGGAGAAAAAGACGCATTTTGGTCATCGTTGACAAGTTGACCAAGTCATCCCACTTTTTACCTTTCAAGGTGGGTTTGTCTACGGAGAAGCTGTAAAAGATGTATGTGAGGCAGATCGTTAGGATACATGGGGTTTCTGTCATCATAGTCTCGGTTTGGGTTAGTCATTTTACTTCTCATTTTTGGAGGAGTTTGCAGGCGAGTTTGGGTACCCAGCTCAAGTTCAGTACTGCATATCATTCCCAGACAAATAGACAGTCAGAGAGTACTATTCAGACTCTCGAGAATATGCTACACACCTATGTACTAGATTTTAAAGGATCTTGGGAGGACCATCTCCATTTGGTAGAGTTTTCTTACAACAACATCTACCAAGCTTATATAGAGATGTCACCATTTGAGGCTCTTTACGGTCGGAGATATCGTACTCCCTTGTCATGGGACGATATTGGAGAAAGAGCTTTGCTAGGGCCAGAGATGGTTGTGGATACAGCGGAGAAGGTTAAGCTGATCAGAGACAGACTTCGAGTGTTATAGGACATACAGCGGCATTGGGCCGATAGCCACCATAGACCTTTGGAGTTTGAGGTATAGTTTTAGATTTTTGTTTTATGCTTGATTTTGGTTGTCTGTTATAGATTAAGTTCTTAAGGTTATGTTTTGTTCTAGGTTGGTGGTTTGGTATTTTTGAGGATTTCTCCGACACGAGGCACGATTCGTTTCGGTGGAGGCGGGATGCTTAGTCCGCGATTCATCAGAACTTTCACTATTCTAGAGAGGGTCGGTGCAGTTAATTACAGACTAGAGTTGCCACCTGCATTAGAGGGAGTGCATAACGTGTTTTATGTGTCACAGTTGAGATGATACGTGGCGGATCCTAGTCACATGTTGGATCACTCGGAGATAGAGGTGGGCTCTACTCTTAGCTATCCAGAGCAGCCAGTTAAGATTCTGGATCAGAGAGAGAAGGTGCTGAGAAACCAGACTTTCCCCTTGCTATGCGTCGCATGGGGGCATCACTCTCCGGGGGAGTCTACCTGGGAGAGAGATAAAATGCGAGAGCGTTACCCATATTTATTTGTGCCTTGAGGTATGTTCTTTCCTGTTTTATTCTTTTTTCTTTTGTTCTGTTTTATTTCTGGGGTAGTTTCTCTCTGAATTTAGAGGACGAAATTATTTTAAGAGGGGTAGATTTGTCACTACCATATTTTCTAGGAAAAGGGTATTTTGGTTATTTCATAATTAATTAAATATTGTGCATGTTATAATTATTTATTATGTTATTTATTTATTATTAGATATTAGTTTATTATTTTGGACTTCTTTTAGTGGACCTAACTAGTTTAGATTAGATCCATGGACCAATATTTAAATCTAGTTAGAATTGAGACCAATAATAAGCTCATTCATTTGGAGGATGATTAATTAAATTAAACTCATTAGACTAGAACCTTCTCTCCTTAATTATTTCTTCATGAGAGGCCCAAGGGATATTTTAGACATTGCATAGTAGCTTGGGGAGGGGGCTAAGGTGGCCGGCATATATTTCATAGGAGGGAAATTTCTCTCTCCTTATTTATATTTCAAATCTAGATCTAGAATTTTCTCTTCCCAATTTCTTCATTTTCACATCAAATTTCTTCCCAATCCCTTCTTAAATCATCATTGGAGGCTATTGAAGCAAGTATCTATAAGGAGGAAGCAAGGATCTACAAGAAGGGGCTAGGATCTACAAGTTGAAGGCTCTTTTCACCTAATTTGGAAGTTTTATTGGAAATTCATCTCCTAATAGGTATAATTCAGTTTTTTTCTTTATTTAGATAATAAATCAATGTTTTAATAATTAGGAACCACCCTATATGCTAAAACTACCCATAGGAATTAAAATTAGGTTCATAGGAGGCCTATGAAGAAAGTTATAGTGTACTTTGGGTCAATTTTGGGAGAATTTTGAGATTGACACATTTTGTGTTTGTCAATTGGTCAATTAGACCAAATTGACATGTGTTTGATTGTGTGTGGCTAGATTTGTATCCATAATTGGATACGTGTAGGCCGTATCCGAACAATTTGGAGATACAGGTTGATTTGGGAGTTTTTTCTCCGACACGGGGGTTTGTGCATGTTATTTTTTGACACGGACACATAGATGTGTAATTAACTCTTTGTATTATTCATATATAATATTTTAAGCTTTCTTGTGTCCTTCGGGGTATGTTTGATTGTGTGGTGGACTCGTATCACAAGCGTATTATAGATCTAGTGTGATACGGGTGCGATGCACTACACATGTTTATTTTCTTATATTTTAATAATTGTTTATAGCTATTAGTGATATGTAATTTCATGGTTATGTATATATATATGTATAGTGATATATGTATTCATATGTGTATATATATATAGCGTTATGTATATATATATATATATATATATATATATAGATATTTGTTTGTATGTTGGTGTTTATATATATATATATATATATATATATATATATATATATATATATATATATATAAATATATATATACACACACACACACACACTTAGGGAGGGGTATATATGTTTGTGTGTATGTTTACATATTTTTATGTATATATATTGATATGTATATAGTTATATATAAGTGTATATATATATATATATATATATATATATATATATATATATATATATAGACACACACACACACACACACACACACACATCTACTTGTGCATATGTGTGTGTTTGTGTGTGTGCATAGAGGATGTGTTTATGTGTATGAGTGAGAGTGTCATATATATATATATATATATATATATATATATATATATATATATATATATATATATATATATATATATGAGAGTGTGTAGTTGTGTGTTTGTGTGTGTGTGAGTGTGTTCTAGGGGGTCGAGCAGTGTATAGTGCAATGAAGCGTAGAGCAACAACAGCTGCAGCATCAGGCAGGCAGTGCAGCAGCATGCTGCACGAGCAGCAGCAAAAATTGCAAGCTGCAGCAGCAGCAGTGCACGAGCAGGCAGCACAGCAGCAGCAATAGTATATAGGCAGTACAGCAACAGCTCGAGGCTAGCAGTACAGCAGCAGCATGTTGCAGCAAGTAATGCAGCATGCAGTGCAGCAATGAGCAGCTACACCAGCAGTAGTTGAGCAGCAAGGCAGTGTGCATGCAGCAGCAGTTTCAGCATTCAGTGAGCAGCTAGTGTAGAGCAAGGTAAGGCCGTAGGTAAGTAGTAGTTTCATTAGTTAGTTAGTTAATAGTTTAGTTAATAGTTTAGTAGATAGTTTAGTTAGTCTAGTTAGTAGTTTAACTAGTTAGTTACTAGTTAGCTTGATAGTTTAGTTAATTAGTTTGTAAGTTAGTTGCCTTGTAATATAGTTATATATATACATATGGTTAATTAGTAGTTAGATCTATATATATATATATACTTGTATCTCTAGTAGTTATATATATGTAGGTATGTACATATGTATATTTGTATTAGTAGTTAGTGGTTAGTATAGTAGTTTGGTATTAGTAATACATTCTTAGATTATAGTTTCTAGTTTTGGGTAGTTAGTATATACTAGGATTCACATTACCTTGTTATGCCAAGGTATTGTCCAGTGTATTGAGGGATACTCAAGGTATCGGGTTGATAATCAAGGTGTTGGGTTTGAGTATCAAGATGGGTGGGTAGTGGTGCGATACCACATTGGTTCAAAGCCAAGGTATCCACTTAGCATTAGTTTAATTAGGAATATTAAATAATATTGATTATAGATACATATTATGATATTTTTATATCCTTAACTTGCGTATCTTACGATATGGTATTATATTGGTTTTCTAGTATCCTAGTATAGCTAGTGTGGCCTAGTTACATAGTGTATGGATCCAATATCCTAGAGATGTACTTATACAACCTAGAAATAGCTAGTTTGACCAAGTTTGACCAGTTTGACTTAGAGTTGACCTAGTATGACTATTTTGACTTAGAAATGGCTTTATGACCTAGATGTTGACTAGTTTAACTTATTTTATTCCAAAACCTTCTATTGATATAATATTCCATATTTACGTTTTTGAGGCACCATACCGGATACTGTGATACTGTTCACCGAATTTTAGGTGAGTATATTCTCTGATAGTTTCTCATTTATGAAATCCTTTATGTATCTTGTATCTTCTATCTAATATAGATATCCTTGATTTCTTGACACGATAGTTACACAGATTGGTATATCCGAATCCCGTTATGAGATATTATTCTTTGGTATTTATGGTATATCTTGTGCAAGCCTTGTTTCATTGTTCTTCTTATACAAATACAGATATTGGTTCATGAGAAGAGTAGCACCGTTCTTGTGAAAACTTGTGTCATAACGTACCATGGTTGGATCCACTATACCAGTCGGGGGTGGAGAGTATTTAGTTTAGATATGTAATCATACCCTCCTTGTGCATGTCTTGTTCCTTATGAGTGTTAATCATACACTGCATGTATGATTAACCAGACCATCATCCATGTGCAAGTTTCCAAGCCGATCATATGTTAAAGCTGGTACTCACTCACTTAGTCATTAGTATTCTTGTTCATTTCTATATTATTCATTCTTGTATTTATTTTCAGTATTTCCTTTATTGTATATCTCTTGTATCTATATGTTGCATCTTATATATTCACATCTATTTATCGTTACATAGTTTATATCATTTATTAGAACTGCTGTTAGAGATGTACTATGCTCCTTTCCTGACTGGATATATTTTTTCCAGATGACACTGAAGAGTGGTACCCCACTCACTACGGACCTTAGGATGTGGTGCGCTTAGAACTAGAGACCTTGGCTCAGGAGGGTCTCATCCCGACTGAGACAGACGACCCACGACTCGTAGCTTCATAGCTTAGTTGTTAGTTCTTTTTGTACTGGATTTGTCTCCAGCATTGTTATTAGTTTTCTCTGACTCATTTGATATTATTACTTGTCTCACGAGTTATATTCGTGACTCTTCTATTCTTTTATCATATTCGTGCTTATTTTCAACTTATAGATATGTGATTTAGTATATCCATTTACATTGGTGATATTGTTATGTCTTTATTATTTAGATAGATAGCTTACCCAAACAGCGTTCTATCGCCGATGCTGCGACGTAGGCTGGTCGTTGTTCACTACTTGCATCCCTACACTGGGTGGGGGTCATGATAATATGATTTAAAACCTTTTGCTAAATATGGCATAGGGGACAGGTATTGTCAAAGAAACCATTTATGCTGCCCACCAGTCTCGGTGCACATCTAGCAACTATAGCCGAACTAATAACACTTGCTCTCTAGCCGGAACTCTAGCTGCCACTAGAATAGCCTTATTGTCCTGAAGCCAAGAGTCTGATGTAATCGTATCTTCAGTGTCATAGAAATACGAGGGTTGGAGGCACTTAAAGTTGCTTGCTGAGTTGTTGACACGATGTTCGCCTCTTTCTAAAGCATCATGTACTGACCGAGTGAGGGTATCATCTCGATGTCCTTGAGATGCTAGCAACTCTTTGAGGATATCAAGTAGAACACTATTGTCCACTCCTACATCAAGTACTGGTTGTACGAGTGGAATCGCTACAATATGAGGTACTGCCTGGGTCTGGGATTACTCATTGCTGAGGCTGAACCTCAAGGGTTTATTGGTGGGCTGGTATTGTCCTGCCAATGGAGAAACTTTGGCTGGATGATCGGAAGGACCGGAATAGTATCTCTAAAATATAGAGGACACAAGGATCAAATCAGAATGACATGAGTGATCGACGATAAAGGCAGGTATCAGATCAAGATTTAGAGATATAAAGTCGATATTGGAGGAGACCAAGGGGTAAAAAGATCGAGACATCTAAACATTGGTAAACCCCCATACTTCTAAATTTCAGACCTGCAAGGGCCACCACTTAAACCGTGTCACGTCCAAGAACCAGAATATTGGAGATCGAGGGAAGACAAAGCCAACTACGTATATCAGAGTAATCTATACCCTGAGATACGGTTACGGTTGTCTAGACATGCGAGGGTTTACTCTACATTCCAACAGTCATTCATGTGTCAAGAATCCTAGGTGTCATAATCTCAAGCAAGTCATAAGTTACAAGATGTATAATCACCAAACATATAATAGTAAGGTGTCACAAACTATAGATACGCAGATAATCATGAAGCTAGTTACCAAAATAAAAAACTAGCAGAGTACAATATTACATGATCAACTCTAGCTATAGTCTAGAATATCTTTTACATATAAGCCCACAGTCTGCAGTATCAAAGTTTCAAAATATGAGCTAAACACATGCTTGGTGGCTAAATGCCTCAAAAAAATAATTATACAAGATTAAGTATGAGATGAAGAAGAAAACTACTCATGTCCTCAGGTTCTACTCGTGTTCACCATCTTGATGAGGGAAGTATGGGAGATCCTGCGATGTTGCTCCGATATCTGGCCATACAAAACCAGTGGTCAGACCCCAAAATAGCAAAGTACCACAAGGGAGCCAACTTATGAACTAAAACCAGCATGCTGACAAATTAATAAAAAATAGCATAAGGAAATTAGTATATAAGTGCAAAAGGTAATCTAACAGTTTAACAGTTCTGGAGAGTATCTATAATCGGTGCTCAAGTTACTACTCATGATCAGTTACTGGAATGAAGCAAGACAAGACTAGATTAGACAATTAAGCAGTCACGGCCTATCATGTCCTACGGCTTGCTACCATTAGTTTACTAGGGTTATCATAGCCCTAATTACTAGCACATGCAAGTTTAGATTCCATAAGACCACATGTCCGACAGACTATCCGGGTTATCCAAACAAAAGGATACATAATAATGATTTATCAGGTATAATCATTTTATAGGTATTGCAACACTCGACGATGTGTTGTAAGTGTGCCCCTCACGATGGAGAGCTCCAAATCCATTTGGTGTCGCTGGGATACTGGGATTGCATTTAGCCAGAATTTTTTTCTAGATGCTTCTAGATTATTATTCTAGTTATTAGTTTGGACATGTTATCAAGAATTTCTGACCGTAGTGCTAAGGGATTTGCCGAAATCAGGAGTTTACGATTAACAATGTAACTATAATCCATATTCAGGAATTTTATGCTCAAGTAAATGCCAAAGTCAGTTTAAAAGTCTTTTTATGGAAAATTTGTATTTATTGTTATTCCTTAAAATATGCCAAATAAAGGACAAGCCAGAAAATAACAAGAAAAATACCATAAAGGTAAATTCCTACTAACAAGTATTACCGGCGCATAGGTTAAATGGCTCATGGGCCAAGAAAGTATCATGTGCCAAAGGGCTAAGAAAGTCTCATGCGCCAAAGAAGCTAAGAAAGTCTCATACGCTAAAGGGACTAAGAAGGTCTCATGCGTTAAAGGGACTAAGGAAGTCTCATGCCCTAAAGGGACTAAGAAGGTCACATGCGCCAAAGGGACTAAGAAAGTCACATGTGCCAAAGGGACTAAGAATGTCTCGTGCTCCAAAGAGACTAAGAAAGTCTCATGCGCCAAGGAATGATCTTCCAAGGAGAGTCATGTGCAAAACAAGATACGCACATTCTCTAGGGGATGCACCAAGGAGCTTTTGTCACTACCACATTTCTAGATGAGGGTATTTTAGTCAATTTGCATATATTTATTTTTAGAGATTAATATTTGTTTAATTAATATTGGTTGTTGTGCTTTTTAGTTATATATTAGTGGACTAGCCTATTCGTTAGATATGGCACATGTGAACCCAATTAGACTTGTCATGACAAATAGTGAGCCCAACATGGACCAAGCCCAATAAATCCATTCAAACTAATTAATTAGGGAGAATTAGACTAATTAGAATTAGTTAGAAGCTTTCCAAAATAGCCCTACCTTAATCCTAATTATAATTGGATGGAGAGGGGCAACATGGAAAATTTTATGTAACTTGGAGAAGGGGAATAGGGTCGGCCACTATAGAGGGGGCTCTCTTCTCTTTCTCTCCTCCTTCATTTGCATTCATTTAGATCTCAAATTCTAGATCCTCAATTTTCCACATTTCCTCCATCAATTTTTTTTCTTATTTCCTTCCTCTTCCCTCTTATTTTTATTCCTAAAGAAGTTTTGGAGGTTAGAAAAGCAAGTAGCACAAGGAGGAGGAGCATTGGTAAAGAGATCGTGTCCGGATCGTGTCCAATTGAGTTTTTATTGGAAATCTATCTCCCAATTGATAATTTTTGAATCCCTCTTCATTGTGGCTCCTAAATTAAGTATTTGACTCCTAGGAACACCCTAATAGCATAGAGCTACCTATAGGAACAAGTTTTAAGCTATTTGGTTGAGAATTATGGTTTTTACATATGTTTTTGTATGTATTTTAGGAGAATTATGAGATTGACACATTAAGTGTGTGTTATAATGATAATTTAGTTATATTAGACTTAGATTGGGATTATGATACTAGATACGTATCCACAATTAGACACGAGTAGGACGTATCATAGTATCTTGTGATATAGTGTGATACGAGGCTTATTTTGAGTGTTTTGTACAATTACTCCTCAACTTCCATTGTAGTAAGTCCTAATAGTTATAAATAATTATATTTAATATGGATATCTAATTATAATTGAGTATTGGGGATTTTGGTGTGTGGTTTGATAGTGTTCAAATGATACTAGTGTGTATCATGGGTCTAGAGTGTATCCTGGACAGATGCACTTGAGGTATTTGAGAAATTGCTTATGATATGTCTAAGTGTTAGATGGTTGGGGGTGTGTTCATATAGTGTATTATATATATACATATGGATATAGATAATAGTATATATATGTTATGATCGAGTGTATGGGATGGAGTTATGTGCAGAGGTATGAAGCAAGGTATTAGGGTGCTCGGGAAGTTGGCAGCAACTACATCAGTTGTGTGCAGTAAGTTGCATCTGTGAGTGCTTGTGCATGCTGTGGGAGAGTTGCATTTCCTGTTGTAAGACAGTGAGCAACAGCTACCTGCATAGGTGGTGCAGGTATATAGATGCTCGGGTTAGGAAAGAGGGGTTGGCCAGGTAGCAGTAGTAACAACAACTTTAGTGTACACCAGTTACTGGCTTGAGCAGTTGCTCGAACAGTTAGTACATTGAAGAGGGGAGATGTGCAGATAGTATAGGTGAGGTTTGGGCAAACTGCAGGGTAGCAGTTTTGTGCTTAGGTTGTGTAGGAGTTATTGTTATAGGGAGATGTAGAGTTGAGGATGGTATGTTGATACCAAATAACAGTAGCATAGAGTATCATATTTTGCAGTAGGACTTGAAAGTCAGGTATTAGATTATAAAGGGGATGTTGGCTTGTGTGCTTACTATATGAAGTAACAACTGCTAACAGGAACTATAGTAGTATGAATTAGAGTTATATTTATGTGTCAGTGTCTAGTTAAAGTAACAGAATTGATGGGGAAGTCCTAGTTGTTGTTGTGTGCAGTTTGGTAAGGGGCATATGAGTATCAGTTTGTGGGTTATAGTTGGGAGTATCTGTGATACACCCAGATTTGTATATCAAGTAATAAACCTTGTTAAGTGTTGTTTGGCACCCTTTTATCAGTGGGTAGCAGTTTTAGCCATAGAGACAATTGTGACAGCAAGGAGATGGGGTAAAAAGTTACCTGAAAGAGCAATGTATGTGTTACATTTTTAAATGCAGTTGGCATATGGGTGGATCGGGTTGCTTGGTGTGAAGGTAGTAGTGAAGGCTTACACTGATGGGTGTATCAGTGAGTAACACTGATTTGAGGTATCAGACATAACTGATACAACTGATACTTGGTATTAAAACTTGATATGTCAGTTTAGATAGAGTAAATGAAGTAAGGAGCAACAACAGGTTGGAGTTGTGTGATGTGTTGGTGTTTGGAGTTAAGGAAAGTTATCTGATACATAATAGTATCAATTATGGATGACTGAGAGTGTAGGCAATTGGGTGATGTGAGGGTAAGAGTATTGTGTTCAACACAGTGTTGATGTAGAGCATGTTAGCTAAAGTTATAAGTTAAGTTCTTATAGAGTTTTCATAGTATAGTTAATAGTATTAGTAACTATTATAGCTAGTATTGGCTTGTAATAGCTAGTTGATAGCTAATATAAACTAATTATCTTAGTTGGACAGAGTTGAACTAGAATGACTTAGAAATTGACCTAGAAGCATATTAGTGCATTATTTAACTCATTATCACCTCTATTACACTAATTAACATGATATTTCCTAATAGGTGTGTGTGACACCATCTCGGACACCGAGTTATATCTTTTGCTCCAAACCAGAGGCGAGTACATTCTCTGATACTTTTCTTATTTGACAGCCTCTATGTTTTATGTATTTAATATTAAGATATTTGATTCCTGACACGATGGTCACACAGATTGGTATACTTGGATCCTTGTCATGAGATGTTATTATCGTGATAACTCAGTGATCACTGTGTCGTGCTTCATGATTACTCAGTGATTACTGTGATATCTTCGTAATTATATAGACCATGATCATAGTACATGATATTATAGACCGTGTAGTGTGATATACGTGTTATAACGTATCTTGATTCAGATCTGTGTACTAGTCGGGAGATGGGGAGGTATTAGTGGATATATGATCATACCTTATAGTCCGTGATATAGTATAGCCTGTTATAGTTAGCAGATCATGCAAGTCATGTGTGATCATGCTAGCTCACCTTTTATATATAGCCCGTGTTGGGCCCAAGCCGATCACATTATCTTACTAATATTTTATGGCACATTCATTATTATTGTTACCTTTATTCCAGAATTATTGTTACCTTTATTCCAGTACATTACTTTACTATTCATCACCATATTGTTTTCAGTTCTTGCCATTATTTACTATGATACTCTTGCTCATGATATCTGTTAGTTCAGTTACTTTCATCATGTATTCTCATTACTATTGTTGTTTCATAGTTTTTGTCAAGTATTGGAACTGCTATTGGTTGTACTTTGCTCCAATCCTGACTGAATATTTTTTTCAGATGATTCATTAGAGGCCTGATATCCTACATATTATGGGCCGTAGGATGGCGAGACAGTTGAGCACGTACCTGTAGAGCCTCTTGAGATAGTACTACCAGCAGGAGAGATTTAGTATTTTCATTATGAGTTGTATTTGATTTTAGTAGACTTTAAGACATGTATTATTATTTTGAGACTTTTGTGAGATTGGACTTCTATTGAGACTCTTGTGTTTCTTTTACTTCTATTCCATATCGTGCCATTCTTCCTCTAGTTGTTTTCTTATGATTGAGTATTGTTTACCATATTATCATATTGTCCTCCATTTGGAGTTGAGATTGCATGACAGGTACCTTATGTATATATTGTGTGAGATGTGTAGATAGTTATATTGACCTAGACAGCCTTCTTCAATCGATGTTGTGGCGTAGGCTGGACGTTGTCCATCATGTACCCTTATTCCGGGTACAGGTCGTGACACATTTTTAGTGGTGGCCCATGCAGGTCTAGAGTCACAATTAAAGTAATATTGTGGTATTGAAATAACTTAGTTGTACTACTATGAGCCTATTTTAGGATATAGGATATTGGCTGAGAGTATACTCAATCACAACTAGGAAACACTTCCAATTATTGCTTTACTCTCTTTCTATCTGAATGCTTGCTTTACTTTAAATAATTATGTCCTTCCTTGATGATACCGTATCATACTCAATATTGATACCTTTGTTGCAATCTATTCAGGATGCCACCGAAGATGCATTTTTAGTGCTCAAGAGCAGTGTCAACGAGGTCGGTCACTTCGTCGCCTATGAGGGCAGCACCAGCAGACGTTGTTCCAGCAGCTTCAGTTCAAAGGTCTGCTTTACAGGTCCAGGTGGGCATTTTCGTAGCAGCTTTCGGGGGTACTCCACCTCTAGTACAGAGGACAGTACCAACAATCTCAGAGAGCTTCCACCTCCACCACCCGTAGTTGATCAGATCCAGGTGTTTGTGCTCTTTCAGCAGATGATAAAGGCCCAGAAGTGCCAGTCAGAGGTTATGAGGCAGGGCATTGAGAATGCCTAACAGCTTGCACTTACCGCAGTCAAGAGAGTTGCCTTGGTCCAGCCACAAGTAGATCCACCTCAATTCAACCTGCAGCAGTCGAGGCCGTGGACTATCATAGACTTCAAGAGGATGGGGCCAAAGGACTTTAAAGGCACTAAGGGTATTATTTATGCTGATGATTGGATAGAAGACATTAAGAGGAACCTGCGGCTAGCGCAGATTCTAAAGAGGTTGCTGGTAGAAGCCGCAGGAAGCATGATATTTGATATCGCATTGACTTGGTTTAGGACAGACCCCAGGATCTCAGCGTCGGGACTTACTTGGGAAGAATTTAAGAAACTCTTCAAGGAAAAGTTTTTCCCAGATATGGCTCTGACATCTTTAGAGAGCCAGTTTCAGTACCTCGTCCAAGGAAGTATGATGGTGGATGAGTATGCAAAGGAGTACTGCAGATTGGGTCACTACGTGGAGGGGAAGAATCCCCAGAAGAAGGCCCAGAAGTTTAGAAAAAGCCTGAACAGGGAGATTAAATCTCATACTAGTGGACACCGTACCGCTACATTTGAGAAGATTCTAGCAGAGGCACAGCAGGCAGAGGATGATTTGGAGCTCGGCTCCAAGAGGATGAGAGATCATTCTGGAGCTAGTAGTATTGCAGGCCCAACAAAGCGGTCTCACTTTTACCAGCACCCGAGAGAGCAGTTTCAGGCACCATTCTGGGCAGCGGTGCAGCAGGCACATCAGGCCCCAAGACCAGCACAACATGCCTCGCAGTACACTCACTATGGTAAGATGTGACATACATAGGAGGTCTGCAGGAAGTGGCTTAGGGTGTGCCTCTATTGTGGGAAGGTAGGCCACTAGTTGCGAGATTGTGTTTTAGCTCCCATTCGAGCAGGTCAGGACAGAGGCCAAGCACAGAGAGCACCCGCGAGACCACCAGTGGGACATCATAGGGGACCTTCGTTACCACCACAGCAACAGCGGTTCGCTCAGCAACAGCAGCAACAGAGAGGTACCCAGTGACAGGGGCGAGCTTATGCCATGACGGTCGAGGAGGAGGAACCATTCGAAGATGTCATCTCAGGTTCAGTCTATCTTGATTCTTTTTTAGCTCATGCTTTATTTGATTCGTGTGCTTCATATAGTTTCGTATATGTATCTTTTACTTTAAAGCATCATATTGAGGTTAAACCATTGGCGAGGACTTGCAAGATCATGATCGGGGATGGCATTATCCTGGTCCGTAATGTTTGCAAGGATTGAAGAGTTTCTCTGGGAGGCCAAAAGTTGAGTGCGTGTCTACTCGTAATGCCACTTTTGAGCTACGATATAGTACTCAGGATGGATTAGTTGAGTAGGCACCATACTAGTATCGATTTTTGTGGAGGCAGAGTTTTGTTTCAGATGACAGGAGAGCCGGAGTTTGAGCTCACCAGAGGAGCAGTTGGGGAAGTCTTCTCTGGAGCTTCGGTGGAAAAGTAGGAGCATCCACATCCTTTAATTGCAGAATATATGGATGTCTTTTCGGATGAATTGTCGTGTTTGCCGCCAAACCGAGATGTTAAATTCTCTATAGATTTGGTGCCAAGCGCAGAGCCGATATCATAACACATCTATATGATTAACAACAGCGAACTGGCATAGTTGAAGCATCAGGTGGATGAGTTACAGGACAAAGACTTTATCCGCTCCAGTTCATCACCGTGGGGTTCTCCGGTATTGTTTGTACTGGAGAAGGATGGGTCTGTACGTATGTGTATCGACTACAGAGCTCTCAACAACCTCACTATCAAGAATAAATACCCGTTATCGTGAATTGATGATCTATTTGATTAGTTGAGTTGAGCGAAGGTATTCTCAAAGATAGCTTGAGGTCGGGGTACCATCAGGTGAAATTGAAGAAGGAAGACATTCCGAAGACAACTTTCAGGACTCGGTATAGCCAGTTTGAGTTCTTGGTGATGCCATTTGGGTTGATCAATGCCCCTGCGATATTCATGAACCTTATGAATAAGGTGTTTTGTCAGTACCTGGATCAGTTTGTGGTGGTATTCATTAATAATATATTGATTTATTTGAAGACCCCGGAGAAGCACGAGGAACACCTGAGGATAGTTCTGGAGACCCTCAAGAAAGAGAAGCTTTATGCAAAGCTATCAAAGTGTGACTTCTTTCTTGATAAGGTTGAATTCCTTGGGAATGTGATTATAGGAGACAGAATCTCAGTAGACTTGAAGAAGATATCAGCAGTTGATTCGTGGTCTACCTCGAGTTCAGTGGCAGAGATCCGGAGATTCCTTGAATTGGCAGGCTATTATCGAAGATTTGTTTAGAATTTTTCTAGGATTGCAGAGCCGATGACTAGGCTAACCAGGAAGTATGTAGAGTTCGTATGGACGGAGGAGTGTCAGGCCGCATTTAAGGAGATGAAGAAGAAGTTGACTATGACTCTAGTATATTGACGTTGCCATCAGGAACGGGAGAATTTTTCATATATAGTAATACTTCGGGTAAGGGTTTGGGATGTGTGTTATAGCAGAACGAGAAGGTGATTGCCTATGCTTCTAAGAAATTATATTCTCATTAGAAGAATTACCCTACCCATGACTTGGAGTTGGCAGCAGTCATTTTTACTCTAAAGCTGTGGAAACACTACTTGTACGGAGAGCGTCTGGAGATATTTATAGACCACAAGAGCTTGAAGTATGTGTTTATACAGAAAGAGATTAACATGAGGCAGAGGCAATGGTTGGAGTTGGTGAAGGATTTTGATATATCATTGCAGTACCATCAAGGAAAGGCAAATATAGTGGTGGATTCCTTGAGCAGGTATCCAGTGGCTATTTACTTGATGAGAGACAGTCACTTATTGGCAGATCTTGATAGTTTGGGTATCGAGGTGCTAGTTCCTGGAGTCACGGCACAGATATGGGGACTTCAGGTACAGTCGGAGCTGATGGATCTGATTATAGCCCCACAATTCTAGGATGAGTCTCTAAGGAGCATCAGAGCACTGGTCCAGATGGAATTGGCAGAGGACTTCAATATTCCAGAGGATGGATCATTGCGGCACGGTACCAGATTGTGTGTACCGAGTGGGGCATTGGGCGAGAAGGTCCTTCAGGAGGTGCATCAATCTCAGTACTCTATACATCCAGGTGCCAACAAGATGTATAGAGACATGAGAGAGCATGTTTGGTGGTATGGTATAAAGTGGGAGATGATGAGATTTGTATCCCATGTCTGGTATGCTAACAGGTAAAGGCGGAGAGACAGAGACCGGGTGGATTGCTTCATCCTTTACCCATTCTAGAGTGGAAGTGGCAGCACGTGACAATAAATTTTATATCAGGGCTCTTGCGTTCTCCACGAGGTAAAGACGCAATTTTGGTCATCGTAAACTGGTTGACCAAATCAGTCCACTTTTTGCCATTTAAAGTGGGTACATTTACGGAGAAGCTCGTAGAGATGTATGTGCGACAGATAGTCAGATTGCATGGAGTTTCTGTGAGCATCGTCTCGAATCAGGAGAGTCACTTTATATCCCACTTCTGGAGGAGTTTGCAGGCTAGCTTAGGCACCCAGCTCAAGTTTAGTACCGCATATCACCCTCAGACATACAGGCAGTTGGAGAGGACTATTTAAACTCTCGAGGATATGCTACGCACTTGTGTATTAGACTTTGAAGGCTCTTGGGAGGATCATCTTCACCTGGTAGAGTTTTCTTGTAATAAGACCTACCAGGCCAGTATCGAGATGTCACCATTTGAGGCATTGTATTGACAGAGATGTCGCACTCCGTTATCATGGGATGATATTGGTGAGAGAGACTTATTGGGACCGGAGATGGTCGTGGATGCTACTAAGAAGGTAAAGCTTATCAGGGATAGACTTCGGGTGGCACAGGACAGACAACGGCATTGGACTGATAGCCTCCGGAGACCATTGGAGTTTGACGTATAGGTTTTGTTTGTATTTTTTGTGATTGCTTTGTTTGGTTGGAGTGTTAAGGCTGTATTTTGTGTTAGGTTGGTGATCTGGTGTTCTTGAGGATTTCTTCGACACGGGACATGATTTACTTTAGTGGAGGCGGAAAGCTTAGTCCATGGTACATCGGACCCTTATGTGTTCTTGAGAGGGTCGATGCAGTGGCCTACAGGATAGACTTGTCGCCTGCACTAGAGGGAGTGCACAATGTGTTTCATGTGTCATAACTGGGATGGTACATGGCAAACCCTAACCATGTATTGGATCACTCGGAGATCCAGGTGGTACCGACTCTCAGTTATCCAGAGTAGCCAGTAGTAATTCTGGATCGCTGGGAGAAGGTAATACAGAACCAGATGATTCCCTTGGTACATATCGCGTGGAGGCATCACTCTCCAGGGGAGTCTACCTGGGAGAGGGAAGCCGAGATGCGTGAGCGATACCCTTATCTTTTTGAGCCGTGAGGTATAATTCTTTCTAGCTTGTCGTGATTGTTTATTTTAGTTAGTTCTTCCTTAAATTTTGAGCTAAGGAGGGTAGATATTTCACTACCACATTTTAAGATGAGGGTATTTTAGTCAATTTACTTATATTTATTTTTAGAGATTAATATTTGTTTATATAGTGCTAATAATTAATATTGGTGGTTGTGTTTTTTAGTTATATATTAGTGGACTAGCCTATTAGTTCAACTTGACACTTGTGATGCCAATTAGACTTGTCATAACAAATAGTGAGCCTAACATAGACCAAGCCCAATAAACCTATTCGTACTAATTAATTAGGGAGAAGTAGACTAATTAGAATTAGTTAGAAGCTTTCCAAAATAGCCCTTCTTTAATCCTAATCATAATTGGATAGAGAGGGGAAACTTGGACAATTTTATGTGACTTAGAGAAGGGAAATAGGGTCGGCCACTATAGAGGGGGCTCTCTTCTCTCTCTTCTCCTTTATTTGCATTCATTTAGATCTCAAATTCTAGATCCCCAATTTTCCACATTCTCTCCATCAATTTTTTTCTCATTTCCTTCACCTTCCCCCTCATTTTCATTCCTAAAGAAGTTTTGGAGTTTGGAGAAGCAAGGAGCACAAAGAGGAGGAGCATTGGTGAAGAGATCGTGTCCAGATCATGCCCACTTGAGTTTTCATTGGGAATACATCTCCCAATTGGTAATTTTTGAATCCATCTTCATTATAGCTCCTAAATCATGAATTTGACTCCAAGGAACAACCCAATGGCATAAAGCTACCTATAGGAACATGTTTTAGGCTATTCTGTTGAGAATTGTGGCTTCTACATAGATTTTTGTATGTATTTCGGGGGAATTACGAGATTGACACATCAAGTGTGTTTCATGATGCTAATTTAGTTATATTAGACTTAGATCAGGGTTCTGATACTAGATACGTATTCAAAATTGGATATGAGTATGGCATATCATAGTATCTTGTGATACGGTATGATACGGGGGACATTTTGATTGTTTTGTATAATTACTCCTCAATCTTCATTGTAGCAAGTCCTAATAGCTATATATAATTATATTTGATATGGATATTTAATTCTAATTGTGTATTGGGGATTTTGGTGTGTGGTTTGATAGTGTATCACTTGATACTAGTGTGTATCATGGGTCTAGAGTATATCATGGAGAGATGCACTTGAGGTATTTGAGAAATTGCTTATGATAATCTTAGTGTTAGATGGTTGGGGGTATGTTCATATAGTATATCATATTTATACATATGGATATAGATAATATTATATATGTTATGCTCGATTTTGTGGGATGGAGTTGTGTGTGGAGGTGTAAAGCAAGGTGTTGGGGTGCTCGGGAAGTTTGCAGCAGCTGCATCAGTTGTGTGTAGTAAGTTGCATCTGTGAGTGCTTGTGGATGTTATGGGAGAGTTGCATTTTCTATTGCAAAACAGTGAGAAATAGCTACATAAAGAGGGGTTGCAGGTAATATAGATGCTCGAGTTAGGGAAAAGGGGTTGGTCAGGTAGAAGTTAAAGCAGCAACTTAAAAGTACACCAGTTACTGCCTTGAGCAGTTGCTCGAACAGTTAGTATATTGAAGAGGGGAGATGTGCAGACAGTATTGGTGAGGTTTAGGCAAACTGTAGAGTAGCAGTTTTGTACTAAGGTTGTGTAGGAGTCATAGTTGTAGGGAGATATAGAGTTGAGGATGGTGTGACTGATACCAAATAACAGTTGCATAGAGTATCAGGTTTTGCAGTAGGATTTGACAGTCAGGTATAAGATTATAAAGGGGATGTTGGATTGTGTGCTTAATTTGTAGAGCAGCAACTGCAAACAGGTACTGTAGTAGTATGAATTAGAGTTATATTCGTGTGTCAGTGTCTAGTTGAAGTAACAGAATTGATGGGGAAGTCTTGGTTCTTGTTGTGTGCGGTATGGTAAGGGGCATGTGAGTATCAGTTTGGGGGTTAAAGTTAGGAGTATCAGTGATACACCTAGATTTGTGTATCAGGTAATACACCTTGTTAAGTGTTGTATGGCACCCTTGTTTCAGTGGATAGCAGTTTCAGCCATAGAGACAGTTGTGACAGCAAGGAGATGGGGTAAAGAGTTACCTGGAAGAGCAATGTATGTGTTACATTTTTGGATGCAGTTGGCATATGGGGAGATCGGGTTGCTTGGTATGAAGGTAGTAGTGAAGGCTTACACTGAAGGGTGTCAGTGAGTAACATCAGTCATAACTGATACAACTGATACTTGGTATTAAACCTTGACATGTCAGTTTAGATAGAGTATATGTAGTAAGGAGCAACAGTAGGTTGGAGTTGTGTGATGTGTTGGTATTTGGTGTTGAGGGAAGTTATTTGATACATAACAGTATCAATTACGGGTGACTGAGAGTGTAGGCAATAGGGTGATATGAGGGTAAGAGTACTGCGTTCAACACACTGTTGATGTAGAGCATGTTAGCTAAAGTTATAAGTTAAGTTCTTATAGAGTATTCATAGTATAGTTAATAGTGTTAGTAACTATTATAGCTAGTATTGGCTTGTAATAGCTAGTTGATAGCTAATATAGACTAATTATCTTAGTTGGACATAGTTGAACTAGAATGACTTTGAAATTAACCTAGAAGCATATTAGTGCATTATTTAACTCATTATCACCTCTACTACACCAATTAACATGATATTTCCTAATACGTGTGTATGACACTAGCTCGGACACCGAGTTATATCTTTTGCTCCGGACCAGAGGCGAGTACATTCTGTGATAGTTTTCTTATTTGACAGCCTCTATGTTTCATGTATTTAGTATTGAGATATTTGATTTCTGACACGATGGTCACACGGATTGGTATTCATGATTACCATGATATCATCATGATTATATAGACCGTGATCATAGTCCATTATATTATAGATTGTGCAGTATGATATACGTGTTAAAATGTGTCATGATTCGGATCCGTGTACTAGTCGGGGGATGGGGAGATATTAGTGGATATGTGATCATACCTTATAGTCCGTGATATAGTGTAGCCCGTGATAGTTAGCAGATCATGCAACTCACGTGTGATCACGCTAGCTCACCTTTTATATATATCCCATGTTAGGCCCAAGCCGATCATATTATCTTACTAATATTTTAAGGCATATTCATTACTATTGTTTCCTTTATTTCAGTACGTTACTTTACTGTTCATCATCATATTATTCTCAATTCTTGCCATTATTTACTATGATACTTTTGCTCGTGATATGTGTTAGTTCAGTTACTTCCATCATGTATTTTTATTACTATTATTGTTTTATAGTTTTTGTCAAATATTGGAACTGCTATTGGGTTTTAGTTTGCTCTAATCCTGACTGGATATATTTTTTAGATGATTCATTAGAGGACAGGTATCCTATATATTATAGGCCGCAGGATGGTGAAACAGTTGAGCCAGTACCCGTACAGCCTCTTGAGAAAGTACCACTAGCAGGAGAGACTTAGACTTTTTATTATGAGTTGTATTTAATTTTAGTACACTTTATGGCATGTATTATTATTTTGAGACTTATGTGAGATTGGACTTGTAGTGCGACTCTTGTATTTCTTTTACTTCTATTCCATATCGTACCATTCTTCCTATAGTTTTTCTTTTTGTGATTGAGTATTGTTTACCATATTATCATATTATCCTCCATTCGGAGTTGAGATAGCATGACAGGTACCTTATATATATATATATATATATATATATATATATATATATATATATATATATATATATATATATATATATATATTGTATGAGATGTGTAGATAGTTATGTTGACCCAGACTGTGTTCTACCGTCGATGCTACGGGGTAGGCTTAGCGTTGTCCACCATGTTCCCTTATTCTGGGTGCGGGTCATGACAGCTTCTGTTGTATGGCCTCATTGCACAAGAACTTTATCTTCTCCAAATGCAAGTTCGGCCATGGAAAATCTCTGAAACCCAAGGTTTAATTTCTTCATGGGAACCTCATTTGTTGTCCAAATCCAGTAAAGTAAAGTTATAAACCATTTAGAATCAAATTCTCTTCAACATAGAACAACAAGTTTTTAAAAATAGTAAGTTTTTAGAGATCAAAACCAAGAAAAAATCAAGAACACACAATATATGAAAAATAAAATATGCAAGAAAGATATAAAATTAAGTTTAACAAGTTCTTCATCATTGGCAAGTTATACTTGCGTAAACTTACACCACTACTACCACAGTTCTAAAAGGCCACAGCCGGGAAGAGTTGGGTTGCTCTCTACTAATAGAGGGAGAGGGAAGGGGAAGAACAAAAATGAAAGAAAGAGAAATATTGAGTAATGAAGATGAGAGAGAAAGAAAGGCTATATATATAAGGGATGGGGTGAGTCACTAGCCAAAATTCGAAAATTGCATAAAAGCAGTCTAGAAAATCCAGAAAAATATACAGAAAAATATACAGCAAATATACATGAATGATATACGTATACTGGATTTGAATACAAAAATAGTAAGACGAATCTCACACCACTTTACCGTCAAATTTTGGGTACCGTAAAGGAAACATGTTGTGCAATAAACAACAAGTTTCCTTTAAGACTGTCAACACTTTTGAAAGTCCTAACAATATGATGGACTGTTATAAATGTTGACAATTCTAAAGGAAACATGCTTTGCAATAAACAACAAGTTTCCTTTAGGACTATCAACTCTTTTGATAGTCCTAATAATTTGATGGACTGTCAAAAATGGTTGACAGTCCTAAAGAAAACACGCTTTACAATTAACAACAAGTTTTCTTTAGGACAGTCAACACTTTGACAGTCCTAACAATTTGATGGACTATCAAAAATGTTGACAGTCCTAAATAAAATAAGTTATGTAATTAACAGCAAGTTTCCTTTAGGACTGTCAGCATTTTTGATAGCCCTATCAATATGATGTACTATTAAAAATGTTGATTATCATAAATAAAATATGTTGGGCAATTAACATCAAGTTTTCTTTCGGATTGTCAATATTTTAGACAGTGCTATCAATATGTTGACATTCCTAAAGGATAGTCATAATCTTTGTTTCTTGTAATACTAAAAGTCTTCTACGTTTCCAAAATATCTCACATTTAGCTATATATTAAAATAATCAAATATAATGAAACAAAATGACAAAAAATGTTATATTTTATTTCTTCCATTATTCAAATTACAATATATATTTGCCAACAATTTCCACAAGTGCAAAATAATAGAAAATCGTCTAGTTAGCTATACATCAGTCGATTACAATATCAAAGTAGTCCTGAAGCATGAGTCGGGGCTCCTCCGTGTTCATCAACTTCTTATAAAAATTTATCGCATCCATGTAAGGTATTATCCATGAAATCGCTTCTTCAGGTGCATGTTTGTACCAAATTATACCAAGTTGAGGAATAGGATTGTAACCACTTAATTTGGACTAGGCATATCATATAGTTATATTTAATTAAATGGTTAGATTAGAATTAATTAGTGCAAATTGTCATGGATAGAATATTCTCTATTAGTTAGTTAGATACCCTCCCATAAAAAATTAGATTCTTTTCTAACAAAAAAGATTTTATTCAGGATAGATATATAAACCAAATTAGGAAGAGGAGAGGGCAAACTTGTAATTGAACCAACCTCAATCCTCTCCATGAACGGCCGACCCTAATTAGGGGAGTAATGCCATTCATTTCATATTATATTACTCCTTCTTCCCTAAGCTTCTTCTTCCCCAAGTTAATCAAATTTTTCCTAAATTTCTACTCCAAACAACTCAATTTCTACTCATTCTCATCCCCATGGAGACCTAAAGCATTGGAGCATAAGAAAGATCATAGGAGAGCAGCCTAGCTAGGAGGATCGTATCCATCTCATTCTCATTATGTCCAATTTGGTAGGGTTTCATTGGGATCCAACTCCCAATCAATTATTTCTTTATTTTCCTAATTTCTTTGGTATAATCCTAAATTAAACCAATAGGAACCCTCCCATAGGTGGAAATGACTTCCTAGTGATAGATCTAGGTGGTAGAGACCTCAAATTTATTAGATCTAGGCTTTTGTGGGTTGGAATGGAGTTTTCTATGCTCAATTTGGTAGAATTATGAATTGTGTCCATCAAGTATTTGTATATTGTTCCCATAAAGAATTTTGTGTCCAATTGAGTGTCGGATGGTGTCCTAGTATCCACAATTGGATACGTAGTGTCCTTATCGTGATATGCCATGATATGTGTACGTAGAATTGGTAATTCATGGGTATTAGTGCCTCTTAGTTTCAAATTCTATATATATTATTTAGATCTATTTGTTCTAACTATTTTTATGCCCATTATATATATATTGGTGTTAATTTGGTTTTGGGGTTGTTTATTAGGTATCACGAAGAATGAGTGTATTATTATCATGGAGTATTGTGTTGATACTTGAGTGTATCATGGAGGTTGGATTCTATGTAGGGAATTGGTGTATTAGGATGTATCATGGGGGTTGTTAGTTTAGGGGTGTGAAACTAGAGTATTATTAAGGTTTGGTTGTGTGTTTTTGCATTGTGATGTGAGGGTAGAGAGTGGTGTATGTGAGGTGGTACTTACTAGGTTCTAGAGTTGATGATAGAGGGGAGTGTATCACAAGTGAACTAAAGTGTAGGAGAGAAGATAAGTGGCCTGCATATAGCAGTTGGAAGGGGGGAGTAGTAGTTGTTCTTACAACATGGTGTAAGGTTGGTTCATCTTGGACATCAATATTAACTTGATGCAGGCAAGCATCTAGGTCAGTTTTCTGTATACTGCAAAAGCTGCCTTATGCTATTCTGCATAAAAATTATGGGAGCTTGGTTGCAGGCTACTGCTAAATTGCGGTTGCAAGAGACAACATATAAGGGGGGATCTGAATAGTAGGGAATAACAGCAGAGGCAGCTGTAGTTGGGACTACAGTGCAAGCAGCACTCGAGCACTTGTAACAATACAAGAAATATAGGAGTTGGGATCTATAGGCAGCATGCTATAGTATGGTAGCTTACCTACAACAGTGGCACTTGATGTGCTAGTGAACCCAGCAAAAGTAGTGGGTAGGTATGCAAGCTGTGCACATGTGTGTAGGTATGTGATATAGTAGTGTCCATATAAAGAGGTTGAGTTTGAGGATATGCACTAGGGTCCATGTGAGTGTGATTGTCCATGCTTGGTGCACAAGTATAAGAGAGGTGAGTGTCAAGTGTAGGAAGATAGTGGTAGGGTAGGTATCTGTCATGACCCGCACCCGATGTAAGGGTATAAGTCGAAAACAACGCCTAACCTACGCCACAGAATCGACGGTAGAACGTTGTCTGGATAATCTATCTAACAATATAATAAACCACCAATAATGATAATATACTCAATCACAGAACTAAGATAGAAATGAGCACGAATCAGATAAAGAATAGAAAAGTCACAATATAACTAATGAGTCTAAAATAATACATCAACGAGTCTGAAAGAATATTAACAAATAAGCTGGAGACAAATCTAGTACAAGAATACTAAGAAGCTACTACTCCTGGGTCAACTGTCTCAGTTGGGATAAGTCCCTCCTGAGCCAGGGTCTCAGACTCTAGACCCACAACATCCAGAGGTCCATAATAGGTAGGGTACCAGTCCTCAGTGTCATATAGAAAAAATATATCCAGTCAGGAAAGGAGCAAAGTACATCTCTAATAACAGTTCTAATCAATAATAAAAACTATATAACAGTAAATAGATGTGAATATACAAGATACACAATAAATACGAGAGATATATATACAATAAAGAAATACTAGAATAAATACAATAATGAGCAATATATCAATGAACAAGAATACTAATGTCTAAGTGTGTGAGTACTAGATTTAAGATATGATCGGCTTGGGAACTTGATACAAGATATATGGCCTGGCTAATCATACGTACGGTGTATGATTAATACTATTCAATGCAAGACTTGATACAAAGAGGATATGATCACATATCTACAATAAAATACTCTCCACCCTCGACTGCTATAATAGATCCAACCATGGTACACTATGGCACGAGATACCCCAAGAAGATAACTAGCCTTCTCGAGAATCAGTATCTGTACATGTACAAAATAATCAATGAAACAAGGCTTGTACAAGATACACCATATACCAAGGAATAATATCTCATGACGAGATCCGGATATACCAATCCGTGTAACCATCGTGTCAAGAGAACAAGGATATCTACACTAGATACAATAAACATAGAGGATATCATAAATAAGAAACTATCAGAGAATGTACTCGCTTGAAGTCTAATGAATAGTCTCACAAATGTCTGACACGGTGCCTCGAAGACCTAGATATGGAATACAACATCAATATAAGGTTCCAAAAAGAGAATAAGTTAAACTAGTCAACTTCTAGGTCAACAAGTCAATTCTAAGTCAAAGGTCAACTATGGTGAACTATGGTCAACTATGGTCAAACTATGGTCAACTATCTATTTCTAGGTTGCATAAGCCTATCACAAAAATATTGGGTCAAGATACTAAAGTCTAAGTCATGAAAACCATATCTTAAATATTAGGATATCGTATCTTCGGATACGTAAATTCCAAGGTAAAACATCAATATATAAATATCAAACAATTAATTATTAATAATACAGAATCACAATTACAACATTAAATAGGTACCGTGGCTTTGAACCAACTTGGTATCTCAACAATAATCACAAACTTGATACCCAAACCCAAATCTTGGGTATCCCTAATTACCTTGGTTTTCTCAAGGTAATTCCAAATACCTTGTTATATTAACTACCCATAACATATTTATACATACATACTACTCTATATACTATAATAAAATTTGTAATTTAGGAGATACATCCTTCTATATATATAATACTAGTATATATATATATATCTATGCATATATATATATATATATATAATCATATATATAAAACTGTCTAACTGTGACCAAAAACCCATTCTGCTGTCACTGAAAGCTGCTGATATATAAATATACCGCTATTTTAGTGACAGTTTCCTGCACTGTAACTAAAAACTGTCACTGAAATCCTGATACGCTTGCTGATACGCAGCTATTTCAGCGACAGTTTTCCTGAACTATCGTTGGCTATTGTCGCTGTTCCCTGTTGTTGCTGCCCTTCAGCGATGATGCTGCTGCTGCTGCTGTGGCTGATTAGTTGCTACTGCTGCTGTACTGTTTTGCTGCTGCTGTCGCCAATTGGCTGCTGCCGTCGCTGATTAGCTGTCCCTGCCGTCACTAATAGTATATATATATATATATCACACATATATATATGTATATCATCCTCCAAGTATATATATACATCTATATACAAAATAACTACTAATAACTATATATACACCCCTTCCTAGTGTTATGTACATAAATACTATATAGCAACAACACACACACATAAATATATTAATAACTATTCATATATGTATATATATATAATCATATAACTTTCATACATAATTATAAATATCCATTTAAATATACATATATATATATATATATATACAAGCTATAATATGTATACACTTACACAATAACACCTATAATCACATAGTATCATATATATGTATAGTTACTACCATATGGAATATATGTACTTAACAAACACATATAATAATAATAACATACATATATATATTGTAACAACATATATACATATTTACACATAACATATATACTATAATATATATATATATATATATATATATATATATATATATATATATATATATATATATATATTTATACATGTAGAAGAATGGCTACATAATATATACACATATAGTACATACATAATACATAGATCTAAGACACAAGAAGCATAATTATATATACTATAACATATATATAATATTTATATATATATATATAAATATGCAAAAATACAATCTTCATGAATTAAGAGCACAAGAAATAGATCTATATATAATTTGCACCTTCATATGGAGAATTTCACACCGTATCCCACTAGATATAGGATACACATATGACACGAGTCCACTACACATCCAAATGTACCCTGAAGGACACAAACAAGATACATATATTATTTATGAACAATATGAAGTATCAAATATAGATCTACGTGTCCGTGTCAAAATATGACATGTACAAAGTCCCGTGTCGGAGGGAAAAAACTCCAAAACCACATGTATCACCAAATTATTGAGATACGACCTACATGTACCCAATTGTGAACACGACACTAGTCCCAAACACACACGCATATGCCAAATTGATCTATAGGATCAATTGACACACACAATAATTGTCAATCTCGGAATTCCATCAAAATTGACACGAAAAGCACCATAACATTCTCAATAGGCCTCCTATGAACACAAAACCAAATCCTATGGGTAGCCTATGCATATGGTTGATTTTCCATGGTTAAATATCAGATTTATAACCTAAATTAAGGGGAAAATTGAATTGTACCTATTGGGAGATGGATTCCCAATGAAACCTCCAATTGAGATGAAATTGCCTCCAACTTGTAGATCATTGCTCCTCTTTGTAGATCCTTGCTTCCTCCTTCTAGATCCTTGCTTCTCAAGTCTCTAATGGTGATTTGGGAAGGAATTGGAATGAAATTTGGTAGGAAAATGAAATAGGAATGAAGGAATTTGGTTGAGGAAAATTCTAGATCTAGTTTTGGAATAAAAAGATGAGAGAGAATTTTTCCTCTTCTTTTAAATATGTTGGCCCCTATTTCCCCTCTCTCAAGCTACTATGTAATATCCATTATACCCTTTGGGGCCTCTCATGAATAAATAATTAAGGAAGGAAGCTTCTAGTCTAATGGTTTAATTAATTTAATCTATCTCCTTAATAATGGGCTTTTCGAATGGGCTAAGTTCTAACCAGATTAATTCATGTTGGTCCATGGGTCCAAACTAACTTATTAGGTCTACTAACACAAGTCTAAATTAAATAACTAACATCTAACAATAATTAAATAATACAACAAATAATTATTTATCATGCTTAATATTTAATTAAATATGAAATTACTAAAATACCATTTCCTAGAAAATATTATAGTGACAAGTCTACCCTCCTTAAAATAATTTTGTCCTCAAAATTCAAAGATGAAAACTACCTCCCAAAAATAATAGAACAGAACTAAAGAATCACAACTAACTATGAAAGAACATAACAATGAACAGAACATAACTAGGAAATAATATACCTCAAGGCACAAACAAATATGGATAACGCTCTCGCATTTCATCCTCTCTCTCCCAGGTAGACTCCCTTGGAGAGTGATGCCTCCATATGACGCGCACCAAAGGAATAGTGTGGTTTCTCAGCACCTTCTCTCCCCGATCCATAATCTCAACTGGTTGCTCTAGATAGCTAAGAGTAGGGCCCACCTCTATCTCCGAGTGATCCAACACATGACTATGATCTTCCACGTATCATCTCAACTGCGACACATGAAACACGTTGTGTACTCCCTCCAATGCAGGTGGCAAGTCTAGTCTATAAGTAATTGCACCGACCCTCTCTAAAATAGTGAAAGGTCCGATGAATCGCGGACTAAGCTTTTCGCCTCCACCGAAACGAATCGTGCCTCGTGTCGAAGAAATTCTCAGAAATACCAAACACCCACCTAGAACAAAATACCACCTTAAGAACTTAATCTATAGCAAACAACCAAGAACAAGCACAAATAAAAATCTAAACTATACCTCGAACTCCAAAGGTCTCCGGTGGCTATCAGCCCAATGCCGCTGTCTGTCCTGTGCCACTCGAAGTCTATCTCTGATCAACTGAACCTTCTCTGGTACATCCACAACCATATCTGGTCCAAGCAAAACTCTCTCTCCAACATCGTCCCAAGACAAGGGAGTACGACACCTCCGACCTTACAGAGCTTCAAAAGGTGACATCTCTATAGTAGCCTAGTAACTGTTGTTGTAAGAAAACTCTACCAAATGGAAATGGTCCTCCCAAGAACCCCCAAAATCTAATACACAAGTGCACAACATATCCTCAAGAGTCTGAATAGTTCTCTCTGACTGCCCATCTGTCTAGGGATGGTATATAGTACTGAACTTGAGCTGAGTGCCCAATCTCTCCTGCAAACTCCTCAAAAAATGAGAAGTAAAACGACTATCCCAATTCGAGACTATGCTGACGAGAACTCCATGTATCCTAATGATCTGCCTCACATACATCTCTGCCAGCTTCTCCGTAGACAAACCCACCTTGAAAGGCAAAAAGTGGGCAGACTTGGTCAACCTATCAACGATGACCCAAATCGCGTCTTTCCCTCCTGGAGATCATAGAAGTTCGGACACAAAATCCATAGTAATGTACTCCCACTTCCACTCTAGAATGGGTAATGGCTGAAGTAAACCTCCTGGCCTCTGCCTCTCGGCTTTCACCTGTTGGCACACTAAGCATCTGGATACAAACTGTGCCACTTCCTTCTCCATGCCATACCACCACACACTATCTCGCATATCCTGATACATCTTGTTAGCACCTGGATGCATGGAATACTGAGAACAATGCGCTTCCTGTAATACCTCCTTACGTAACTCCCCATTAGGCACACACAATCTAACTCCATACCTCAAAGATCCATCATCAGCAATAGTAAAATCATCATTTAATCCTGCTCTTACCTGATCTCTAATACTCCTCAGAGATACATCCTGATACTGTGCTGCCTTGATCATGTCCATTAAATTTGAATGTATCCGCAATCCCTACATCTGTATAGCACAACCAGGAACTATCACCTCGATGCCCAAGCTCTCTAAGTCCTCCAACAAATATTGATCCTGCGTCAATAATATAGCTACCGGATACCTGCTCAAAGCATCAGCAACTATATTAGCTTTCCTAGGATGATATTGTAAAGATATATCAAAATCCTTTATCAGTTCCAACCATCGATGATGCCTCATGTTTAACTCCTTCTGCGTAAAAATGTACTTCAAGCTCTTGTGGTCTGTGAAGATCTCCACACGCTCTCCGTACAAATAATATTTCCACAACTTCAGGGCGAATATGACTACTGCCAACTCCAAATCATGGGTATGATCGTTCTTTTCATGAGGACTCAATTGCTTGGATGCATAGGCAATCACTTTCCCATTCTGCTGAAGAACACAACCCAAACCTTTCCCCGATGTATCACTGTAATAGTGAAACCTCCAGACCCTGATGGCAACGTCAAAATAGGAGCAGACGTCAACCTCTTCTTCAACTCCTCAAAAGCAACCTGGCAATCCTCCATCCAAACAAACTTCACATCCTTCTGGGTGAGTCTGGTTATCGGCTCGACAATCCTCGAAAAATCTTGTACAAACTTCCTGTAGTAGCCTGTCAATCCCAAGAAACTCCTGATCTCTACTACTGAACTCGGGGTCTTCCAAGATTCCACTACTACGATCTTCTTCAAATCCACTGAAATACCATCACCAGTCACAACATGCCCCAAGAATTCTACCTTGTCTAGGAAAAACTCATACTTGGATAACTTCCCATACAGCTTCTCCTTCCTCAGCACATCCAACACAATCCTCAAATGATCCTGGTGCTACTCCGGTGTCTTCGAGTATATGAGTATGTCGTCGATAAACACCACTACGAACTTATCAAGGTACTGATGGAACACTTTGTTTATCAAGTTCAAAAATACCGTCGGTGCATTAGTCAAACCAAATGGCATCACCATAAACTCGTACTGACCATACCGAGTTCTAAAAGCAGTCTTCGGTATGTCCACCATCTTCACCTTCACCTTCACCTGATGGTAGCCTGATCTCAAATCTATCTTAGAAAATACCTTGGCTCCACTCAACTGATCGAACAGATCATCAATCCGTGGCAAAAAATACTTATTCTTGATAGTGAGATTATTCAAAGCCCTGTAATCAATGCACATGCGCATCGACCCATCCTTCTTCGGTATAAACAATACTGGGGCTTCCCATGGTGAAGAACTCGATCTGATAAACCCTTTATCCTGTAATTCACCCACCTGTTTCTTCAGCTCGGCCAGCTCGTTGTTGTTTACTCTATATACATACTACGAAATTGGTTCTGCAACTGGCACCAAGTCAATAGAGAATTCAATATCTCGATATGGCGGCAAACCTGACAATTCCTCAGGAACACATCCAAGAACTCTACTATCAATGGATGCGACAACTCCTTGTTTTCCACCATAGCTCCACAAATAATGCCTTCTCCCTGCTCTGTAGCTCCTCTAGCAAACTCGAACTCTGGCTCTCCTGGCGGACCAAACAAAACTCTACCTCCTCTACAATCTATGCTAGCATGGTGCCTACTCAACTAATCTATCCCGAGTATAATATCGTAGCTCAGAAGTGGCATTACAAGTAGACACGCACTCAACTCCCGGCCTCCCAGAGTAACTCTCTGATCCTTGCAAATATCATTAACCAGGATAATGCCTCCCCCGGTCATGATCTTGCAAGTCCTAAGCAAAGACTCAGTTACCAAACCTTGCTTCAGAGTAAAAAAAATAGATACAAAATTATGGGAAGCACCACTATCAAACAAAGCTAAAGCTGAAATGGAATCAAGAAAAATAGAACCTGCGATGACATCTCCGGTGGGTTCATCCTCCTCGACGGTCATATCAAACGCTCGTCCCTGACGTGCACCTCCCTGCTGCTAATGTTGGACATAACGCTGCTGTTGTGTCTGAAGCGGTCCCTTCGGATGTACTACAGGTGGTCTCATTTGGTCCCTAGGAGCTGAAGCTGCTCCTTGAACTGCACGACGAGGATTTGAAGGACACTCCCTCAGCCGATGCCCTTCAGTACCATAATACAAACAAACTCCCAACTTCCTCCTGCAAACTTCCCAAATATGGTCGAGCTTCTTGTAGTAGTGGCAGGAAGCTTGCTGTAACTGTCTCTACTACTGTGACGCCTGATGAAAATGTGCCCTAGCTGGAGTCTGGTTCTGTTGTGGTTGCTGGAAAGTTCTGGACTGGAAATAAGGACGTTTTACAGATACTGTACTGCTGTTGGCCCCCAGAAAAGAATCACGGTCTCTTTTAGGCTTCAAACCCAACTCCCGCTCAACCTTGCGTGCCTCCACAAGTATCTCCGAGTATATCTCATAAAAAGACGGAATGAGGATCAATATGGCACATGATATAAGACACTCAAGGAAAGGACAGTTTTAAGAGATCAAATATCAATATCAAAGGAGAATAGTTGAATCAAAAGAATTTTTTAGATGTGATTGAGTATCTCAGCCTATATCCTATATCCTATCACAGGCTCGTAGTAGTACAACTAAATTGCCGCACTACCAAGATATCGCATAACTTGCGAAGCTAGACCTGCATGGGCCACCACTAAAAATGTGTCACGATCCGCACCCGATATAAGGGTATAAGTCGAAAACAACGCCCAGCCTACGCCGCAGAATCGGCGGTAGAACGTTGTCTGGATAATCTATCTAACAATATAATAAACCACCAATAATGATAATATACTCAATCACAGAACTAAGATGGAAATAAGCACGAATCAGATAAAGAATAGAATAGTCACAATATAACTCATGAGTCTAAAATAATACATCAACGAGTCTGAAAGAATACTAACAAATAAGCTGGAGACAAATCCAGTACAAGAATACTAATAAGCTAATACTCCCGAGTCAACTGTCTCAGTTGGGATAAGTTCCTCCTGAGTCATGGTCTCAGACTCTAGACCCACAACATCCTGAGGTCCATAATAGGTAGGGTACCAGTCCTCAGTGTCATATGGGAAAAATATATCCAGTCAAGAAAGGAGCAAAGTACATCTCTAACAGCAGTTCTAATCAATGATAAAAACTATGTAACAGTAAATAGATGTGAATATACAAGATGTACAATAAATACGAGAGATATATATAGAATAAAGAAATACTAGAATAAATACAATAATGAGCAATATGTCAGTGAACAAGAATACTAATGTCTAAGTGTATGAGTACTAGCTTTAATATTTGATCGGCTTGGAAACTTGATACAAGATATATGGCCTGGCTAATCATACGTGCGATGTATGATTAACACTATTCAATGAAAGACTTGATACAAGGAGGATTTTATCACATATCTACACTAAAATACTTCCCACTCTCGACTGGTATAATAGATCCAACCATGGAACGCTATGGCACGAGATTCCCTAAGAAGATAGCTAGTCTTTCCGAGAATCAATATCTGTACATGTACAAGATAATCAATCAAACAAGGCTTGCACAAGATACACCATATACCAAGGAATAACATCTCATGACGAGATCCGGATATACCAATCCGTGTAACAATCGTGTCAAGAGAACATGGATATCTATACTAGATACAATAAACATAGAGGATATCATAAATGAGAAACTATCAGAGAATGTACTCGCCTGAAGTCCAATAAATAGTCTCACAGATATCTGACACGGTGCCTCGAAGACCTAGATATGGAATATAACATCAATACAAGGTTCTGAAAAGAGAATAAGTTAAACTAGTCAACTTCTAGGTCAACAAGTCAATTCTAAGTCAATAGTCAACTATGGTCAACTATAGTCAAACTATGGTCAACTATCTATTTCTAGGTTGTATAAGCCTATCACAAAATATTGGGTCAAGATACTAAAGTCTAAGCCATGAAAACCATATCTTAAATATAAGGATACCGTATCTCCAGATACGTAAATTCCAAGGTAAAATATCAATATATAAATATCAAACAATTAACTATTAATAATATAGAATCACAATTATAATATTAAATAGGTACCGTGGTTTTGAACTAACTTGGTATCTCAACAATAATCACAAACTTGATATCCAAACCCAAATCTTGGGTATCCCCAATTACCTTAGGTTTCTCAATGTAATTCCAAATACCTTGTTTTATTAACTACCCGTAATATATATATATATATATACATACATACTACTCTATATACTATAATAAAATTAGCAATTTAGGCGATACATCCTTCTATATATATATATATATATATATATATATATATATATATATATATATATATATATATATATATATATATATATATATATATAACTGCCTAACTGTCACCAAAAACTATTATGCTGTCACTGAAAGCTGCTGATATATAAATATACTGTTGTTTTAGTGACAGTTTCCTGCACTGTCACTAAAAACTGTTACCGAAATCCTGATACGCTTGCTGATACGTTGCTGTTTCAGCGACAGTTTTCCTGAACTGTCGCTGGCTGCTGTTGCTGTTCCCTGCTGCTGTTGCCCTTCAGCGACGATGCTGCTGCTGTTGTCGCTGATTAGCTGCTGCTGCTGTTGTGCTGTTTTGCTGCTGCTGTCGCCAATTGGCTGCTGCCGTCGCTGATTAGCTGTCCCTGCCATCACTAATAGTATATATATATATATATATATATATACAATATATATATAACACATATATATATGTATATCATCCTCCAAGTATATATATACATCTATAAACATAATAACTACTAATAACTATATATACACCCATTCCTAGTGTTATGTACATAAATACTATATAGCAACAACACACACACATAAATATATATATATATATATATATATATATATATATATATATATATATATATATATATATATATATATATATAATCATATAACTTCCATACATAAATATAAATATCCATTTAAATATACATATATATATACAAGCTATAATATGTATATACTTACACAATAACACCTATAATTACATAGTATCATATATATGTATAGTTACTACCATATAGAATATATGTACTTAACAAACACATATAATAATAATAATAATAACATATATATATATATATATATATATATATATATATATATATATATATATATATATATATATATATATACATATATTGTAAAAACATATATACATATTTACACATAACATATATACTATAATATATATATATATATTTATACATGTAGATGTCACTACCACAATTCCAAATAAGGGCATTTGTGTAATTTTACTATTTTAAATAATTATGTATTAAATTAAATTGCTGAGTTTTATAACCTATTTACATATTATTAGTGATTTTTGGTTTAAGGTAAAAACCCTAGAACTCATTAGGACAGAACCTAGTGAGTCAACCCTAATTGCAAACCCAGTTCTAATGAAACCCTAGAATACAAATTTTAGGGTGAACCCTCAAACCCTAGACTGACTAAACCTTAGTCAATTGGGTTTTACATGACTTAACATAGGAGGTTTAACCTAGGCTATGCATTAGAAACCCTAACTGGGCCTTAATATAAAAAGGAAGCCTCTTCTAAGCTATTCTTCACGTAGAGAAAAAGGGAACCCTAGCCTCCACAAGAGAAGCCATCTCCCCACCCAAATTTTGAAATCTAACCCTAGGTTCCATTTTCTTCCTCCTCCAAAGCAAGGGAAGCAAGGAACGTGGGTCAGGAAGCCTTGGAGAAGAAGAACCTCATTGAAGAAACCTTTCCTGCAGGTAAAACCCTAGTTTTTATTCCTTTAATTCCTGTTTTCAGATGGTAATGGCCCTTAGGAACCCACCCCCCTGTGTGTAGTTCGAATTTTAGGGTTTTGATTAGGTTTAGGTGTCCCAACAATTGGTTTTCCCCCAATTTCGAAAACCCTAACCCTAGGTGTTGTATTAGATTGATTTTATCCTCCAACGAGAAGGGTTGGATCTCGATTTTAGGGTTTATTTGGGGGCATTCACTGTACAGTAGGTATAGGGGTATTTTCCTGTACAGTCGGGTGTGTACTATGTGCACAGTCGGGTTATTGTGTATGTGAGTTTGATTTCAGCACACCAGGTGCTTGAGAATATGTTTATTAGGGTTTTACCTATTTAACGTATTTAAATCCCTGTATATGCTGATGTATCAAACTATATACATAATATAACTTGTGTAGGAATCAGTGTTGGTTTGCTGTGCTGTGCAGTGCAGAATTCTGTGTACAGATCAGCATAACCGTGTGTAAGTGTTAGATGTCAGTGTGTGTAGGTGCAAATATCTGGGTGTTCTCAGTGGGCAGATTTCTGTGTTAGATAGCTATATGTAGACTGCGTATTAGTGAGGGTAGCATGTGCACAGATTACTTTTTCAGTATCTATAGTTAGTGTCAGTTCAGTATGTTGTGGGGAAACAGAGTACCCCTGAGTTATGAGTATTAGTTTAGAGGAGCAAGGAGAGGGAGTTGGGTAGAGCAGAGGATGTGTATCATTATCCTGAATCCCTGTGTGCCAGTTTTCAGAAACTGTGCGCGGTTGGGCAGTATGTAGCTGGGTATTTCTGTGCATGAAGGTTTAATTGGCTATGTGCCGTGTATTATTGTGGTTCTTGTGTGTACTTCATTTGTATCCAGAACTTGGGTAATTGGTATCAGTCAGTTGAGAGAATACTGTGTGACAGTGTTGATGGTAACAAGTTGATGTAGTGGTATTGGGAGTGTATCAATAGCTGTGTACAGACCTGAGAAATGATATGTAGTTATGAATAGAGTTTTGGCTCAGGTTGGAGCATAGTTTCAGACAGTGAAGGGATGGGGTTTAGTAGCAGCAGCTACTATAATTGGGGGATTGAACTTGGTAATCAATTAGAAGGGGTTAAGGGCCAAGCAGCAGAAAGTAGACACTGGTGTGCATTAGGGGCTCGGGTAGATGACCTTATATAGGGTTATATATGGTATAGTGTAATGTGTCTTGGTGTGTGTGGCTTAGAGTGTTGGAGACAAAATGGTAATATAAAAAAAAAACTGCAGTTGAATCTACAGAGTGCAGATATTGATGGAATGGAGAATAGGAAGGACTGCACCTGTGTGCAGTCCATATTGTAGAAGGATGTGCAGGTCAGTATAATACCTGTGTGTAGGTAATTAAGAGGCAGTATGTGACTGGGTAATAGAAATATATGTGTGTCTCAATATCAGTAGCAGTTCACCTAAAACCCACTGTGTCAACCTATGTTAGGTACCTGTGTGTGTTTCCTTGTTAGAAATCAGTGTGGCAGTGTGTGTGAAGAGGGTGAAACCTGTGTTTCAGTGGGTACTAGTGTTCACCTGTGTCAATTGTATCAGAGTAGAGTATCAGAACTGTGCAGTGACTGTGTGTGTGTGTATCTCAGGACCTATGTGTATCAGTGTGCAGTTATGCATAAACTAAAGCCTGTGTATACTGAGGAAGTTCTCAGGGGATCTAGGAATTTAGGTATCAGTTAGCCAGTGTGTTGATGAGTGTCTGTATCAGTTAAATATGTGTGTAGCAGTGTGAGTGAGTTGGTAAATTAGTGTAGATGTGCAATGGCAGTTTGGGTTGGAGTTGGAAGCTGGGGATTGTTGCAGTGCACCAAATGCACTGTACTGGAGTAAGTACTCAAGGCAGTAGTTGAGTTGGGGCCTGTGAGTGCAGTGAGGTATTGAGTGTCAGTATGTGTATGAGTTATGAGTTAGCATTAGTTAAAAGTTAAGTAAGATTCATATAATTAAGTTGAATACTTGATACCAATATGTATATATAAGTTATACATATTAGTAGCACCTAGTGTTGCCTTATTAACTAATTATTAGTTAGTATAAGTCTAGTAATGACTAGTATTGACCAAAAACCTAGAGTTGACTTAGTAACACCTAGTATAGACCTAGAAATGGCCTAACACCCCATTTCAAATTAGCTAATCACTTTTATTATTCCAAACACCATTATAACATTGTTATCTTATATATAGGTCATTGTGATCCCACTTTGGACATCGATCCTCATATTTTGCTCAGGACCACAGGCGAGTACATTCTCTGACAGTTTTCATGGTTGATTACTTCTATAAATTGTAGTATATTACATACTTGATTCTGACACTATGGATACATGGGTTAGCACCCTAGATCTCCATCATGAGGAGTCGTGATTGGAATTCATCGTGCTAGCTGGGGGATGGGGAACTATTAGTAGATTATGTGATCATATCCAAACTATCATGCATCATAGCTCACCCCACATCTCACGTCGGGTGCGGCCTGACCATCATCATGCCTCATAGCTGTTATATATGATTAGCCTGACCATTATCATGCATCATAGCTAACCATATGGTTAGCCTGACCTTCAAGAATCATATCTAATCATATATAACCAGCCTGATCCAGTCCCAAGCCGATCACATAATAAACTAATATTTCAAACACATAGCTAGATGTTTTATCTTTATTCAGATACATTTGTTCTAGCATTCACTGTTTATTGTTCATTGCTAGATGCTCTATTGTCTATTTCATTTTCTCCTGTACTTCTCATTTTCAGCATTTATTTCCATCTTGTATCTCTTACACTGTTTATAGATTTTGTCAATTTAATGAAACTGTTGTTAGTGCTTGTGCTTCGCTCCAATCCTGACTGGATAACAACATTTTCAGAGGACCTGGAGGACTTTTGCCCTACTCATTACGGCCCAGGAATAGAGGAAGATTTCAGTCCAGAAATCCCAGAGGAGGTGCCTATCCTAGAGGAGATCCTACCCGGCTGTTCTTAGATTATTTTTCTGTATTTATTATTTTAGACTGAGACTGAGTTGTATTTATTTAGTTTTGTGACTTTGTGAGGTCATTTAGACCCGGGATTTGAGTTGGACTTATTGTGGTTGGTTTAAATAGAACTCTTTTCAATTCTCATCGTGCCATTATGTTTATAGTTGTGATTGAGTATATTATAGAACTGTGGTTTATTTATCTTTGTCCTCCGTGCGGAGTTGAGACTATTGACAGGATATACTATGTTTGTGACCTAGACAGCGTTCTACCGCCGATGCTGCGGCGTAGGCTGGACGTACCCACGACTCATGCCCAAATTCTGGGTGCGGGTCGTGACACGTTTTAGTGGTGGCCCATGCAGGTCTAGTCAGTAGTCTTAGATTCACATTAGAGCGATATTGTAGTAATGCTCGCTTAGAGTATTACTACGAGCCTGTTTTAGGAAATAGGAATTAGGCCAAGGATATGCTCAATCACAATTAGGGAATTCTGATTCTTATGATACTACTCTTAATGATTTTTCCTTTAGAAATTTACTATCCTTCCTTGATGATATCGTATCTATTGCCTTAATTAAATCTTTCGATCTGTCTTCAGGATGCCGCCAAGAAGGTCCCAGAGACTAGGAGCAGCAGAGTCGGAGAGGTCTGCCACCTCTCGCGCTGCCGGACAGACATCAGCAGCACCTCCTATATCTCCAGTACATGTGGGAGTGTCTGCATGATTCGGGGGTCCACCACCACCTGTTCAGAGGGTCCCCGCAGCTACGACGGAGCAACCACCACCACCACCAGCTCAGCATCCAGGAGGTATGCCCGTCGATGGAGCACAGATGTTCGCTTTGATTCAGGGCATGGTCGATGCCCAGAGGACGTCGGCAGAGGCCCAGAGAGTGCAGGATGAGGCACATCAGGCCCAGACAGAGATGATGAGGGTGAACATGGAGAATGCTCACCAAGTGGCTCTCCAGGCTGTGGAGAGAGTCACTCAGCAGCAGCAACATCCTGGTCAGCAACAACAGAGGCCGGGCACCATTGTGGACTTCAAGAGGATGATGCCTCGGGAGTTCAAGGGGACAGAAGGGATACTCTACGCCGATGATTGGCTAGAGAACATCGAGAGAAACTTGCGTTTGGCGCAGATTCCAGAGGCGCTCCAGATCGAGGTCGCGGGCAGCCAGATGTTCGACATTGCCTTGACGTGGTTTCGCACGGAGCCGAGACTCTTGCGCGGGGGACTCACTTGGGAGGATTTCAAGGAACTCTTCAAAGAAAAGTTCTTTCCTGATGTCGCCCTGGGAGCCTTGGAGAGTCAGTTCCATGACTTAGTCCAGGGGAGCTCGTCCGTCGATGAGTATGCCGCGGAGTTTTGCCGCCTGAGCCGCTTCGCGCCGTCGATGATTAGAGATCCGGGGGACAGGGCCCGAAAGTTCAGAAAGGGGCTGGCAAGGGAGATCAAGTCTCGCACGTCGGGACGTCGCACCACCACTTTCGAGGGCATATTGATGGATGCCCAGATAGCCGAGGACGACTTGGACCTCAGGCCCAAGAGGGGACGCGATATTTCCGGAGGAGCAAACAGTAGTACAGGACCAGGCAAGCGTCCACACTATCAGCAGCAACAGAGGCCCTTTCAGCAGCAGTACCAGCAGCACCAGGCACCAGCCCGAGGGCAGGTCCAGCAACAGCAACAGAGGCAGACTCAGCCCGCCCTTCAGTGTGCGTACTGCGGGAAGACAGGACACACCAGAGAGATCTGCAGGAAGAGGTTGGGCTAATGTTTGTACTGCGGATCGATGACACACCAGCAGAAGGATTGCCCTACCATTCGTCCAGGTCAGGGTGGAGCAGCCGCCCAGAGAGGACCAGGCAGGGTACCTACCGTACCAGGAGGCCAACAACAGAGGGGACCACTTTCACCACAAAATCAGAGGTTTGCCCAGCATCAGCAGCAGAGAGGTGCACCCCAGGGGCGAGCGTACGCCATGGCAGTCGAGGAGATCGAACCAGCAGGAGACCTGATCACAGGTTCGGTTCTTCTCGATTGTATTCCCGCATTTACCTTATTCGATTCTGGCGCTTCCCATAGTTTTGTGTCTGTATCATATACACTTCGACATCATTTAGAGACAGAACCATTAGCTAGGACTTGCAAGATCATGACTGGTGGAGGTATTATACTAGTCCGTGATCATTGCAAGGACCGGAGAGTGTCAGTAGGAGGCCGAGACTTGAGCGTGAGCTTACTCGTCATGCCACTTCCGGGGTACGATATTATACTCGGAATGGACTGGTTGAGCAGGCATCATGCTACTATAGATTATTATAGAGGCAGAGTATTGTTTAGACCACCAGGAGAGCCGGAGTTTGAGGTTGTCACAGAAGCAGCGGAACAGAGGAGGAGCACGTTTTGCGGAGCCAGGACGGAAGAAGAGGAGTTGCCACATCCTCTAATAGCAGAGTTCCTGGATGTATTTCCAGAAGAGTTGCTAGGCTTGCCGCCAGACAGAGATGTTGAATTCTCTATAGACTTGGTTCCAGGAGCGGAGCCCATTTCACAACATGTCTATAGAGTCAACAACAGCGAGCTGGCAGAACTGAAGAAGCAAGTTGAGGAGCTGCAGGACAAAGGCTTCATCAAATCCAGTTCATCACCATGGGGAGCTCCGGTATTGTTCGTACCGAAGAAGGACGGCACGGTGCGCATGTGCATTGATTATAGAGCCTTGAACAATATCACTATCAAGAACAAGTACCCGCTGCCGAGGATAGATGATCTTTTCGACCAGTTGAGCGGGGCGAAGGTGTTTTCGAAGATTGATTTGAGGTCAGGCTATCACCAGGTGAAGGTGAAGAAAGAAGACACGCCGAAGACAGCTTTTCGGACCAGATACGGCCAGTTTGAGTTCATGGTAATGCCATTTGGTTTAACCAATGCACCGACAGTATTCATGAACTTGATGAACAAGGTGTTCCACCAGTACCTTGACAAGTTCGTGGTGGTGTTCATCGACGATATTCTTGTGTATTCCAAGACCCCGGAGGAGCACGAAGAGCATCTGAGATTGGTCTTAGAGACTCTCAGAAGGGAGAAGCTGTACGGGAAACTCTCTAAGTGTGAATTCTTCCTTGACAAGGTCGAATTTCTTGGGCATGTGGTATCGGGTGACGGAATCTCGGTTAACCCACAGAAGATCGAGGTAGTAGAGTCGTGGGCTACCCCCAGTTCGGTAGCTGAGATCAGGAGTTTTCTCGGGCTAGCAGGATACTACCGGAGGTTTGTACAAGACTTATCCAAGATTGCAGCGCTGATGACCAGACTGACTAGGAAGGATGTGGATTTTGTATGGACGGAGGAGTGCCAGGCTGCATTTGATGAACTGAAGAAGAGGTTGACGACAGCTCCAATTTTGACGTTGCCATCAGGGACAGGTGGTTTCACCATCTACAGTGATGCTTCAGGGAAGGGTCTGGGATGTGTTCTTCAGCAGCACGGGAAGGTAATTGCCTATGCTTCCAGGCAGTTACGCCCTCATGAAAAGAACTATCCCACCCACGATTTAGAGTTGGCAGCAGTTATCTTCGCTCTAAAGCTGTGGAAACATTACCTGTACGGAGAGCGTGTGGAAATCTTCACAGACCACAAGAGCTTGAAGTACGTATTCACACAGAAGGAGCTGAACATGAGGCAGAGGAGGTGGTTAGAGTTGATGAAGGACTTTAACATCTCATTGCAGTACCATCCAGGGAAGGCCAACGTAGTCGCCGATGCCTTGAGCAGGTATCCGATGGCTATGTACTTGACGACAGATAGGCATTTGTTGGCTGATCTGGAAAGCTTGGAAATTGAGGTGTTAGTTCCCGGTGCTGAGATTCAAATGTGGGGATTGCAGATACAGTCCGAACTGATGGACAGGATCAGAGCTGCGCAGTACGATGATGAGACTCTGAGGAGTATCAGAGCACAAGTTCAGATGGGATTGTCAGACGACTTCACTATCGCAGATGACGGTTCTTTACGGTACGGCACGAGGATATGTGTGCCTAGCGGGGAGCTGCGCAAGGAGGTTTTACAGGAGGCACACCGCTCTCAGTACTCGATGCATCCCGGTGCCAACAAGATGTACCAAGACTTGAGGGAGCACGTATGGTGGTATGGAATGAAGCGCGAGGTAGCACGCTTCGTATCTCGGTGTCTAGTGTGCCAGCAGGTAAAGGCAGACCGGCAGAGGCCAGGAGGGTTGCTTCAACCTTTACCGATTCTAAAATAGAAATGGGAGCACGTGACCATGGATTTCGTTTCAGGGCTTCCACGTTCTCCAGGAGGGAAAGACGCGATTTGGGTCATCGTGGACAGGTTGACCAAATCAGCCCATTTCTTACCTTTCAAGGTGGGCACGTCGACGGAGAGGCTAGCAGAGATGTACGTGCGACAGATTGTTAGGCTTCATGGAGTTCCTGTAAGCATCGTCTCGGATCGGGATAGTCGTTTCACTTCCCACTTCTGGAGGAGTCTGCAGGCTAGCTTGGGCACTCAGCTCAAGTTCAGTACCGCATATCACCCCCAGACAGACGGGCAGTCTGAAAGGACTATTCAGACTCTCGAGGATATGCTACGCACTTGCGTTCTAGATCTCGGAGGTTCTTGGGAGGATCATCTGCACCTGGTAGAGTTTGCTTACAACAACAGCTACCAGGCCACATCGAGATGTCACCGTTTGAGGCTCTTTATGGACGGAGGTGTCGTACACCGCTATCGTGGGACGACGTTGGAGAGAGAGCCTTGCTAGGACCAGAAATGGTCGTGGATGCAGCAGAAAAGGTGAAACTCATCAGAGACAGACTGCGAGTGGCGCAGGACAGACAGCGGCATTGGGCCGACAGCCACCGTAGACCCCTTGAGTTTCAGGTATAGATTGTTGTTTTTCTAGCTTGTGTTTGTTGTTTAGACTGCATGCTGAGACTGTTTTGTTTTAGGTTGGCGATCTAGTATTCCTACAAATTTCTCCGATGCGTGGAACGATTCGTTTTGGTAGAAGCGGGAAGCTTAGCCCACGCTACATCGGACCTTTCGATATTCTTGCAAGGATAGGTGCAGTGGCGTATAGACTAGACTTGCCGCCTGCACTAGAGGGAGTGCATGATGTGTTCCATGTGTCGCAGCTGAGACGGTACGTGGCCGACCCTAGTCACGTACTTGATCACTCGGAGATTGAGGTTGGTCCGACGCTCAGCTACCCCGAGCAGCCCGTAGAGATCTTAGACCGCAGAGAGAAGGTGTTGCGGAACCAAACTATTCCTTTGGTTCGTGTGGCATGGAGACATCACTCTCCAGGGGAGTCGACCTGGGAGAGAGAGGACGAAATGCGCGAGAAATACCCATATCTCTTCTAGACTTGAGGTATATTTCCTTTTCTGAGTTCATTCTTGTTCTAGTTTAGTCCAATTTCGAGGACGAAATTTCTTTTAGGAGGGTAGACTTGTCACTACCACAATTCCAAATAAGGGCATTTGTGTAATTTCACTATTTTAAATAATTATGTATTAAATTAAATTGCTGAGTTTTATAACCTATTTACATATTATTAGTGATTTTTGGTTTAAGGTAAAAACCCTAGAACTCATTAGGACAGACCCTAGTGAGTCAACCCTAATTGCAAACCCAGTTCTAATGAAACCCTAGAATACAAATTTTAGGGTGAACCCTCAAACCCTAGACTGACTAAACCTTAGTCAATTGGGTTCTACATGACTTAACATAGGGGGTTTAACCTAGGCTATGCATTAGAAATCCTAACTGGGCCTTAATATAAAAAGGAAGCCTCTTCTAAGCTATTCTTCACGTAGAGAAAAAGGGAACCCTAGCCTCCACAAGAGAAGCCATCTCCCCACCCAAATTTTGAAATCTAGCCCTAGGTTCCATTTTCTTCCTCCTCCAAAGCAAGGGAAGCAAGGAACGTGGGTCAGGAAGCCTTGGAGAAGAAGAACCTCATTGAAGAAACCTTTCCTGCAGGTAAAACCCTAGTTTTTATTCCTTTAATTCCTGTTTTCAGATGGTAATGGCCCTTAGGAACCCACCCCCCTGTGTGTAGTTCGAATTTTAGGGTTTTGATTAGGTTTAGGTGTCCCAACAATTGGTTTTCCCCCAATTTCGAAAACCCTAACCCTAGGTGTTGCATTAGATTGATTTTATCCTCCAACGAGAAGGGTTGGATCTCGATTTTAGGGTTTATTTGGGGGCATTCACTGTACAGTAGGTATAGGGGTATTTTCCTGTACAGTCGGGTGTGTACTATGTGCACAGTCGGGTTATTGTGTATGTGAGTTTGATTTCAGCACACTAGGTGCTTGAGAATATGTTTATTAGGGTTTTACCTATTTAACGTATTTAAATCCCTGTATATGCTGATGTATCAAACTATATACATAATATAACTTGTGTAGGAATCAGTGTTGGTTTGCTGTGCTGTGCAGTACAGAATTTTGTGTACAGATCAGCATAACCGTGTGTAAGTGTTAGATGTCAGTGTGTGTAGGTGCAAATATCTGGGTGTTCTCAGTGGGCAGATTTCTGTGTTAGATAGCTATATGTAGACTGCGTATTAGTGAGGGTAGCATGTGCACAGATTACTTTTTCAGTATCTATAGTTAGTGTCAGTTCAGTATGTTGTGGGGAAACAGAGTACCCCTGAGTTATGAGTATTAGTTTAGAGGAGCAAGGAGAGGGAGTTGGGTAGAGCAGAGGATGTGTATCATTATCCTGAATCCCTGTGTGCCAGTTTTCAGAAACTGTACGCGGTTGGGCAGTGTGTGGCTGGGTATTTCTGTGCATGAAGGTTTAATTGGCTATGTGCCGTGTATTATTGTGGTTCTTGTGTGTACTTCATTTGTATCCAGAACTTGGGTAATTGGTATCAGTCAGTTGAGAGAATACTGTGTGACAGTGTTGATGGTAACAAGTTGATGTAGTGGTATTGGGAGTGTATCAATAGCTGTGTACAGACCTGAGAAATGATATGTAGTTATGAATAGAGTTTTGGCTCAGGTTGGAGCTTGGTTTCAGACAGTGAAGGGATGGGGTTTAGTAGCAGCAGCTACTACAATTGGGGGATTGAACTTGGTAATCAATTAGAAGGGGTTAAGGGCCAAGCAGCAGAAAGTAGACACTGGTGTGCATTAGGGGCTCGGGTAGATGACCTTATATGGGGTTATATATGGTATAGTGTAATGTGTCTTGGTGTGTGTGGCTTAGAGTGTTGGAGACAAAATGGTAATATAAAAAAAAAAAAAACTGCAGTTGAATCTACAGAGTGCAGATATTGATGGAATGGAGAATAGGAAGGACTGCACCTGTGTGCAGTCCATATTGTAGAAGGATGTGCAGGTCAGTATAATACCTGTGTGTAGGTAATTAAGAGGCAGTATGTGACTGGGTAATAGAAATATATGTGTGTCTCAATATCAGTAGCAGTTCACCTAAAACCCACTGTGTCAACCTATGTTAGGTACCTGTGTGTGTTTCTTTGTTAGAAATCAGTGTGGCAGTGTGTGTGAAGAGGGTGAAACCTGTGTTTCAGTGGGTACTAGTGTTCGCCTGTGTCAATTGTATCAGAGTAGAGTATCAGAACTGTGCAGTGACTGTGTGTGTGTGTATCTCAGGACCTATGTGTATCAGTGTGCAGTTATACATAAACTAAAGCCTGTGTATACTGAGGAAGTTCTCAGGGGATCTAGGAATTTAGGTATCAGTTAGCCAGTGTGTTGATGAGTGTCTGTATCAGTTAAATATGTGTGTAGCAGTGTGAGTGAGTTGGTAAATTAGTGTAGATGTGCAATGGCAGTTTGGGTTGGAGTTGGAAGCTGGGGATTGTTGCAGTACACCAAATGCACTGTACTGGAGTAAGTACTCAAGGCAGTAGTTGAGTTGGGGCCTGTGAGTGCAGTGAGGTATTGAGTGTCAGTATGTGTATGAGTTATGAGTTAGCATCAGTTAAAAGTTAAGTAAGATTCATATAATTAAGTTGAATACTTGATACCAATATGTATATATAAGTTATACATATTAGTAGCACCTAGTGTTGCCTTATTAACTAATTATTAGTTAGTATAAGTCTAGTAATGACTAGTATTGACCAAAAACCTAGAGTTGACTTAGTAACACCTAGTATAGACCTAGAAATGGCCTAACACCCCATTTCAAATTAGCTAATCACTTTTATTATTCCAAACACCATTATAACATTGTTATCTTATATATAGGTCATTGTGATCCCACTTTGGACATCGATCCTCATATTTTGCTCAGGACCACAGGCGAGTACATTCTCTGACAGTTTTCATGGTTAATTACTTCTATAAATTGTAGTGTATTACATACTTGATTCCGACACTATGGATACACGGGTTAGCACCCTAGATCTCCATCATGAGGAGTCGTGATTGGAATTCATCGTGCTAGCTGGGGGATGGGGAACTATTAGTAGATTATGTGATCATATCCAAACTATCATGCATCATAGCTCACCCCACATCTCACGTCGGGTGCGGCCTGACCATCATCATGCCTCATAGCTGTTATATATGATTAGCCTGACCATTATCATGCATCATAGCTAACCATATGTTTAGCCTGACCTTCAAGAATCATAGCTAATCATATATAACCAGCCTGATCCAGTCCCAAGCCGATCACATAATAAACTAATATTTCAAACACATAGCTAGATGTTTTATCTTTATTCAGATATATTTGTTCTAGCATTCACTGTTTATTGTTCATTGCTAGATGCTCTATTGTCTATTTCATTTTCTCCTGTACTTCTCATTTTCAGCATTTATTTCCATCTTGTATCTCTTACACTGTTTATAGATTTTGTCAATTTAATAAAACTGCTGTTAGTGCTTGTGCTTCGCTCCAATCCTGACTGGATAACAACATTTTCAGAGGACCTGGAGGACTTTTGCCCTACTCATTACGGCCCAGGAATAGAGGGAGATTTTACTCCAGAAATCCCAGAGGAGGTGCCTATCCTAGAGGAGATCCTACCCGGCTGTTCTTAGATTATTTTTCTGCATTTATTGTTTTAGACTGAGACTGAGTTGTATTTATTTAGTTTTGTGACTTTGTGAGGTCATTTAGACCCGGGATTTGAGTTGGACTTATTGTGGTTGGTTTAAATAGAACTCTTTTCAATTCTCATCGTGCCATTATGTTTATAGTTGTGATTGAGTATATTATAGAACTGTGGTTTATTTATCTTTGTCCTCCGTGCGGAGTTGAGACTATTGACAGGATATACTATGTTTGTGACCTAGACAGCGTTCTACCTCCGATGCTGCGGCGTAGGCTGGACGTACCCACGACTCATGCCCAAATTCTGGGTGCGGGTCGTGACAGTAGAAGAATGGCTACATAATATATACACATATAGTACATACATAATATATAGATCTAAGACACAAGAAGCATAATTATATATACTATAACATATATATAATATTTATATATATATATATATATATATATATATATATATATATATATGCACAAATACAATCTTCATGAATTAAGAGCACAAGAAATAAATCTATATATAATTTGCACCATCATATGGAGAGTATCACTCCGTATCCGACTAGATCTAGGATACGCATGCGACACGAGTCTACTACACATCAAAATGTACTCCGAAGGATACAAATAAGACACATATATTATTTATGAATAATACGAAGTATCAAATATAGATCTACGTGTCCGTGTCAAAATATGACATGTACAAAGTCCCGTGTCGGAGGAAAAAACCCCCAAAATAACACGTATCACCAAATTGTTGGGATACGACCTACACGTACCCAATTGTGAACACGACACTAGCCCCAAACACACAAGCACATGCTAAATTGATCTATAGGATCAATTGACACACACAATAATTGTCAATCTCGGAATTCCTCCAAAATTGACACAAAAAGTACCATAACTTTCTCAATAGGCCTCCTATGAACACAAAACCAAATCCTATGGGTAGCCTATGCATATGGGTTGATTTTCCATGGTTAAATCTCATATTTAGAACCTAAATTAAGAAAAAAAACTAAATTGTACCTATTGGGAGATGGATTCCCAATAAAACCTCTAATTGAGATAAAATTGCCTCAAACTTGTAGGTCCTTGCTTCTCTTTGTAGATTCTTGCTTCCTCCTTCTAGATCCTTACTTCTCAAGTCTCTAATGGTAATTTGGAAAGGAATTGGAATGAAATTTGGTAGGAAAATGAAATGGGAATGAAGGAATTTGGTTGAGGAAAATTCTAGATCTAGTTTTGGAATAAAAAGAGGAGAGAGAATTTTCCCTCTTCTTTTAAATAGGTCGGCCCCTATTTCCCCTCCCTCAAGCTACTATGTAATATCCATTATACCCCTTGGGGCCTCTCATGAAGAAATAATTAAGGAAGGAAGCTTCTAGTCTAATGGTTTAATTAATTCAATCCATCTCCTTAACAATGGGCTTTCCAAATGGGCTAAGTTCTAACCAAATTAATTCATGTTGGTCTATGGGTCCAAACTAACTAGTTAGGTCCCCTAACACAAGTCAAAATTAAATAACTAACATCTAACAATAATTAAATAATACAACAAATAATTATTTATCATGTACAATATTTAATTAAATATAAAATTACTAAAATACCATTTCCTAGAAAATATGGTAGTGACAGTATCGGTTTAGTGTTGGGTATATTAGTATCGGTATTAAGTGTGATATCTTATGATACTTTGGGTAACCATGAAGTAGTGTAGTACCGTGGTACTCATGCACCAATGAGAAGGGTAAGTGAGGGTAAGTTGAGGGTAGGTATCCTAGTTAGTACTAAGGTGATTGGAACTAGAATGGAGTAGTATCTTGGATACGAGGTAAGTGTCAAGGATTCGGGCAAGGTATTGGACAGTGGTCTAGGTAATAGTGAGATACTAGGATATGAGTTAAGGTATCAGTGTAAAAACATAAAAAGTGCACTTCTTGAAGATGGCATAATTTTCTATAAATAAACTTAACAGAGAAAGAATGACGCACTTAACTTAACAAAGAAAGAATGACACACTTTGTCTCTATTTAGATGATGGCGCACTTTCTACAAGTTTCAAAGGGTGGCGCATTATTCAGAGAATAGAGAAGTGGCGCACTTTCAAATTTTTTTTTTCTTTCGAGCAATAAATGCAATGAATTTGACAGGCTGGAATAGAAACCGAAGAGTCAGAAGTCATCATTACAACTGGGCTGTGGCACGTAGACCCAGGTTGTCGTTTAGTGACCCAGTCGTTGTGCCAATTTCTTCAAAAGTGTGTCGTTATGCCAACTTCTTCAAAAATGCGCCGTTGAGACAACTTCTTCAAAAGTGCATCATTGAGCCAATTTCTTCAAAAGTACATCGTTGAGCCAACTTCTTCAAAAATACGCCGTTGTGCCAACTTCTTCAAAAGTGTAATGCTGTGTCAACTTCATCAAAAGTGTTTCATTGTGCCAATTTTTTCAAAAGTGCATCGTTGTGCGAACTTCTTCAAAAGTGCACCATTGTGCCAATTTTATCAAAAGTGCGCCATTGTGCCAACATCTTTAAATGTGCGTCATCACGGCCAATTTTATCAAAAGTGCGCCATCACGGCTACTTCTTCAAAAGAGCACTTGTATAGCCAATCTTTCCAAAAATATGCCAATCTCCAGACCACTTCTAAAGTGAGCATACTATCCTAACTAACAGTGAGAAGTTATGAGTGCGTGTCTTACATGACATGCTTATCGTAAAAGTGTACAAATAAATGTCTCCCATGACCTATGCTTTTCTCGTATTGGAAGCTATGTATCAAGCAGGCAGCGAGTTGTGCACCTACTCATTCAGAATATGGGGTGTTAGTCCACCAAAAGTATACACATAATGGTAAAATAGTACATACTGTCCAAAGTGCGCACACACTCTTATAGCCGCTCCTAAAATCTATAAATACAGGATCAGTACATCCATTAAGGGGATAGCGCCATGACCCGTACCCGAAATTAGGGCACGAGTAGTGAACAATGTCCAGCCTACACCGCAGCATCAACGGTAGAACATTGTCTGGGTCATCCATACTATCTAAATTTCTCACACAAGATGTATATGGTACCTGTCAATGTCATCTCCACTCCAAACAGTGGAACAATATGGTATATGATAATGGTAAATAATACTCAATCATAATGCAAACTAAGAAAGATAAAGCCCGAGATAGAAGAATGAAGGAAAAGAGTCACAATACATCCACAAGTCAAAAATAATATATATATATATATATATATATATATATATATATATATATATGCCAATAACCTCAATAAAATCTAGAATAAGTCTAAACAATAAATAAAAGCCTCCTCATCCTCTAATACTAGGTCCTCCTGCTCTAAAGGTATATCCTCTAATGGTACGTCATTCTACAGCCCATAATATGTGGGATACTAGTCCACAAGCCAAACATCTAAAAAAATATATCTAGTCAGGATTGAAGCGAAGTACATACCTCTGAAAGCAGTTTCAAATACATAAATCGAGCATATGTAACAGATAATAGAAAAAATATAGGATAATTAATCATAAGACTGGATTGAACTAGAGTAAACAGGTAATGTACTGGAATAAAGAATAGGCAATAGAATAACTGCAATAAACGAAAATATATAAAACTAGCAAGCGTGCCATGTAATACAAGTTTATTATGTGATCGGTTTGGGTTGAACATGAATACAATATGGTAACTCGATTATATGTGTGATATATAATCGACATGTACTCGAATACACTTGGGCTTGATCACATAACCAACTTCTACTCCCCCATCCCCATCTAATACTTATGGATCCAATAACAACACGTTATGAACACAAATATGGGTACACTGAACACGAGCAGTGTTTGAACACGAAGTACACTAAATCAATACCCGATATACATGATAAAATATATGTGAAGGAGTACTCACTGAATACGGTAAGGGATAACATCTCCTGACAGGATCCATATAGTACCAGTCCGTGTAATCACTGTGTCAGAATCAAGTATACAGTTCGAGAACATGCGACATATACACTATTATAAAATAAAACTAAGAAAGAAATGTACTCGCCTGGAATCAAATTGGAGTATGAAACAGTATCCGGAACAGTGCCTCGAAGACCTAAATATGGAATATTATATCAACACATGGTTTCAAAAAGATAAATAAGCATACTAGTTTCATTCTAGGTCATAAAGCCATTTCTAGGTCAAAATAGTCAAACTAGCTATTTCTAGGTTGTATTAGTCCATCTCTAGGTTATTAGGTCCATACCCTACTCAACTAGGCTATATTGGCTATATTAGGATACTAGGGTATCAATCTTATTCCATATCCAAAGATACTCACTAACAATATACTATATATATATATATATATATAATATATATAAGTATAATATATACCATATCTCAATACTAACTAACACTAGGTGGACACGTCGATTTTGAGCCAACTTGGTATCACGCTACCTAACCCATCATGACACCAATACCTAATACTTTGAGTATAAACTAAATACCTTAACATTACCTTCTACACCACAAGGTAATACTAGACTTTAGCTAATATTTCACTAACTAGCTGATCTAATATATATATATATATATATATATATATATATATATATATATATATATATATATATATAACTCGTACTAACTAACCGCTATTTACACGTAACTAACTAATCCCAACTTATGACTTCTAGTAGATAATACTAATACTTAATATATATAACTCATCTCTAACACTCTAACAATCACTAACTTATCTTTAATACTCCACTAGTTAACTGACATTTACTAACTTAACTGATATCTCAAAAGGCTAACTAATCCAACTCTAACATACATATATAACGTAACTTAAGGTTCTAACTACTATACTAATATACTAACTGAGATCAGAACCTTCCCCATCTTGCCTGCTGACCTGATTGTCCCACTGTGTCATTCCATACTTGACAGTCACAGACCCGACTGCTTCCATCCTCACTAAGCACACTGACACTGAAACTTCATTCTCTGCACTCCAACCTACCTACAATGAATGGCTTGCACTAATCCCTTCTCCTCCTAATCAAGCACTTACCTGCTACTGATCTATCTTGTAGCAAGCTAATTGAATCTACCCCTAGCCTTAACTGCACTAACCAACATATAGTTGTTAGCTAAGACTAACAGAGAACTCCAAACTACTGCTACTAATACTAAAACATCAAATGACACTCTAGGATAGAATCAATCGAATACCACTTGATCAACTCACTAGATGATGCTAACTTCCTACTGAACTGCACAACTCTACACCTAACATATCACTAACACAGCAGCAAGAACATCTTCTATGATGCATACTTGAGTGTACATTGAGCACTGCTATGCTAAGGCTGCTGCCACTGCTCGAACGCTATACTACACGAGCTAATGTGCAGTGACCTGCACATTTCTACAACTGAGCATTCACCCAAGGCTTTCAAACCCCAACCTTGTTGACACCAAACTACCCGACTTCCCTCCACTCTGCACTTACACCTAAAAACTGTATTGACACAGCCAACACAGTCCCCATTCTTCTAGTTGTTGCTACCTCTAACCAAACCCAATCACCCTTCCTCACCGATCAGTAGAAACATACCTCATAATAACGTATACACAAACTGGGAATACAGACATATAAGTATGGTAACAATCATCAATATATGTATATATACATATACGCATATACACTATAACCATTAGATCAAACACTAGATGTGCAATAGCCCATACACTATGATACACTCCCAATAAAGATGCCAAAACCCAATTACACTACAATTAACCTTTTTACCTACCAAATATGTTATAATATAACTATTAGTACTTGTTATAAAGGAAAATAAAGAGTAATTACATAAAATACTCAAAATAGAGCCCCGTATTGTACCGTATAACAAAATACCACGATACGGCCTACACATATCCATTTATAGACACGTACCTAGTCCCACAACCCTAATCTAGGTCTAATTAGATCTAATTGGTCTCATGACACACAATTGATGTGTTAATATCGTAATCTCCCCAACATGCATACAAATAGCCACATAGAACTCACAATACATAACCAATTAGCCTATAACTTATTCCTATAGGTAGTCCTATGACCTGGGATGATTCCCAGGGGTCAAATGCATGAATAAGATCTAAAATAAAAGAAAAATTTAGGAATTACCAATTGGGAGATGGATTCCCAATAAAAATGTAATTGGACACATTCTGGACACAATCTCTAGCTCCAAAGTCCATCCTCCTTGTGCTCCTTGCTTCTCCAAGCTCCAAAGCTCCAAGGGTAATAAATTTGAAAAGAAAATGAAGGTAAATTGAGTAGAAATTCAATTGAGGGAATGATGGAAATTAGGGATCTAATTTCTAGATCTAAAATGATTGCAAATATGAGAAAAGAGAGAGAGAGAGGAGAGCCCCCTCTAATAGTGGTTAGCCCCCTTCCCTCTTTCCCAAGTCATGTGTATGGTCCAAATTGTCCTTCTCCATCCAATTATGAATAGGATTAGGGAAGGGCTATTTTGGAAAGCTTCTAACTAATTCTAATTAAGCTAATGCTCTCTAATTAATTAATGGAAATGGGTCTAAAGAGTTTGGATCCAAGCTAGGCTCACTAGTTGTCATGACAAGTCTAATTATTAGACTAGCCTATAACAAAATAATTAATACAAGTCACTTTTAATCTATAACTCACTAATAATTAAATAATTAATATAATCATTAAATAATTTCTATAACACACCAATTAAATATTTATTTCTAAAATTATTTACCTATGCTAATTTACCAAACTACCCCTAGTTAAAAATATGAGGGTGACAATCCTACCCACCTTGGAAAAAAAATTTCCTCCAAATTAAGGAAGAAACTAACTACCAATAGCAATCAACACAAGAAAAAAAGAATTATACCTCATGGCTCAAACAGATAAGGATATCAATCGCGCATCTCGGCCTCTCGCTTCCAGGTAATCTCTCCTGACGAGTGATGCCTCCATGCGACGTGTACCAAAGAAATTGTCTGTTTCCTCAGCACCTTCTCTCTGTGATCCAAAATCTCCACGGGCTGCTCTGGGTAGCTGAGAATCGAACCAACCTTGATCTCTGACTGATCTAGTACACGGCTAGGATCTGCAATGTACCTTCTTAGCTGTGACACGTGGAACACATTATAAACTCCCTATAATGCAAGCGGTAAGTCTAGTCTGTAAGCCACTGCACCAACTCTTTCAAGAACACAAAGGGTCCAATGTACCATGGACTAAGCTTCTCGCCTCCACTAAAGTGAATCGTATCACGTGTCAGAGAAATCCTCAAGAATACCATATCGTCAACCTAGTACAAAACACATCCTTAGCACTCTAACTAAAATAAGCAATCACAAATAATACAAAATAAAATATATACCTCAAACTCCAATGGTCTCCGGTGGCTATTGGCACAAAGCAATTGTCTATCCTGCGCCACCCGAAGCCTATCTCTAATAAGCTTTATCTTCTCAGATGCATCCACTATCATCTCTGGTCCAAATAAGGCTCTCTCACCAACATTATCCCAAGATAATGGTGTACAACATCTTCGTCCATACAATGCCTCAAATGGTGACATCTCAATATTGGCCTGGTAGCTGTTGTTATAAGCAAACTCTACCAAGTGAAGAAGATCCTCCCAAGAGCCTCTGAAATCCAAAACACAAGTACGAATTATATCCTTAAGAGTCTGGATAGTCCTCTCTGACTGCCCATCTGTCTGAGGGTGATATATGCTACTGAACTTGAGCTGAGTGTCCATGCTAGACTGCAAACTCCTTCAGAAGTGGGACGTGAAGCGACTATCCGATCCAAGACTATGCTTACAGGAACTCCATGCAATTTGACTATCTGTTGCACATACATCTTCGCGAGCTTCTCCGTATATGTACCCACTTTGAATGGCAGAAAGAGGGCCGATTTGGTCAACCTGTCTACGATGACCCAAATTATATTTTTACCTCCTGGAGAATACGGAATCCCCGAAACAAAGTCCATCGTCACTTGCTCCCATTTCCACTATGGAATGTGTAAAGGCTGAAGTAATCCACCTGGCCTCTGTCTCTCTGCCTTTTCTTGTTGACATACAAAACATCTAGATATAAAGCTAGCTACCTCCCGCTCCATACCATACCACCAAATATGCTCTCTAATGTCCCTATAAATCTTGTTGGCATTTAGATGCATAAAGTACTGAGATCGATGCACCTCCTAAAGAACCTCCTCATGCAACCCTCCACTCGGTACACACAATCTGGTACCGTGCCGCAATGATCCATCATCTGCAATACTGAAGTCCTCTGACAATCCTATCGGACTTGTGCTCTGATGATCCTCAAAGACTCATCATCGAACTGTGTGGCACTGATCCGGTCCATCAACTCTGACTGTACCTGAAGTCCCCATATTTGTACTGTAACTCCAAGAACTAGTACCTCAATACCCAAGCTATCAAGATCGGCCAACAAGTTTCTGTCCCTCGTCAAGTACATAGCCACTGGATACCTGCTCAAGGCATCAGCGACTTGGCCTTCCCTGGATGGTAATGCAAGAAAAGACAAAGTCCTTCATCAACTCCAACCACTGCATCTGCCTCATGTTGAGTTATTTTTGTGTAAACATATACTTCACGCTCTTATGATTTGTATAGATCTCTACCCACTCTCCATACAAGTAGTGCTTACACAACTTAAGAGCAAAAATAACTGTGTCCAACTCAAAGTCTTGGGTAGGATAATTCTTCTCATGCGGACGTAATTGTCTGGAAGCATAGGCAATCACCTTCTTGTTCTACTGCATAACAAATTCCAAGCCCTTACTTGATGCATCATTATATATAGAAAATCATCATGTCCCTGATGGCAATGTCAACACTGGAGCTGTAGTCAACATCTTCTTTAGCTCCTCAAAAGTAGCCTAATAATCCTTAGTCCAGACGAACTCTACGTCCTTCCTGATCTCCGATAATAGCCTACAAATCCAACCAAACTCCACTCCTGATCTCCGCCACTGAACTCGGGGTAGACCATGACTAGACTGTTGATATCTTCTTCGGGTCTACTGAGATTATGTCTTCTGTAATCACATGCCCGTAGAATTCAACCTTATCAAGGAAGAACTCACACTTCGAATGCTTGCCATAAAACTTCTCCTTCCTGAAGGTCTCCAGAACTATCCTCAGGTATTTCTCATGCTCCTCTGGAATCTTCGAATAAATCAGAATATCATCAATGAAGACCACAACAAACTATTCTAGGTACTGATGAAATACCTTATTCATCAGGTTCATGAATACCGTCAGGCATTGTCAACCCAAACGGTATCACCAAGAACTCGAACAGCCCATACCAAGTTCTGAAAGTAGTCTTCACTTTCACCTGGTGGTATCCTGACCTCAAGTCTATCTTCGAAAATACTTGCGCCCCGCTCAACTGATCAAATAAATCGTTAATCCGTGGTAACGGGTATTTATTCTTATTAATGAGGTTGTTGAGTACCCTATAATTGATACACATATGTACTGACCCATCCTTCTTCGATACGAATAATATCGGAGCACCCTATGGTGATGAACTGGAGCGAATGAAGCCCTTGTCCTGCAACTCATCCACCTGCTTCTTCAACTATACTAGTTTGTTGTTGTTCACCCTATAGACGTATTGTAATATCGGCTCTACACCTGGCACTAAGTCTATAGATAACTCCACATCTCTGTCTGGTGGCAACCCCGGTAACTCCTCCAAAAATACGTCCATATACTCTACAATCACTAGATGTAGCGGCACCTGCTCTTCCACCATAGCTCTACAGAAATCTCCTTCGCTCTGCTCTGTTGTTCCTCTGACGAACTCAAACTCTAGCTCTCCTGGCGCCTAAAATAAAACTATGCCTCTATGATAATCACTACTTGCATGGTGCCTACTCAACCAATCTATCCCGAAAACTATATCGTAGCTCGAAAGTGGCATTACGAGTAGACATACGCTCAACTCTCGGCCTCCCAAAGAAATAGTCTGATCCTTGCAAACATCACTGACCAGGATAATGCCTCCTCCATTCGTGATCTTGTAAGTCCTCGCCAACGGTTCAGTCTCAAGGTGATATTTTAGAGCAAAAGATACAGATACGAAACTATGTGAAGAACCAAAATAAAATAAAGTATGAGCTGGAAACAAATCAAGATAGAATAAACCTGAAATTATATCACCGACTAGCACCTGCTCATCTTGCACGCATCCCATCCATATCCTTGATTCTTGCAGAATATGCAAGAAATAGCTGGCCTCTGGATATGGTATGTCTACTGTACTGGCGCTCTAGCTGGTCCCGGGTACTACTGCCTTGACTACTGGAAGTGTCTCTGATGCTGCTGTTGAAATTGAGGCCGCTTTATTGGACCCTTGTTTGTACTGGATCTTCCTATATCCCTCGACCTCTTGGAGCCAAGCTCTAGATCATCCTCTGCTCGCTGTGACTGCCTCAGAATCTCCTCAAAAGTAGCAGTGGGATCACCATTCGTATGTGATTTGATCTCCTTGTTCAGGCCCTTCTTGAACTTCCTCTGGGTTTCTACCCTTCCATAAAGTGGCCTAATCTATAATACTTTGCTGCATACTCATCCACCATCATACCTCCCTGAACGAGGTACTGAAACTGGCTCTCTAGAGATGTCAGAGGCATATCTGGAAAGAACTTTTCCTTGAAGACCTCCTTAAAAGATTTCCAAGTAAGTCACAGTACTGAGATCCTGGGGTCAGTCTTGAAACAAGTCAACGCTATATCAAACATCATGCTTCCTGCGGCCTCTACCTGTCACTACCACATTTTCTAGGAAATAGTATTTTAGTAATTTTATAATTAATTAAATATTATGCATGTTAAATAATTATTTGTTGAATTATTTAATTATTGTTAGATGGTAGTTATTTATTTTGGACTTGTGTTTGTTGTAAACCCCCTCAATTTATTCTATAGATAGTTAGGGTGGATTTGGAAAATTTTAGTTTTTGGTAGCAGATGTCGAGGTTTAGAGTGGAGATAATTTTATCTGGTATTTAATTTATTTAATTAAGACCCTTGGTGCGCCCTATCATTGTAAAATTAATCGGAGCCCAATATCAGCCCATAAATTCTATCGGGCTTTTGTACTTTTGACTTGACTCGCCAAATTAGGCACTGGACTTTTCTGTCTTCTTAAAAATCAGTTTCTATTGTGCTCTAAATTAATTGCATAATTTTCCAAAATCGTAACCCATATTTAATTCCGTGTCGGACACCTGTGTCGTTATCCAAAAATTTTGAGATACCAACTTAACCCGTTGAGCCGGACTAACTAAAGGGTCCAAGACTGACTCCAAGCCCCCACCATTTTTGGCCTTTGTGTCATTTTTGAATTTTGACCCCAAGTACCCCCATTTAATTTAAATTCGCGGATCACTTTATTTCTATTTAAATCGGGGATACCAACTTTGTCAATCCTATTTTTTATTCTTAATTAATCCTAATGTCATTTTAATTAAACCCGTGCCTAACGCACAACACCCTCTCACCATAAAAATTACTAAACACAATTTTCTTCACAATTTTTGCGTCATTTTATATGTTCACGCAATTTCCCGAATTTAAGGGGCTAAGTTGCAATTAATGAATTTATGTGTCATCACCCTATTGGCCATGAACAATGGAGAGGTCACAAAATTGGGTCCTAATTTCACCCATCCATTCACCACCCTTCATGAAGAAATCCAACTTTTCTTCATGACAAATCTCCACCCTCTATTTTGAATGGCAACATCACCACCCTCCATCCATTTCACAATCTCCTATAAAACATCACCTCACCCCACCCTCATAACATACCACCGACCCTAATCCCAAGGAAATCTCTCTTTCTCTCTCCTCACTCCTTCATTTATTCACCATGCAAATTTCTTCTCATTTATTTCTTCTTCCTTCCTTCTTCTTTCTCCCTTCTTCTTCATCCTGAAGAACACCCGACCGACCAACCCCGGTCCGGCCAGGCAACACCGCCCTACTCCGACTTCTGTGAGTCGACCGACTGTTCTCCCCGTACTGCCTGACCAGCAGCCCCGTCGGCCGACTTCTGTGAGCCGACCGATTGTTCTTCCCACGCGGCCTGACCAGCAACCCGTCCGGTCAGCCGACCCCCCCCCCTCGCGGTGCAGCAGCCGACTGGCTGTCCTCCTATCCCCGCGTGGCCTGACCAGCATCCTGTCCGGTCAGCCGACCCCCCCACGGTACGGCAGTACTCCGGCACTGTGCTGTGTAGTGCAGTCCAATGACCCACTGCACATTCCCGGCCGGCCAGCGCTCCGCCGACCCAGCGGTTCACTCCGGTCCAGACAGTACAGCTCACTATCCAGCGACCGGACAGCAGCTCCGCTGTGCAGAACCACCACTGCGTATTCCCACTCCGGCCACCTTCTCCGGCAACATCGTCGTGGTATCGACTATTTCCCTCCCCCTCTCTTTGTATTGATTTATTATATATTTTAGTTAGGGATATATATTTGCTATGGTAGTTAGGGTTAGTGTATTATGTGAAGTATGAGCTGAACTAGAGTCATGTTGGTACATGATGTTGTGGATGAGAATGGGATAAGAGCAGAAGAAATAAGTTCTTGTTGTGATTGTTAGGATTTACATTAGATAGTGTGGTTTAGTACTTGAACATTGCTGATTAAATCGAATGATAATAATATGACTTGAGGTTAAGGTTAATGGTGAACTTGGAGGTTTAAATCGTCATCGGTATATCAATATGGATTTGAGTGAAAGAACATTGAGCTTAAGGGTTAAACATATTTATGGATGTGCGTGGTGATCTGTAGGGTTGAGCAGTATTTGCGGATGAAATAATCCGAGGGTTAAGGAAGACCTAATATCTAATAAGTAATTACAGTCAGGGAGTGAGCATACCTGAACTACTGAACCACGTGAAAAATATGGTAAGAATGAGGATTGGTCGAGGAGAGTGTACAAATGACTAGGTGATTTAACGTATCGTACCGATAGTCAACTGTGGTCAACCCCCTAGTGACATGTCCCTGTGAATCGTAGCTGAGACTGAGTTTAGGGGTAGATGTGTGTAGCATCCCTACCTGTCGTAGAATAGACTATTGATTCTGGTTTGTGTCTCATCTCTAGGTACTGTGGGACCTGAGGACTTGGACGTGGCACCAAATCCCCGTCATCAGCAGCCGCACGCAGGCAAGTGTACCTTGCTATCCTGTATTTCAGTTTATAGATATTTGTTGTTCTTTATGTACTTCGTGCGCGTATTTGTGTTGACATTCGACATAACATCTTAGAATAATTGCTAGATGCTTCATAGCACCTCGATGCACGTACCTGAGTACATCGATACCCCAGGACACACTTATACACCGTGATTGTGCCAGATTCCTGTTTTCTGATACTGACATCATGACCAGAGACTGGGATGACCTTAGGGTCGCGTTTGTTGAGTTATTTCTGTGTGTCGAGACTGTAGTTAGAGGTTCAGGTTCAGCGCACAATCGTTGACCGCTTGGGAAGGGGAAGACAGTTACTAGACTTTTGGGCTACTCTGCACGCGCTTATATATGTATATTTAGTGATCCTATATTATAGTGTAGTGGTATCACCCGTGTGTCTCTGTGGTCGGAGCTACGGTACGACCCGTGTGTCTCTGTGTTCGGAGCTACGGTTTTATTTTGGACAGCCTACGCATCGAACATTATCTTTAAACTGTGTCATACTTGTTTGGTTATGCTAGATTACCCTGTTGTTACACTTGTACTATCTGTTTACCTGGCATGTTGTATTTTTGTACCTTGTTACGTCCCTCTGAGGACCTGCTTCCCTTCCAGGTGTAGGCTACGAGGATTACCCGGAGGAGTACGGACCGGGCATCTATCCAGCAGTTGTACTCACTGCCGAGGACGAGGTCATTCCTGAGGACTTTGCCTGATCGCTGGTAGTGACTCTTTCCTTGGGGCGGTATCATTACCCAGTTACCTACTGCCGTCCCAAGTTATCTTATTGTTTACTTTTATTCCAGTATATTTGTACTAGCGGGTTTATTCCCGTGTGACTACTCTAGTATTTGTACTTGATACTTATTTGGATATTTCCTTCCTGCACATTAGTCGTTGTATTTACTTCTATTGTGCTCTTATATTGCTGCCTGTGGATGAGATTTAGATTGAGTATACTTGTGTTATGTGATGGGTTATTCATTGTACTTCACAGCTTAAGTGTACTCCGACGGGCCCATTAGATTGGAAAGCCCGCCGAAGTACACTGCTGGCCATTACCACGTGTCTCGGTTTCTTATCCATGGAACCAGGGTGTGACATCAGTGGACCTAACTAGTTTAGTTTAGACTCATGGACCAATATGTATTAATTATTAGAATTGAGCCTAACTAGAAAGCCCATTGATTAGGAGGATGATTAAATTAATTAAACCATTAGACTAGAAGCTTCCCTCCTTAATTATTTCTTCATGAGAGGCCCCAAGGGGTATAATGGACATTAAATAGTGGCTTGAGTAAGGGGTAGAGGGGGGCAGCCTATTTAAAAGAGGGAAGAAAGTTCCTCTCTCCTCTTTTCATTTGAAAACTAGACCTAGAATTTTTCTCAACAAAATTCCTTCATTCCACATCATTTTTCTACCAAAATTTTACCCCAATTCCTTTCCAAATTACCATTAGAGACTAGTGGAGCAAGGATCTAGAAGGAGGAAGCAAGGATCTACAAAGAGGAGCAAGGATCTACAAGTTGGAGGCCAATTTTATCATATTTGGAGGTTTTATTGGGAATCTATCTCCTAATAGGTACCATTCAGTTTTTTCCCTTAATTTAGGTTCTAAATCTGAGAATTAAATAGGAGAAATCAACCCATATTCATAGGCTACCCATAGGATTTGATTTTGTGTTCATAGGATGCCTATTGAGAAAGTTATGGTGCTTTTTGTGTCAATTTTAGAAGAATTTCAAGATTGACATTTGTTGTGTGTGTCAATTGGTCCTATTGATCAATTTGGCATATGCTTGTGTGTTTGGGGCTAGTATCTTGTCCATAATTGGGTACGTGTATGTCGTATCCCAATAATTTGGTGATACGTGTTGATTTGGGGATTTATTTTCTCCGATACGGGACTTTGTGCATGTCATATTTTGACACGGACACGTAGATTTGTGTTTGACTCTTCGTATTATTCATAAATAAAATATTAGACTTGCTCGTGTCCTTCGGGGTATGTTTGGATGTGTGGTGGACTCGTGTCGCAAGCGTATCCTAGATCTAGTGGGATACGGGTGTGATACACTCTATGTGTTGTGCCTTTTATTTCTAGATCTATCTTTTCCATTGTTCTTAGTCATTATGATATGTAATTATATGTGTATTTATATATATATATATATATATATATATTGCTATGTATATGTATATTTATATGTTAGTGTGTCATGTATCGATTTTTTCCTCTGTGTATATATATATATGTGTAGTTATTCTCCTACTTATGTAATAGCTATTAATTATTGTAGTGTATATGTGTATATGATTAGTATATATATGTTATATATATGTATATATTTGTATGTTATGTATATATATATACTTGCATGATTATATATATATGTGTGTACGTATTAGTGATATTATGGATATATGTATATATGTTACTATAATGTGTATGCTATACTATATGTATTATTATGGATACGTATACATATATTTAGAGGAGTTTATATATATTTATATAGTGGTAGTTATATATATATATATATATATATATATATATATATATATATATATTTATGTGTATTTATATATAAGAGAGAGAGAGAGGGCAACATAGTAGCGACAACATAAGCCATTTAGCAACAGCAGCAGCAACTATAACTACAGCAGCAACAGCAGCATTTGCGACAGCCGCGGATTTCAGCGACTACAACAACAGCGCATTAGCAACAGCAACAATAGTCGCAACAGCAGTAGGAGCTTCAACAATAGCAGCAACCGCAACATTAGCGACCGCAACAGTGCCACAACAGCAGCAGCAGTAATCGCAACAGCAGCAGTGGCCTTTAGCGACGACAACATGGGTTTTGGCGACAGTTTTACGGTATAGAGTATATTTATGTAATTTTGTATAAATATATATATATATATATATATATATATATATATATATATATATATTCCTAATTAGTACTTATGCCTTAGTATACTATATTTGTAATAGTTAGTTGTTAGCATATAGTTGTTAATGGGTTGTTAGTATATATATGAAGTTTTGGCAATTACCTTGAGATACCAAGGTAAGTATCAAGGTATTTGGGAGATAACCAAGGTATTAGGTTTGGGTATCAAGATGGAGGTTTAGTGTTGCGATACCAAGTTGGTTCGAAACCAAGGTATCCACATAGCTTTTGGTAATTAGGATTAAATATTTAATATTATTTGATATATGTATGTGTGATATTTCATATCTTCTAGTTGCGTATCTTGAGATACGGTATCCTAGTATCCTAAGATATAGCTTTTATAACCTAGATTCATAGTGTTTGAACCCAATATCATTGAGATAGACTCATGCAACCTAGAAATAGGTAGTTTGACAGTTTGACCAAGTTTGAGCGATTTGACTTAGAGTTACCGAGTTTGACTTTTGACTTAGAAATGGCTTGTTGACCTAAAAGTTGACTAGTTTAACTTATTTTAATTCTGAAATCTTGTATTGATACTGTATTACCTATCTAGGTCTTTGAGGTACCGTATCAGATATCTGTGAGACTATTCACCGAACTTCAGACGAGCAAATTCTCTGATAGTTTCTCATTTATGATATCCTCTATGTTCATTGTATCTAGTATAGATATCCTTGTTCTCTTGACACGATAGTTATACGGATTGGTATATCCGGATCTCGTCATAAGATGTTATTCCTTGGTATATGGTGTATGTTGTGCAAGACTTGTTTTATTGATTATCTTGTACATGCACAGACACTGATTCTCGAAAAGACTAGCTATCTTCTTGGGGAATCTCGTGCCATAGCTTTCCATGGTTGGATCTACTATACCAGTCGAGGGTGGAGAGTATTTTAGTGTGATATGTGATCATACCCATATTGTATCTTGTTCCTGTATAGTGTTAATCATACACTGTACGTATGATTAGCCAGGCCATAAATCTTGTATCATGTTCCCAAGCCGATCATATGTTAAATCTAGTACTCACACACTTAGTCATTAGTATTCTTGTTCATTATTATATTGCTCATTATTGTATTTACTTTCAGTATTTCCTTATTGTATATCTATCTTGTACCTATTGTGCATCTTGTACATTCACATCTATTTACTATTACATAATTTTTATCATTAATTAGAACTACTGTTAGATGTACTTTGTTTCTTTCCTGACTGAATATATTTTTCTCAAATGACACTGATGAGTGGTACCCTACACATTATGGACCTCAAGATATTATGGGTTTGGAGTCAAAGACCCTGGCTCAGGAGGGACTTATCCTAACTGAGACAAATGACCCAGGATTAGTAGCTTCTTAGTATTTCTTGTACTGAATTTGTCTCCATCTTAGTATTCTTTCAGACTCATTGATGTTATTATTTTAGACACATGAGTTGTATGTGACTATTATATTCTTTATCATATTTGTGCTCGTTTCTATCTTAGATCTGTAATTGAATATATTGTTATTGTTGGTGGTTCATTATATTGCTAGATAGATTACCCAGACAGCATTCTACTACCGATTCTGCGGCTTAGGCTGGACGTTGTTCCCGACTTATATCCCTACATCGGGTGCGGATCGTGACATATTTTTAGTGGTGGCCCATGCAGGTCTACTTCAAGGTCGTAATTAGTGCGATTCGTAATTGTTCTCTAAATTGAGTATTATTATGAGCCTGTGTCAGGATATAGGATACAGGCTATAGGCTGGGAATACTTAATCATATCTAGAAAAAAAAATTATTCATTCAACTATTCTCCTTTGATATTGATACTTGAACTTTAAAATATCCTTTCCTTGAGTGTCTTATATCATGTGCCATATTGATTCTTCTTTCGCTTTATCTCAGGATGCCGCCTACGACTAGATCGCAGCAAGGAAGAGCAGCTTCTGAGAGGTCTGCGATATCCTAAGGGCCTGCACCTGTCACTTCTCCGATGATTGGAGTGTCAGCTTCTTTCGGAGATCCGCTACCTACTCAGAGGACTGTGCCAATTGTATATGAGGGGCTTCCACCTCCACCTTCCATGCCAGCAGAGGTGACACAGATGTTTACACTATTTCGTAAGATGCTCGAGGCATAGAGGGCTCAGTCTGAGGCACATCAGAGGTAGACCGATATTTTATGGCAGGGCATCGAGAGTTCTCATCAGCTTGCTCGTGCCATAGTAGAGAGGGGAGTTCTAGTCCAGCAACAGGTTGATCCTCAGGTTGCTCAGCTTCGGCCAGGAAACATTCAGGACTTCATGAAGCTGGAGCCTAGGGTCTTCAAGAGGACGGAGGGCATCGTCTATGTTGATGATTGGCTCGAGGACATTGAGCATCTTATGAGGGTGTCCCATCTTTCTGAGCTGAGGGTTGAGGCCGTAGGACTTCAACTGTTCGACGTTGCCCGCAGTTGGTTCAGGAATGAGCTGATTTTTATTGATGCGGGACAGTCTTGAAAGGTATTCAAGGACCTCTTCAATAAGAAGTTCTTCGCTCGGGCAGACAGGCTAGAATTGGGGAGGCAGTTTGAGAGCCTCATTCAGGCGAGCATATCTGTGGAGGAGTATGTTGCGGAGTTCGGTAGGTTGAGCCGATTTGTAGAATATTTGGTGAGAGAGACGGAGGTTCGGGCTATTCATTTTTGTGAGCGTCTAAACTGGGAAGTGAAGATCCTCATTCCGTCTTTTTATGAGACATACTCGGAGATACTTGCGGAGGCACGCAAGGTTGAGCGGGAGTTGGGTTTGAAGCCCAAGAGAGACCGTGATTCTTTTCTGGGGGCCAACAGCAATGTAGTATCTGCCAAACATCCTTATTTCCAGTCCAGGCCTTTCCAGCAGCCACAGCAGTACCAGACTCCAGCTAGGGTAGCATTTTACCAGGCACTACAACAGCAGCTAGGGACCACTTTCGACATAGCAGTTGCGTTATGTCCAGCATCAACAGCAGGGAGGTGCACGTTAGGGACGAGCGTTTGCTATGACCGTCGAGGAGGACGAGCCCACTGGAGATGTCATCGCAGGTTCTATTATTCTTGATTCCATTCCAACTTTAGCTTTGTTTCATAGTGGTGCTTTCTATAGTTTTTTATCAGTTTTTTTTGCTCTGAAGCATGGTTTGGTAGCTGAGTCTTTGCTTAGGACTTGCAAGATCATGACTGGAGGAGGCATTATTTTGTTTAATGATATTTATAAGGATCGAAGAGTTACTCTAGGAGGCCAGAAATTGAGTGCGTGTCTACTTGTAATGTCACTTCCGAGCTACAATATTGTACTCGGGATGGATTGCTTGAGTAGGCACCGTGCTAGTATAGATTGTAGGGAAGGTAGAGTTTTGTTTGGTCCGCTTGGAGAGCCAGAGTTCGAGTTTGCTAGAGGAGCAGCAGAGTAGGGAGAAGGCATTATTTGTGGAGCTATGGTAGAAGACAAGGAGTTATCGCATCCGTTGATAGCAGAGTTCTTGGATGTGTTTCCTGAAAAATTACCAGGATTGCCGCCAGATCGAGATATTGAATTCTCTATAGACTTGGTGCCAGGTGCAGAACCAATTTTGTAATATGTCTATAGAGTAAACAACAGCGAGCTGGTCGATAAAGGGTTTATCAGATCGAGTTCTTCACCGTGGGGAGCCCCAGTATTTTTTGTATCGAAGAAGGATGGATCAGTGCGCATATGCATTGATTATAGGACATTGAATAATTTTACTATCAAGAATAAGTACCCTTTGCCATGGATTGATGATCTGTTCGATCAGTTGAGTGGTGCCAAGGTATTTTCTAAGATCAGGCTACCACTAGGTAAAAGTGAAGCTAGAGGATATACCGAAGACTGCTTTTAGAACTCGGTATGGTCAGTACAAATTTATGGTGATGTCGTTTGGGTTGACTAATATACCGGCGGTATTTATGAACTTGATGAACAAGGTATTCTATCAGTACCTTGACAAGTTCGTGGTGGTGTTCATCGACGACATACTCATATACTCAAAGACACCGGAGGAGCACGAGGAGCATTTACGGATTGTGTTGGAGGTATTGAGGAAGGAGAAGCTATATTGAAAGCTGTCCAAGTATGAGTTCTTCCTGGACAAGGTAGAGTTCTTGGAACATGTTATGACTGGTGATGGTATTTTAGTGGATCCGAAGAAGATCGCAGCAGTGGAGTCTTGGAAGACCCCGAGTTCGGTAACAGAGATCAGGAGTTTCTTGGGATTGGTAGACAACTACAGAAAGTTTATGCAAGATTTTTCGAGGATTACCGAGCCGATGATCAGACTCACCAGGAAGGATGTAGAGTTTGTTTGGACAGAGGGTTGCCAAGTTGCCTTTAAGGAATTACAGAAGAGATTAACGTCTGCTCCTATTTTGATGTTGCCATCAGGGTCTGGAGGTTTCACTATTTATAGTGATGCATCGGGGAAAGGTTTGGGTTGTGTTCTTCAGCAGAATAGAAAAGTGATTGCATATGCATCCAGACAATTGCATCCTCATGAGAAGAACTATCCTACCCATGATTTGGAGTTGGCAGAAGTCATCTTCGCCCTCAAGTTATGAAAATATTATTTGTACGAAGAGCGTGTTGAGATATTCACAGACCACAAGAGCTTGAAGTACGTTTTCACGCAGAAGGAGTTGAATATGAGGCAGCGTCGGTAGTTGGAACTGATGAAGGATATTGATATATCTTTGTAGTATCATCCTAGAAAAGCTAATTTAGTTGCCGATGCCTTGAGCAGGTATCCGGTAGCTATGTTCTTGATGTAGGATCGATATTTGTTAGAGAACTTGGAGAGCTTGGACATTGAGGTGATAGTTCCTGGTTGTACGGTGCAGATGTGGGGGTTACAGATACATTCAGAGTTGATAGACAAGATTAAGGCAGCCTAGTATGAGTTTGTATCTCTGAGGAGTACCAGAGCTCAGGTGAGAGAATGATTGGAGGATGATCTCACCATTATCGAGGATGGTTCTTTGCGGCATAGAGTTAGATTGTGTGTGCCATGTGGGAAGCTACGTGAGGAGGTGTTGCAAGAAGCGCATCGCTCTCAGTATTCCATGCATCCAGGTGCCAACAAGATGTATCGGGATATGCGAGAAAGTGTGTGGCGGTATGTCATAAAGAAGAAAGTACACAGTTTGTATCCAGATGCTTAGTGTGCCAGCAGGTGAAAGCCGAGAGGCAGAGGCCAGGAGGTTTACTTCAGCCATTATCCATTCCAGAGTGAAAGTGGGAGAACATTACTATAAATTTTGTGTTCGGACTTTCATGATCTCCAGGAGGGAAAGATACAATTTGGGTCATCGTTGACAGGTTGAACAAGTTGGCCCACTTTTTGCCTTTCAAGGTGGGTTTGTCTACGGAGAAGCTGGCAGAGATGTATGTGAGACAGATCGTCATGATACATGGATTTCCCATCAGCATAGTCTCGGATCGGGATAGTCGTTTTACTTCTCATTTCTGGAGGAGTTTGTAGGAGAGTTTGGGCACTCAGCTCAAGTTCAGTACTGCATATCATCCCCAGACAAATGGGCAGTCAGAGAGGACTATTCAGACTCTCAAGGATATATTGCGCACTTGTGTACTAGATTTCAGGGGTTCTTGGGAAGACTATCTCTATTTGGTAGAGTTTGCTTACAACAACAGCTACCAGGCTAGTATAGAGATGTCACCTTTTGAAGCTCTGTACGATCGGAGATGTCGTACTTCCTTGTCATGGGACGATATTGGAGAGAGAGTTTTGTTTGGGCCAGAGATGGTTGTGGATGCAGCGGAGAAGGTTCAGTTGATCAGAGACAGACTTCGAGTGGCGCATGACAGACAACGACATTGGGCCGATAGCAACCGGAGACCTTTGGAGTTCGAGGTATAGTTTTAGATTTTTGTGCTTGTTATTGGTTGTTTGTTATAGATTAAGTTCTTAAGGTTGTGTTTTGTTCTAGGTGGGTAGTTTGGTATTTCAGAGGATTTCTTTGACACGAGGCACGATTCGCTTCGGTGGAGGCAGAAAGCTTAGTCCGCGATTCATCGAATCTTTTACTATTCTAGAGAGGGTCGGTGCAGTTGCATATAGACTAGACTTGCTACCTGCATTGGAGGGAGTGCACAATATGTTTCACGTGTCAAAGTTTAGACTGTACGTGGCAGATCCTAGTCATGTGTTGGATCACTTCGAGATAGAGGTGGGCCCTATTCTTAGCTATCCGGAGCAGTCAGTTGAGATTCTGGATCAGAGAAAGAAGGTGCTGAGGAACTAGACTATTTCTTTGGTATGCGTCGCATGAAGGCATCACTCTCCGGAGGGGGGTCTACCTGGGAGAGAGAGGATAAAATGCGAGAGTGTTACCCATATTTGTTTGTACCTTGAGGTATATTCTTTCATAGTTATGTTCTGTTCTTTTATTATGTTATGTTATTTTCTGGGGGTATTTTTCGTCTTTGAATTTCGAGGACGAAATTATTTTAAGGAGGGTAGACTTGTCACTACCATATTTTCTAGGAATGGATATTTTAGTAATTTCATAATTAATTAAATATTGTTCATGTTAAATAATTATTTGTTGTATTATTTAATTATAGTAGATGGTAGTTATTTGTTTTAGACTTGTGTTAGTGGACCTAACTAGTTTAGTTTAGACTCATGGACCAACATGTATTAATTGTTAGAATTGAGTCCAACTAGAAAGCCCATTGATTAGGAGGATGATTAAATTAATTAAACCATTAGACTAGAAGCTTCCCTCCTTAATTATTTTTTTATGAGAGGCCCCAAGGGGTATAAAGGATATTATATAGTGGCTTAAGGAAGGGGTAGACGGGGCTGGCCTATTTAAAAGAGGGGAAAAAGTTTCTCTCTCCTTTTTTTCATTTGAAAACTAGATCTAGAATTTTTCTCAACCAAATTTCTTCATTCCACATCATTTTCCTACCAAAATTTTACCCCAATTTCTTCTCAAATCACCATTGGAGACTAGTAAAGCAAGGATCTAAAAGGAGGAAGTAAGGATCTACAAAGAGGAGCAAGGATCTACAAGTTAGAGGCCAATTTTATCATATTTGGAGGTTTTATTGAAAATCTATCTCCTAATAGGTACAATTCAGTTTTTTTCCTTAATTTAGGTTCAAAATCTGAGAATTAACCATGAGAAATCAACCCATATGCATAGGATACCCATAGGATTTGGTTTGTGTTCATAGGAGGCCTATTGAGAAAGTTATTATACTTTTTGTGTCAATTTTGGGAGAATTCCGAGATTGACATTTGTTGTGTGTGTCAATTGGTCCTATAGATCAATTTGGCATGTGCTTGTGTGTTTGGTGCTAGTGTCATATCCATAATTGGGTACGTGTTGGTCGTATCTCAATAATTTGGTGATACGTGTTGATTTGGGAGTTTTTCCTCCGATACGGGACTTTGTGCATGTTATATTTTGTCACGGACACGTAAATTTGTGTTTAACTCTTCGTATTGTTCATAAATAAAATATTAGACTTGCTCGTGTCCTTTGGGGTAGGTTTGGATGTGTGGTGGATTCGTGTCGCAAGCGTATCCTAGATTTAGTGGGATACGGGTGTGATACACTCCATGTGTTGTGTGTTTTATTTCTAGATCTATCTTTCCCATTGTTCTTAGTCATTGTGATATGTAATTATATGTGCATATATATATATTGCTATGTATATGTATATTTATATGTTAGTGTGTCATGTATCTATTTTTTCCTATGTATATATATATGTGTAGTTATTCTCCTACTTATGTAATAAATGTTAATTATAGTAGTGTATATAAGTATATGATTAGTATATATATGTTATATATATGTATATATTTGTATGTTACGTATATATATACTTTCATGATTATATATATATATATATATATATATATATATATATATATATATATATATATGTGTGTGTGTGTGTGTGTGTGTGTGTGTGTGTGTGTGTGTGTGTACGTATTAGTGATATTATGGATATATGTATATATGTTACTATAATGTGTATGCTATACTATATGTATTATTATGGATACGTATACATGTATTTAGAGGAGTGTATATATACTTATATAGTGGTAGTTATATATATATATATATATATATATATATATATATATATATATATATATATATATATATTTTTGTGTATTTATATATAAGAGAGACAGAGGGCAACATAATTTTAGCGACAGCAACAGCCATTTAGCAACAGTAGCAGCAACTATAACTACAGCAGCAGCAGCAGCATTGGGGACAGCCGCGAATTTTAGCGACAGTAGCAGCAGCGTATTAGTAACAGCAGCAGTAGTCGCAATAACAGCAACAGCTTCAATAACAGCAGTAGCGACAGCATTAGCGACAGCAACAGTGCTGCAACAGCAATAGCAGTAATAGCAACAGCTATAGTGGCCTTTAGCGACAATAGGGATTTTGATGACAGTTTTGCGGTATAGAGTATATTTATGTAATTTATATATATATATATATATATATATTCCTAATTAGTACTTATGCCTTAGTATACTATATTTGTAATAGTTAGTTGTTAGCATATAGTTATTAGTGGGTAGTTAGTATATATATGAAGTTTTGGCAATTACCTTGAGATACCAAGGTAAGTATCAAGGTATTTGGAAGGTAACCAAGTTATTGGATTTGGGTATCAAGATGGAGGTTTAGTGTTGCGATACCAAGTTGGTTCGAAACTAAGGTATCAACATAGCTTTTGGTAATTATGATTTAATATTTAATATTGTTTGATATATGTATATGTGATATTTTATATCTTCTAGTTGCATATCCTTAGATACGGTATCCTAGTATCCTAAGATATAGCTTGTATGACCTAGATTCATAGTGTTTGAACCCAATATCATTGAGATAGACTCATACAAACTAGAAATAGGTAATTTGACATAGTTTGACCAAGTTTGAGCGGTTTGACTTAGAGTTGACCTAGTTTGACTTTTGACTTAGAAATGGCTTGTTGACCTAGAAGTTAACTAGTTTAACTTATTTTTATTCTGAAACCTTGTATTGATACTGTATTTTCTATCTAGGTCTTCGAGGCACCGTATCATACATCTGTAAGACTATTTACTGGACTTCAGGCGAGTATATTCTCTGATAGTTTCTCATTTATGATATCCTCTATGTTCATTGTATCTAGTATAGATATCCTTGTTCTCTTGACACGATGGTTACACAGATTGGTATATCCGAATCTCGTCATGAGATGTTATTCCTTGGTATATGGTGTATCTTGTGCAAGTCTTGTTTCATTAATTATCGTGTACATGTACAAACATTGATTCTCGGGAAGACTAGCTATCTTCTTGGGGAATCTCGTGCCATAGCGTACCATGGTTAGATCTACTATACCAGTCGAGGGTGAAGAGTATTTTAGTGTAGATATGTGATCATACCGATCTTGTATCTTGTTCCTGTATAGTGTTAATCATACACCGCACGTATGATTAGCCAGGCCATAAATCTTGTATCATGTTCCCAAGCCGATCACATGTTAAAGCTAGTACTCACACACTTAGTCATTAGTATTCTTGTTCATTGTCATATTTCTCATTATTGTATTTACTTCTAGTATTTCCTTATTGTATATCTCTTTTGTACCTATTTTGTATCTTGTATATTCATATCTATTTACTGTTACATAGTTTTTATCATTGATTAGAACTGTTGTTAGAGATGTACTCTGCTCCTTTCCTGAATGGATATATTTTTCCTAGATGACACTGAGGAGTGGTACCCTACACATTATGGACCTCAGGATGTTATGGGTTTAGAGTCAGAGACCCTGGCTCAGGAGGGACTTATCCCAACTGAGACAGATGACCCGGGATTAGTAGCTTCTTAGTATTTCTTGTACTGGATTTGCCTCGAGCTTATTTTGGTAGTATTCTATCAGACTCATTGATATTATTATTTTAGACTCATAAGTTGTATGTGAGTATTCTATTCCTTATCATATTCGTGCTCGTTTCTATCTTAGATTTGTGATTGAGTATATTGTTATTGTTGGTGGTTCATTATATTGCTAGATAGATTATGTCACGCCCCAGTCCCAAAATACGTAGGACTAGGAATACGTAAGCATGCCAGCCGTATGTATATGGCAACTCCAATATATGGATACCATAATACACACGTACGCTGTAACATGAATGTAAACTCACATGGGTATATATATGGTCACAAGTCACAAAAATACTAATCTCATCTACACAACAAGTCACAGAAAGAAAATAACTAAACTAGAATCATGAGTCTGAATAATCCAGAAATAATAGTCGGGTGGAGACAAATCTACTACCAAAGACTATATCCAAAACTAAAATGAGAGAGGAGTATAAAACCCCCAATTATAAAATAAGATGGTGATAGAAGTGTATCAGCTAAGAAGATCCATCACTAGAGATAATCAATGATGCTCAGAAGGTAAGACCTCCTCGGCAGAAAATAATGCGTCAGGTCCAGGCTCGTACTCCTACGGATACTCTTGGTCGTCTATACCTGGCAAGGGACCAAGTCCTCAGAGTGACGTAATAAGATACATTGAAGCATGCCAATTGAATACAGTAAACATGCATAATAGACAGAAAATATATAAGTACAATGTACAAGATAATCTATATGAAATGCATAATGAGGACAACTTTTTGACGTATGGGCATGGGTAGGCTACTCAGTCTAAATCTTATAACTCACACATACATCAGGGACATCAGAAATCGACATACCGTGAGGGTAGTGACCAGCGCGACTCCAGAAATTGACATATCGCGAGGGTATGACCAGTGTGACACACTACCATAGTCGTGCTAAATACTATGGTTTACCAGAGTGGTTATAGCCCATACGCCTAATGATTGTCCTTCCCTCCCATGATATTATGTGTTAAGTGTGTGTCAACATATATATAGTATATAATTATGACTGAAAGAAAATACACATGCAATGAATATATAAAAAATATAATAAGCATGCAAAGTACTGTAAGCAATTTGACAAGGTATCTTGCCTGGTAAGAAAGCTACAAAGTGTAACTTCTAGGAGTCAAGCACACAGGATCAGAAACTACGGCCTCCGAATAAATGTCTTTGGATGCTGAAATAAACATCACCAACGTTTCCAGAATAAGCGAGATAGCTAAAAAATACTACCCTTTCGTCCAATTTGGACACAAGGGCAAAACGGTAATTTCGATCAAAGCGGGGTTTACTTGTGGTACCACTTTGCACCAAAAAGCATGTCAGGGGTAAAGGTCTCTAAATAGGATAAATTATAGGTTAAACCAATTCTAAACATCAATACGAACTCAACGGTACATCCAATTTTGGATTCCGGTGAGCCGAACACAAATTCGCCCAAAAAGTCAACCTGGGCCATAAATAGGCGGCTTGGTCAACTATCTCAGAATCGCGTGAAACTTGGGTCACAGGACCAGCGTGATACCACAAATCCAATGGCACAAGTTTTATCGCATTACGATGATCGTACTCTAAATGGTGTGGTGTTTTACAAAAGTCGCAATACGAGACCTTTTTACGGATACAGGGTGATTCTGACTCGCACACGCGTCCGAATCAGTTTTCGCGAAAGCCCACACATATGGATATACCATATGCGCCTTTCGGTACAATTGGTATACGACGGGGCGGTCCCGTTTGGCGGAGCGTACTCCGTATCATAAATTTTTGTGTTTCGAAAACAAGTTTTTATGGATTTTCAACCTAATTTAATTCTGCATATAACACAAAATAAGATAATATAATTGACAGAAAATAATCTCGGTTATATGATCTTTACATAGGAAGAAAAAAATCTAAGTTTGGATCTCTGTGGTAGGAGATAAGAGTCCTTGAACTTGGGTCATCGCAACAGATTATAGTGATTTAAAAATGTGGGTTTTCCTAAAGTTGGCATCGTTTTTCACCTAGTTTTTAATGCTGCAAGATGGAAACATTTACGGGATATAGAGAGGGATAGGTCGTGAACATACCGGTGAAGACGGGGTCAAATTTGGTCGAGCGATAGAGCGGGAATCAGGGCGTGAACAGGGGTACGTTGCTGCCAATTTTCTGTACGGCGTGCGCGGGATCTCCTGCGGCGAGCGGCGGGCGGCTGCTCCGGTCGGCGACGTTGGCTCCGGGCGGCAGCGGCTGGTCGAGGAGGTCGACGACGGCACGGTCTGGGTGGATGGTAAGGGTTTAGGGTTAGGGTTTTGGATTATTAGATATATATATATAGAGAGAGGAAGAGCGGGTGAGGAAAGGAATCCGCGGGGGGGGTCACAGCCGCGGGTGTTAGGTGATATGGGCCTTTAGGGAAGTTGCTAAGTTGCTGCTGTGTTGGGTTAGGCTTAAAGCTTAGGATAGCTGCTTAGTTGAGGGATTAGGGAATTAGGATTTAATAGAATTAAGGGTTTTAAGAGAATAGGATTTTCTTTTCTTTTTCTTTTCCCTTTTCTTTTTTTTTCTTTTCCTTTTTTTTTCTTTTTACTCTTTTATTATTATTACTAATATTACTATTATTATTATTATTATTATTATTATTATTATTATTAACTATTATTTATTATTATTACTATTTATTATTATCTCTAATAACTATATATTACTTATATATATATATTTAAGGTATATATAAAAATATATTTGTACCTAAATAAATTCTTAAAAATCTATCCTTCTTCTGCAAATATTCCTAAAATAAAATAATAGGACTTTGTGCAATAATTCTAAATGATTAATTATCTAGAAAATTAAATCAATAATATATATTATCTAATTAACTACGAAATAATATAAATAATTTAAATAACTAATTAATTAAATAATATTTAAAAATATGGGGTTTTACATTATACCCAACTTACAAAAATTTCGTCCTCGAAATTGACACTAACCCATATTCATAATAAATCACTATAGCTATTACACTTTATTGCTATCTAGTAGTGCTTCCTAAAAGTCATAGTCAGCCATTTTAACACCTCCTCATTTATTATCCATACCCTACTCTATCATCCTCTAACTCGTCTATATTACCCAACTTACAAGAGTTCTACTAGTAGTGTCACGACCCGCACCCGGTGTAAGGGTACTAGTCAGAAACAACGCTCAGCCTACGCCACAGAATCGGCGGTAGAACGCTGTCTAGATAGTCTATCTAACAATATAATGAACCACCAATAATGATAGTATACTCAATCACAGAACTAAGATAGAAATGAGCATGAATGAGATAAAGAATAGAATATTCACAATACAACTCATGAGTCTAAAATAATACATCAATGAGTCTGAAGAACAACAAAATAAGCTGGAGACAAATCCAGTACAAAAGAATACTACGAAGGTACAACTCCAGGGTCAACTATCTCAGTTGGGATAAGTCCCTCTTGAGCCAGGGTCTCAGAATCTAAACCCACAACATCCTGGGGTCCATAAAAGGTAGGGTACCACTCCTCAGTATCATCTGGAAAAATTTATCCAGTCAGGAAAGGAGCAGAGTACATCTCTAACAGCAGTTCTAATTAATGATAAGAACTATATAGCAGTAAATAACTGTGGATAAACAAGATGCACCATAGATATAAGAGATATATGTACGATAAGGAAATACTGGAAATAAATATAATAATGAACAATATGCCAATGAAACAATAATACTAATGACTAAGTGTGTGAGTACTAGCTTAACATGTGATCGGCTTGGGCAAAATGCAATGCGGCCTGGCTAATCATAAGTGCGGTTTATGATCAACACTATTCATTTACCAGTACTTTATTCAATAGGGATTTGATCACATATCTATACTAATACTCCCCACCCCCGACTGGTATAATAGATCCAACCACGGTATGCTATGGCACGAGATTCCCTAAGAAGATAGCTAGTCTTCCCGAGAATCTGTGTCTGTACATGTACAAGATAACCAATGAAACAATACTTGCACCATATACACCATATACCAAGGAATAACATCTCATGACAAGATCCGGATATACCAATCCGTGTAACCATAGTGTCAAGAGAACATGGATATCTATACTAGATACAGTGAACATAGAGGATATCATAAATGAGAAACTATCAGAGAATGTACTCACCTGAAGTCCAATGAATAGTCTCACAGATGTCTGACTCGGTGCCTCGAAGACCTAGATATGGAATACAACATCAATACAAGGTCCCAAAAAGAGAACAACTTAAACTAGTCAACTTCTAGGTCAAAAGTTAACTCTAAGTCAAAAGTCAACTTTGTTCAACTCTAAAGTCAACTATGGTCAACCCAAGGTCAACTATCTATTTCTAGGTTGTACAAGTCTAGCACCAAAAACTTGGATCAAAATACTAAGCTCTAAGTCATAAGACTACGTCCTTAAATATTAGGATACCGTATCTTCGGATACGTGAATCCAAAATAAACCTCACAATACTAATATTAATAATAATGCATAATATAGAATATTAAATACAATAATTTAGGAATCAAGGTTTTGAACCCAATTGGTATCCATACAAAGTAATGCTCAAGATACATATAGGTATATTATTTACTCTAATACATAATATATTATATATAAACTAATATAAAATAAAATAATAACAATACTAGTATTATATCTTACCACAAATACATTTAGATATACATATATATATAAAAAAATAATATATAAAGTATAAACCCAAAACTGCCTAACTGTCACTGAAAAACTATGTGGAAAACAATTAATTTCAATAAACAGACCTATAGTGACAGTCCCGACTGTCACAGAAAAACTGTCGCCAAAATGCTGTATATAAAACCCACTGCTGACTGATTGGTGACAGTTCAAACTGTCGCTGAAAAACTGCCGCTGAAAAACTGCTCATTCCCGCCCGCTGCATTAATGACAGAACTGTCATTAATGCCCAAAGACTGCTACAGCGGCTGCTGCTTTAATGACAGCATCTGTCATTAATAGCCGCTGTCGCGAAAAAAAACAATTAATATATAACTATATATATATATATTAATAAATATAAATCAATATAAATCAATATATATATATAATAATTAAATAAATATATACTTATATATATACATAATCCTACACAAATAAATACTAATAGTTACAAACACATTGCATGTATTAATGTACATATTTTACATGGCTAGAAGCACACATAAAAATATATTCATTAATATATAAATAATTACATAATAATTATAATTAATATAATTACATATTTAAGCACATAAATATATTTTATAAAATATTTATATATAATTTATTTTATTAACATAAGTTGTAATTTATATAAATGCATGTAAAGAAAGCTACATATATATTTATACATTATTTTAGTACACATAAAAATATATAGATCTATGCTACAATAAATACTATAATAAATACACTAAAAATAAATATATAACATCCATATATATTTACTAACTATAATTCAAGAATTAAAACATAAATAATTAGATCTATTCATAAATACACACAATTGGAGAGTATCACACCGTATCCCACTAGATCTAGGATACGCATGCGACACGAGTCCAACACACAACCAATTGCACCTCGAAGGACACAAACAAGTTACAAATATTATTTATGAACAATCAAAGTGTCAAAAGTAGATCTATGTATCCGTGTCAAAATACGACATGTACAAAGTCCCGTGTCGGAGGAAAAATCCCCAAAACGACACGTATCACCAATTTGTTGGGATACGACCTACACGTACCCAATTGTGGACACGACACTAGCCCCAAACACATAAGCACATGCCCAATTGATCTATAGGATCAATTGACACATACAACAAAATATAAATTCGGAATTCCATCAAAATTGACACAAAAAGTACCATAACTTTCTCCATGGGTCTCCTATGAACACAAAACTAAGTCCTATGGGTAGTACATACATATAGGTTACTTTTAAATGATTAAATCTCAGATTTAGAAGCTATTTTAATGGAAAAAACTGAATTATACCTATTGGAAGATGGATTCCTAATGAAACCTCCAATTGAGATGAACTTGTTTCCAAATTATAGATCATTGCTCCTCTTTGTAGATCCTTGCTTTCTCCTTCTAGATCCTTGCTTCTCAACTTTCTAATGGTGAATTAGGAAGAATTTGGAATGAATTTGGTAGGGAATTGGAATGGGAATGAAAGGAATTTGGGAGTGGGGAATTCTAGATCTAGATTTGGAAATGAGAATGAGAGGAGAGAGAAATTTCTCCCTCCTCTAATATAGGCCGGCCTTACCCCTTCCCTAAGCAATTATAAAATGTCTAATGTACCCCTTGGGGCCTCTCATGAAGAAATAATTAAGGAAGGAAGCTTGTAGTCTAATGACTTAATTAATTTAATCCATCTCCTTAACAATGGGCTTTCTAAATGGGCCAAGTCTAACTAATTAATTCATGTTGGTCCATGGGTCCAAACTAAACTAGTTGGGTCCACTAATATAAGTCCAAAATAATTAAATAACATCTAACAACAATTAAATAATACAACAGATAATTATTTATAATGCATAATATTTAATTAAATAGGAAAAGACTAAAATACCCTTTTCTAGAAATTATGGTAGTGACAAATAGTCACAACCTTTTGAAGCTATTGTCTAGGTTATAAGACAAATTTATTCATTGGGTCAAGAATTTTGGGATACCTGTCTGGAATCTCATAACTATAATTTTTTTCTCGTAACTGTCAAGTTTCGTAGTCTAATACTGTCATGCCACCTGCCCAGTATGGTTGCAAATAATTCGACTACTCTACCATAATCGTCTAAGTGCAGCTGTCGCTACCTTGCCAGCAATTTTTCATAGTCAACAGTTCGTAACAAGTTCCTTCAACTCTTTCCTAGGCATAGTCTATGTTTTAGGGAAACACTTTAGGTCTTGACTAACTTTATAAAACTATTAGGAGTATGAACTATTTCAAACAATCTAACTAATTCTTGTTTAGACTAAGGGATGCTATTCATGGTTTAAGATAATAAGAGGACACAGATATTGCTATAGTACATATACATAAGGGTTATTATTATGAACTCACCCTTTAGTTATTAATCATTACTAACATATTTATGTTTTAACTAACAATATAAGGGTGAGGTTGATATAAATCAAATAATTCATAATGGCACAAAAAGATACGACTATGATAGGAAGAGTTAAGCACAAGATAAGGAATGGATATATAGAAGAGAAGATGAGCCACCCAAGAGGGCGAGATGATGATAAAAAAAGAATACTACTACTGCTACTCGCGTCATCTATTAGCATCACGTGTATGCCATCTGGTAGAATATCAATATATTCTTATAACTGCTAAACTAACTTATATATAATTCTACATCTATTTGTACATCTAAGATCTTGTGTCATAATAGGGTTATGAATATGCAAAAATAATTATAACTAAAAGGTCGTACTTGTATCTACGGCTTCCTATGTCTGCTCTCCCATATTTGTCATAATGAGTGCTTGGCCTTGTCCTTGGTCATTCAGCTGCGGTCTAGCCTCCTCCATTTGTGCAGACTGTAGAAGCAGTGGTGGGTCCCTTTGGTCTCCTATACTTGAGGGTGTATGCGGTATTCCTGATTCTGATGCCATAGACCTCTGGGTCTATTGAGGACATTTTCGTATTTGATGGTGACTCGATCCACATATCATGCACAACCCCAATCGATGATGACAGTCTCTATGAATATGACCTATCTTACCACAAAAGTGAAAAGTACGGGGGTCCTTGGTTGGATATGGTACGGTACTATATGGTTGTTGGTGTGCCAAAGGGTGTCTAATGGGTCCTCCTTGTTGTGTCCTTAATGGTCCTTGATGTATTCTCTATTGATTTTCGTTTCCCCTGCTGATGGCCTCCTGAATCCTGGCCTCTGTTAATAACTCGGCATAAGAGATCCGGGACTGTGAGCTAGTGTAGTATTGGAGCTCCTGAGTCAGCCTACGGTGAAATCTCTTAGTCTTCTCCAAGTTATTTGGTATTAGGGCAGTGCCATACTTACTGAGGCGGCTAAACTCTGTATCATACTCGTCAACTGCCTTGTTCCCCTACTCTAGATGGAGGAACTGATCATACAACGCATCCCTTATAGTGTCCGGGAAGTACTTCCTCTCAAAATACTCCAAGAATTGTTCCCAAGTCTGTCGTGTACCCAACTGATGCTCCATTGATTCCAACCAGTGATGAGCGTTACCCTCTAGCTGAGTCCTTATGCCTATCATCCATAGATCTGCAGGTAGTTGGGATGCTTCTAACAACTTCTTGGTATTGGCGATCCAGTTCGTGGTCTCCTCTGGACTCTCATTGCCTTTATATGGCTTGGGGCCCATCTGCACAAAGTCCTTGACTGAACCAACCCGAGCTTGCGGTACTAAAACTAGTGCCTAGGCTGGTGTAGGGGCTAGTGTAGCCATTCTCTCAAGTGCTGCCAGAAATTCTAGCCTCTTCTCTGCCACTTGCTGCCTCTGCACTACAGCCTGCGCGGCTGCCTGCTGACACTGTTCCTGTATTATCATCTGAAAGAATTGGAACAGCTGTGTCTGGATATCCTACGGTGCTAGTGGGGCTGGAAAAGTCTCATTAGGCATCGTGAAAGGAACTGATGGGATTGGATTGTTAGTCAGTCCATCCGGTCCCGGAAGAAGAGGAGTCGTTGAGGTCTCTTCTGGTGATTGGTCGTTGTCCCCTGGAGACGTGTTATCCCCGGTGGTGGCATATCCGTTATGCAAATTCATCTCTCTGCAAGAGATGGATGGAGGATTAGGAAAAGTACATGAATCAAGCAGGATGCAAGCACTTAAGTAGGACATGTTGGAAGAAAGGTAAGTTATAGTCAAGTGTGGATGAGACCTAAAATTCTAATCCTAGGTGCAGGCCCGCTCGGTACAGTTACGTAACCGAAACAGCTAACTCGACCTGCATGGGCCACCACAGATTACCCAGACTGCGTTCTACCGCCGATTCTGTGACGTAGGCTGGGTGTTGTTCCCAACTTACATCCCTACATCGGGTGTGGGTCATGACACTACCTGCAACCTCTCTAGAATCTGCGCCAGTCGCAGGTTCCTCTCAATGTCTTCTATCCAATCATCAGCATAAATAATCTATTATGTGCCTTTAAAGTCCTTCGGCTCCATCCTCTTGAAATATATGATAGTCCCCGGCCTCGGTTGCTGCGGGGTAAACTGAGATGATACCGTCTGTGGCTTAACTAAGGCAACTCTCTCGACTACGGCGAACGCAATCTGGCAGGCATTCTCAATGTCCTGCCTTATAACCTCTGACTAGCGCTATTGTGCCTCCATCATCTACTGAAAGAGTATAAACATTTATGTCTGATCGATTGCGGGTGGTAGGGGTGGAAGATCCCATAAAGCTGTCAGTGCTGCCTTTTATACAGGAGACGGAGCACCCCCGAAAGCTGTTACGAAAACGCCCACCTAGATCGGTGAAGCGGACCTCTGGAATATAGCTGCTGGAATAATGTCTGCAGGTGCTGCCCTTAGAGGCGATGAATTGACCGAACTCGTTGACATTACGCTTGAGTACTGGGAACGCGTCTTCGGCGGGTTTGTGAAGATAGATTGAACAAAGGAATCAACATTGAGTATGATACATTATCAGCAAAGAAGGACAGAATTATTCAAAGTAAAGCAAGCATTTAATAGATAAGGATAGCAAAACTGATATTTGAAAATATTTCCTAGTTGTAATTGAGTATACTCTCATCCTATATCCTATATCCTAAAGCAGTCTCGTAACAGTACTCTAGGTGACCACTACTATGATATCTCTCTAAATGCGACTCTGGACCTGCATGGGCCACCACTAAAAATGTGTCACAAACCGCACCCAGAATAAGGGTACGAGTAGTGAACAATGCCCAACATACGCCATAGTATCGATGGTAGAATATTGTCTGGGTCATCCATACTATCTAAACTTCTTACACAAGATATATATAGTACCTGTCAATGTCATCTCCACTCCAAATAGAGAAATAATATGGTATATGATAATGGTAAACAATACTCAATCATAATATAAACTAAGGAAGATAAAGCACGATATGGAAGAACGAAGGAAAAGAGTCATAATAACCACAAGTCTGAAATAATATATATACATATCAATAACCTCAATAAAGTCTAGTACAAGTCTAAACAATAAATCTAAGCCTCCCCAGCCTCTAGTACTAGGTCCTCCTGGTCTAAAGGCGTATCCTCTAATGGTATGCTATCCTGCGGCCTGTAGTATGTGGGACACTGGTCCATAATCCAATCATCTGAAAAAATATATCCAATCAGGATTGGAGCGAAGTACATACCTCTAAAAATAGTTTCAAATACATAATCGAGCATATATAACAGATAATAGTAAAGAATACAGTATAACTAATCATAAGACTGGAATGAACTATAGTGAACAGTTAATGTACTGGAATAAAGAACGGGCAATAGAATAACTGCAATAAAAGAAAATAGATAAAACTAGCTAACGTACCATGGAATACAAGTTTATTATGTGATCGGTTTGGGTTAAACACGAATACAATATGGTAACTCGATTACACGTGTTATATATAATCGACATGTACACGAATATCCTTGGGCTTGATCACATAACCAACTCCTACTCCCTCATCCCCAACCAATACTTATGGATCCAATCACGACACGTTACGAACACGAATATGGGCGCACAGAATACGAGCATTATGTGAACACAAAGTACACTAAATCAATACCTGATACACATGATGAAATACATGTGAAGGAGTACCCGCTGAATACGGTAAGGGATAACATCTCCTGACATGATCCATATAGTACCAGTCCGTGTAACCATTATGTTGGAATCAAGTATACAGTTCTAGAATATGTGACATATACACTATTATGAAATAAAAACTATTAGAGAAATATACTTGCCTGGAATCAGAATTGGAGTATGAAACGGTATCCAGAACAGTACCTCGAAGACCAAAATATGGAATATTATATCAACACATGGTTTTAAAAAGATAAATAAGCATACTAGTTTCATTCTAGGTCATAAAGCCATTTCTAAGTCAAAACAGTCAAAATACGTCAAACTAGCTATTTTAGGTTGTATGAGTCCATCTCTAGGTTATTAGGTCCATACCCTACTCAACTAGGCTATATTGGGATACTAGGGTATCAATAATATTCCGTATCCTAAGATACGCACTAACAATATAATATATATATATATATATATATATATATATATATATATATATATATATATATATATATATATATATATATATATATATACAATATCTTAATACTAACTAACACTAGGTGGACACCTTGGCTTTGAGCCAACTTGGTATCACGCTACCTAACCCTGACACCAATACCTAATACTTTGAGTATAAACCAAATACCTTAACATTACATTGTACACCACAAGGTAATACTAGACTTTAGCTAATATTTCACTAACTAGCTAATCTTATATATATATATATCCAACTCGTACTAACTAACCTATATTTACACTTAACTAACTAATCCCAACTTATGACTTCTAGCAATAATACTAATACTTAATATATATAACTCATCTCTAACACTCTAACAGTCACTAACTTATCTCTAATACTCCACTAGTTAACTGACATTTACTAACTTAACTGATATCTCAAAAGGCTAACTAATCCAACTCTAACTTACATATATAACTTAACTTAAGGTTCTAACTACTATTCTAATATATAACTGAGATCAGAACCTTCCCCATCTTGCTTGCTGACCTGACCGTCCCACTGTGTCAATCCACACTTGACAGTCACAAACTCGATTGCTTTTATCCTCACTTAGCACACAGTCACTGAAACTTCATCTCTGTACTCCAACCTACCTACAAAGAATGTCTTATACTAATCCCTTCTCCTCTTAATAAAGCACTTACCTGCTGCTGATCTATCTTGCAGCAAGCTAACTAAATCTTTTGCCTAGCCTTAACTGCACTAACCAACACATAGTTGTTAGATAAGACTAACAAAGAACTCCAACCTACTGCTACTGATAGTAAAACATCAACTGACACTCTATGATAGAATCAACCGAACACCACTTGATCAACTCACTAACTGATACTAACTTTCTACTAAACTGCACAACTCTACACCTGACATATCACTAACACAGCAGTAGTAATATCTGCTATGATGCACACTTGAGTATATATCGAGCACTGCTATGCTAAGGCTGCTACTACTGCTCGAATGTTATATTGCACGAGCTAATGTGCAGTCACCTCCATATTTCTGCAACCAAGCCTTCACCCAAGGCCTTCAAACCCCAACCTTGATGACACCAAACTGCCTGACTTCCCCCCTCACTACACATACACCTATATACTGTACTGACACAGCCAACACAGTCCCTGTTCTCCTAGCTGCTGCTACCTCTAACCAAACCCGATCACCCTTCCTCACTGATTAGCAGTAAACACACCTTACAATAATGTATACACAAAATAGGAATACGGACATATAAGTACAGTTACAATCATTAATATATGTATATATACATATACGCATACACACTATAACCATTAGATCAAACACTAGATGTGCAATAGCCCATACACTATGATACACTCCCTAAAAAGATGCCAAAACCCAATTACACTCCAATTATCCTTCTTACCTACCAAATATGTTATAATATAACTATTAAGACTTTTTATAGAGGAAAATAAAGAGTTATTACAAAAAATGATCAAAATATATCCCCGTATCGCACCGTATCACAAAATACCATGATACGGCCTACACGTATCCATTTGTGGATACGTACCTAGTCCCACAATCCCGATCTAAGTCTAATTAGATCTAATTGGTGTCATGACACATAATTGATGTATCAATCTCGTAATTTTTCTAACATTCATACAAATTACCACATAGAACTCACAATACATAACCAATTAGCCTAGAACTTGTTCCTATAGGTAGTCCTATGCCATGGGATAATTCCTTGTGGTCAAATGCATGATTAAGAAGCGACAATAAAAGAGAAATTCAGGAATTACAAATTAGGAGATAGATTCTCAATAAAATACAATTGGACACGTTCCGGACACGATCTCTAGCTCCAAAACTCCCCCTCCTCGTGCTCCTTGCTTATCCAAGCTCCAAAGCTCCAAGAGTGATAAATTTAAGAAGGAAATTGAGGTGAATTGATTAGAAATTTATGGAGGGAATGATGGAAATTAGGGATCTAATTTATAGATCTAAAATGAGTGCAAATGAGAGGAGGGAGAGGAGAGCCCCCTCTAATAGTGGTTGGCCCCCTTTCCTCTTTTTCAACTCATGTGCATGGTCCAAATTATCCCTCTCCATCAAATTATGAATACGATTAGGGAAGGGCTATTTTGGAAAGCTTCTAACTAATTCTAATTAAGCTAATGCTCTCTAATTAATTAATAGGGATGGGTCTAAAGAGTTTGGATCCAAGCTAGGCTCACTAGTTGTCATGACAAGAATAATTATTGGACTAGCCGCTAACAAAATAATTAATACAAATCACTCTTAATCTATAACTCACTAATAATTAAATAATTAATACAATCATTAAATAATTTCTATAAGACACCAATTATAATTTATTCCTAAAATTATTTACCCATGCCAATTTGCCCAACTACCCCTAGCTGGAAATGTGAGGAAGACAATAAGAAAAGCGGACATATACAGAGAGGGATCCAAGAACAGAAGGAGAGAAATAGAAGCTTCTCGTGTTGTTGTTGCCAAAGCTTTTTTATTGTTCAACTCTCCAAGTTGTTCACAGATCGTCGTCGTGTGGTCCAAGGAGTAAAGTGATCATCCGCAGATCAGATCTCTACAGCTATACTTCCCCAGAATCAACTGTACTTAGATTAATGTTTAGGATCTTTTGTACTTTTTTTTCTTTTTAATAGTTTGTAATACAAAAGTTTCGTATAAACTTTTTTATGCAAACAAGATGGCGAATCTGCTAGGGTCAACTTTCTTCTCTGACGAGAAGGTGATAGCTCAACTTAAGGCTGCGTCGGTCGGCTCGATACAGAAGACCTTGGTCATGAAGTTCGACCAACAAGCATAGAAGAAATGATCCATTCTAGGGGGAGTGCTAATCCCTCATCCGCACTCAAGTCGAGGAGAACTAGCAATGTGTGGGTGCCCAAGCCTCGTCATGCATATCCCGATGTTGCTGCCAACAAGGGAAAAAGTATTCTGATTGACGAGAACTCTCTTGTCAATTCTGTCAACCAAGTATAGATCAATGATTTGGTGGACAATTTCTTGCATTAAACAAGGGACGTAATTCGCGCAAATCGTGCAATATCAAGCAAAGGGTGATCCACACCCAAGCTCCTGACTCTCTTGCGTTAAATAAGGTATATAAATCGTGCAACTCATACAATATCAAGCAAAGGTTGATCCACACCCAAGCTTTTAAGCCTACACATATTGGTTGTAATATACGGTGCAAGCAAGTCATGGACACCGTTGTCCAAACCAATCTCTCTACAAGCTCACTCTTCAAAGAGGGACAAAAGTTTCTCCAGAATCTACGCCAATGGGAGAAAAACAATGACAAGCGCACTAATGAAAGGTTAGTCAGAAAAATTATCCCCCTAACATCATTATCACGTGCTCAATTGAAGGAAATTTATGCGTCACTCGTTATGAACCTTCTATTGGTGCACTAAGGCAAGACCTGCATACAAAATTAAATGCACATAAGCAAACTGTACCAACTCTTCTTGTGCCACAGAATATGCGCCAAACAGGACCAACGTCCTCACGATGCGTTGTTTGTGTGCGTGTACATGCGAAGAATATTCAGAATAATTTTCCCTCCTCTGTGAAGAACAAGAGTGCGAAAGATGACGGATCGTACGCCAATTAAGTCAGCACCTAACTTTACACGCAAGAAACTAAAAAGGTACATAGGAGGTTTAATGTATCTCATGTAAAGAGGCAGATTCTGCTCTCCTCCTCCTTTTCTCTTTCGCCTTATGACTTACGTGAACTTATTATAAAAAAGCGTAAGGAGAGAGATCCCTCCGACCTTGCAATGGTGTTTCCTAAATAACATCGTTGCAATTGTCATAAAGTTGTAATTGAATATTGTTGTGCATCAGCAAAATAGTCTGTGTTTGACCGATTGACCTATAATATGTCTCATAAACCTTGACATACAAAACAAACTAACAACCAGGAGTATGATGACGAACCGCTCCTTACTTCAGCATACATGGATTCACATCGTTTCCGTGGCAGGAGACAATCAAGACGAAGTTAATCAAGAACACCCAGCTAGAGAAGATTTGACCAAATCGTCGACTCCTTCAAAGGAGTATACCGAAATACTCATTCTCAGAGATGGGAGTTTGTGCGTCATTCGAATCCCTATTCCTCATAATTCGAGGCTGGGGGTAGCAATCCCCCCGATTCTGAAACTGACAGTGTTGACTCCAACTACACGGCTCTTTCTACAAATTCCTCTATTGCCACAGGGATGTTAGCGTTTACACCATTGGTAATGAATAAGATGCTTCTCCACTAGAAGCTATCGAAAAATGCCTCAACTCATTAGAGACCTCTCTCAGAGACATGCAAACTATAATGCAAAATATGCCTCAAATGATGACAGCCCAATATTCTGCTACACCAGTACCTGTCCAAGTGGCTTCATTCATACATGCACAACCTACTCCTGGAATAACACCTCTGCAGGATAACACAAATCCAGAAGCAGTCATAAACCAAGAGTCGGCAGCGCCAACTCTTAATCCTCTCAATATTGGGAGTGGACCTCCTCCGATGATAATATATGTTCAATGAAGATCTTATCACTCAATTGTACCACTCCGACCATAAGATCCTCTCGAAGCTATCCGGGAGTTGCATGCACAAGTTGATATTTTAAGGAACAAAGACCAATTCTACAAGCTGGGGGTGAAACAGCCTTATCCTCCTCATTGGAATAATATTCTATTCCCTCCTAAACACAAGCCCCAATCGATAGTCTTGTTTAAAATAGGACATCACTGAGCCAATATATTAATTACTTCAATATGATGATGGCTCATCTATAGAAAGAATATGCTCTTCTGACCAGATTATTCGTGGGATGCTTGGCCGGCATAGCCTACGATTGGTATCACAGTTTACCTGATAACTACATATCCTCGTTTGATGACATGAAGTATCTTTTACTCCCACGATTCTACGATGGAGGCATGGATATGACAATGTCTTCACTCATCGATATTAAACAGAAGGAGAAGGAATTCGCTCGTAAATTCATAGAGCATTTTAGGCAAGCAACTCTGAAGTTATCCTCTGGTATTCCAAACTCCGCATTTATTGATACTTGTAAAAAGAACCTATTGTCTATAGTATGGCTCTTGTCGGGTCCAACTCATTTTCAAGACTAGATGACGTTCATCATCGAGGTCGAAGTTGCTGAATGTAATGCGAAGGTGGCACGTAATTTAGGATTATAAATGAACAATGCGAAGGAAAGTGCACCTCCAATAATAACAATAATTGTGCGAATAATCATAACAGCAAAGGAAAGGAGGCCTTCGCAATAAACCTGTCAAATCTACCCACCTCTCCTCCTGCGCAAAACCCTCCAGAGTCTTTCAAGCCTAAGGAAGAATATTTTTTTGACGAGAGCGATATCCACAGCATTTTTGAATGCTTGATAAAAAGCAACAAGTTACAGTTGCTTGACATCAAGCGACCAAATAAGGCCGATAAAACAAATGACCCGAAGTACTGCTTATACCATCGGTACGTACATCATCTTACTAAGATTTGTTATGTCTTGAAAAAGAAAATACAAAATTTGATAGATGCTAAAGCTATCACCCTTCATAATGAAGAGAAGACAGTCACCGCCAAAATGGTGTCTCTTCAATTCGGTAACTTTTTAGCACAAGAAGTCCCAAACGGCGTCATCCCAATACCTCGAACTATGATGTAAGTGGTAAATCTTCTACCTCCTCGCTGTCAAAAAGAGGGGTTGGTTCCTCTTACCACAGATTATGGCAAGATTTTGTGGATTCATCTCGACCTGTAGCCAGATTGGGACCAGGGAGCAACATCATCCAATTCAAAATTCAAGAAGGGTAAGAAGTATAAATCATGCAATATAATTTCTTCAGATCATCATTCAGACAAAGATCAAGACCAACATCAATAAGATGTGTCTCTCGAGAGTAGATTTCAAAATCTGAATATTACCCCACCAAGCTCTACTCGCAAGCTTCGCTTGACACACCGGCAATGGTCCATGATTGACAGTGTTCCTCTATATAGGGCACAATAAATCTCCATTTCTTATGAAGGTATTCCTACACAAATTCCTTCTCCTCCTTCTGCAATAATTCGAGCATCAATCTCAACTCAGGTTCTTGAGGAGGATCATCCCCAATTTTATCAATACAGCCAACAATCTGTACGCTTGATGCAAAATATGGGGTATAACTTCCAGAAAGCTGAAGGTTTGAACTTTGGCAAGGGACAACATATTTTTCTATAAATCCAAGGACAGTCCAATAAATCTCGTAGTAGATTGGGTTACAATAAGACTAGCCCACAGACTCGTTTCAAGAAAATGCATGATAAAAAGAAATTGAAGTCTTGTAACATGGTGCTTGTTTCTCCGATGCCCGAAGAAGAAGCCATGGCTGGTACTAGGTCTGGCAAAGATTATCTTAAAACTTACGAATTTATCCCAAAAGATGTTCCTGACACTCTTTCTACTTCGCCAACTCATGTTGTTCCGGTCACAACCGAACCTGATCCTTCGAAGCCTACTATGGCAGAGAAAGGAAAGCAAAAGGAAGTACACTTCGACAAATCCTTGAAGAAGAATATACCCCAAGGACTTGAAAAGTCCTAGAATTTTGACATATTGGCACAACTGGCCAATACCCCAGCCCTACTTTCCATATTCGAGTTACTTCGCTTGTCAAAGGAGACTCGTAAAGCTTTGAGTAAAGCTCTAATACATGTAGACTCATGCTTAGCTCAACTCAAGGCTCCTGATGAAGAGCCATTAGCATGTCCTCAATGCCATAACGTGATCGAGAAATTCCTAACATCACCTTTACGCAAGATGACATGCTACCCAAGGATAATCAGCATGATAGACATCTGTATTATACCGGTTACATCAGATCTATTAAGGTGAACCCGATTCACATTGACCCTGGTTCTTCACTCAGCATCATTCCTAAAAGCCTATTGAGAGGATTGAACATACCAATGCACAACATGTCTGCTACTAGCACTACCATTCTAGTCTTCAATGCTGGAAGGAGTAAATCGCTGGGAAAGATACACCTAAAACTTCAGATAGGCAATCTACATACTAAAGTCACATGCTATGTGATTGACTCTGACGTATCCTACAATATTTTTCTGGGATGGCCATGGATACACGAGCATAAAATTATACCCTTCACCCTATATAAATGCTTCAAATATGTAAACAGTAGGAGAGAAGTCAAAATAGAGGATGCTAACCTCAACCCATTCAAAGGTATTGAAGCCTATTTTGCTGACTTTGCACTTTATACACCGGAGTATATGAAAGAAGAAGCTAATCAAGCTAGTGATGAAGTTGAAGACACCCTAAAAGAAAAGCCTTTGATAATCTGAGTCAAAGGACACACTACTCTTCCAACTCCTTCGAAACCTCTCGACATCAAGCTGCACAAATCACCTACATTGGTCATCAACCTTCGATGCAATGAACAGCCAAAACTGGAGAATGAGCCCCTTGTTATCGACCTTCTTCGTAACAAAAAACCAATATCAGTGAATCAACCCCTAGTCATTAATCTTGCCAAGCCTCCTTTCAAGGCTGAAGATTATGCTGACTATGTGGAAGATGAATAAATCTTGTATTTCATGAATAACGAAGACACTACTTCGCACTACGTTGATGTTGAACCCTTTGCTAAAAAATAGTTGGAGGCTCTTTATCTCTACGAACCTCTGTCCATACTCGTGGCATCTCCATTTGAATATAGTTCATTATATGAACAATATGAGGATGCATACTTTATATTCCCAGCAAGACAGGACAAGCAACGTCAGACAATTTTTGGCAACGCTAGAAACAAAAAGTGCATTAGGAATAATGATTCTAACGAGTATATTGGAAAGATACAACCATATCGTTACAGCCAACCAGCCAAGAATATTATTCAATGGATAGACTACAACTTAAAATCTGGTTTGGGACTAAAATATGGAAAAGGCAGACAAACTACTATATGTTACTGCTATCCAAAAGGCAAGCCAAAAATATACTACCAACGGACTGGTCATAGTTTGGGCTATATTACACCACCAACAAGTCCTAAAAGTTCAGAATCGAAAGAAAAGATGCATTCTCATTCCTCTGACTCATTATTGTGGGATTTTGATGAAAACATTGATGACTTATTCAAATAGACTTTCTCTATAACTATGGTGTCAACTGTCCCAGATGATAAAGATGTTGAACTATTGGAACTATTCGAAAATGATCCATAGGCATAATAAATGGATACTCAATGGAAGCTTCAGGTTGAGCAACGTGAACCACATACAGAGGATGAAATAGTCCAAATTGATGTAGGAGAAGAATCTTTCCCAAGACCAATCTTTATTAGCAAGTGTCTTCCTAAAAAAGATTAACACGTTTTATTCCAGCTAATAAAGGAGTATATCGATGTCATCGCCTGGAGTTACGAGGATATGCTTGGCCTAGATCCTCAAATAGCCATACACAAGTTCAATATTTTTTTGAATTCTAAACCTGTGAAACAATAACAACGACGATTTCATCTGGATATGATGGATGCAATTGAAGCAGAGGTCATGCCCCGATCTTTCGCAGGATCGACCATCCCCGCAAGGCACAAATTGCCATGCTAGCGCTCCAGCGGGACGATGGTGCCCATATGGATGTGATATCGTTCGAGCACAACTTGCGTCCGTGCAAGGCCATGATCTGAACAGGCAGTAAAATATCTAAGCCACAAAGTAGCACAGATAGTACTAATGCAATGGAATAGGAAATCAAACAGGTGATTGGTAATAAGTTTACAGAGTCATCATAGCAGAAGCATTGAATAAAACAAGTATGGAAATAAAATAAGCACTTTATTGATATTGAATCAGTGTTACAAGCGGCACTAGGCTGTGATTACAAGTCGCTGAAGCCCTCTCTCTCGAAATAATAAAAGCGTGCCAAGTGGCTAAAATTATAGAATGATACATAGGCGATATTCCAATATCTAATCTTCTATATGTACTTCAGCTCCGGATGCAGCACTCCAAGGCTCCAGAGCAAACTCCATGCCTTAGCACACACGAAGGGGGGTTTCCGTACCGAACGAGGTTCTTCCACACCCTACAAGCAATCTAGTGGATTATCAGTACATAAATGCAATGGTGGGGAGGCTTCTCGCCCGCTCGACAATTCCAAACATGTTATATAGGTTTCGTGCACCATCTATTAAGTTATCTTTCTAGTCTTGTCTTAGGATCAGTTTTATGGCATAATAAAAATCCTAACTCGTATGGCAATGCATCGTACGATATAAGAGTAACACGACAAGACTTACCAACTTACCATTCATCCTTCCATGTCCAAGGTAAACCAAGTTAAATCAAGCACGAATATATATAATAAAATCCAAGGAATCGCATAAGCAAACACAAGTATCACGAGCGGGTTCTAACTCAGGTGCACGAGTTACACGAATTACTCATATTGTGTTATACTTAGGTGGATTGCAATAGATTGCTCAGATATTCAAATTACTGATATTCATTCAGGTATTCCAGATTACTCGATGCGATGCAATAACTCGTACGCGAATTGCCGCTAAGCGAGGATGACTTAAGCTAAATATATAGGAGGTCATCGGCACGACGACTAGAGGATGGTGTAGTCTCAGGGCAGAAATGGTGTGCAAGCAAGAACAGGGGGCATTACATACATCCCTCCTGACACAGGCGACTACAATTAGGAGGTTATGACTGGTCAGATCGGCCCCGGTGCTCCGGTAACAATCCACGGAACAAGATGCCAAAATCTCCCTTGTGCACCAAGTTGTCCATGACCATGCATGTCTCTAATCTTCCAGGCCTCTAGTACAGGTTTAAATTAGTATCTTATCAGGTACAAGTTCAAGTTAGGATTTTGCCAGTACAAGTTTAAGTTAAGGCAGGATTGGTCACAAATATATCGACTCTCGAGCAATCAATTCATTACATGGACGAGTATTGCTTAACTTGACAGGATGTAGGCCCTTCGTTCAGGAACTGCCTTGGCGACCTAACCATCCCGAATACTTTTAGGTTTATACATACATGGAATGACTATTAGATAGTCTTTCGGTGAATTAGATGAATGCAAGACACGGATCGTATCACCTAATCGTGGCATGAATTACAACAAGCATAGCGAATATGTAAAGCAGACAAGTATTGAAACAGTGTTCAAACATAAGAATAAGTAACTTATGGTAAAGTCTACTTTAGAATATAAGCGATTACGCTAGCACGGGTCTAAGGGGTAGTGCAAGGAGTAAAATCGTACAGGGGCATATCATGCTGCATAATCTATAAGACGAGCAGTGGAAACATGTGAAGTAGTATACTACAAAGAGTATATAATGATCTACTCGAAGCATTAGCGGAGTCTACTAGCACGAAGCTAAGGTAGCATGCGAGGGTCTAATTATAAGCCAAGTTTCATTTACATATTCTAACACAAGCAATACAAGATAGGATTATTTCCTTAGGTAGATGCGTTGTATTCTTTATTAGTATGCAAGGGGTGATTCACCTAGCGACTAGCATGTAACGTCTATATTTTATTTGTGCAGGCTAAGCAAAGACAGGTTCATCGTAGCCACCCACCTTAGCGATAATTTGCCTCGGTCGAGGGATACTCCGAGCGTCTTTGAAAGTTTAAGTCTTAACTCCTGAAGGGCAAGTCTAAAATCTTTGGCCTCAAGCAAGTCTTCTCGCTGAGCAAAGCGGGTCGGATCGTCGCACTAGTATCGTTTGAATCGGCTCTCCGCTTGAGCAAAATAGGTCATTATAGCAGAAGTCAAAAAACTCATAGCATATTGCTTCATTCGAGAAAAGCAACATCCTGAATGGGTAGCCAATGTCATTCTAGTCATGAAGAAAAATGGAATGGTTTGGGTCTGCATAGATTATCGAGATCTGAACTAGGTCTGTCCAAAAGACAAATTTTCTCTTTCCATCATAAATGTTATGATCGAAAATACATGCAAATTTGAACGTATGTCCTTCATGGATGGATTTTTTGGATACAATCAAATTAAGATATCACCTGATGATGAAGAATATATTTTTTCGCACACTGTTGGGAGTTTACTGTTATACAGTCATGCTCTTTGGTTTGAAGAATACGGGTGTAATATATTAACGAGCCATGAGTACAATTTTTCAAAAGCATTTATGAAAAATAGTAGAATGCTACGTGGATGATATTGCTGTCAAGATTTATCTTAAAGATGATAACCTTAAAGATATGAAGACTGTGTTCGAATTGATACGCCACCACCAATTAAAGCTGAATCCATCTAAATTCTTTCTAGAAGTCTCCGGTGGCAAGTTCCTCGGTTTTGTTCTAACTTCTAAAGGTATTCACATTGACCCTGATAAAACCAAAGCAATGCTATAAATACAGCCTCCACGTAATCTCAAAGAACTTTGTGGTCTGCAAGGCCATCTGGCATACATTAGGAGATTTATCTCCAATCTCTCGGGATGATGTTGACCCTTCACTTAGTTAATTAAGAAAGACGTATCCTTTGTCTGGAACAGAGCATGTCAATAAGCATTCGACGACATCAAACGATATTTAACAAATCTGGCAGTTTTGATGTCTCTGATCATAGGTAAACCCTTTTGTTGTATGTTCCAATAATGGATCACTCCATAGGAACTCTTCTTGCACAGAAGAGTAACGAAGGACATGAACAGGCGATCTATTATCTCAGTTGCATGATGGTCGACGCTGAACATCAATACAATTTAGTGGAAAAAGAATGCCTCGCCTTGATGTTTGTTATTCAGAAGATAGGAAATTATGTGTCATATTAAACCATTCATGTCATATCCAAAGTAAATCTTCTTCGGGTATTGATGACTAAGCCATGAACACTAAATTCTTCTTTAGCCACATGGGCAATGTTGCTATCACCTTATAATATGGTATATGTCCCACAAAAAGCAGTGAAGGTGTCATCTTCCATGGCCATATTAGACTCTAAGACTTCATCTATGATATCAGATCAGGGGAGAATACAAGGTTCGGCAAGAAGACCTCATCCCTTATCATCAAGCAATAATCGAACTAGCTTTTAGGATTCTTCATCGAACATGTGCCTCGGTTACAAAATATGGAAGCAGATGCTTTGGCCGGCTTAGCAGCATCATTGGTCGTTCCCCTAAAGAGACGACACTCAATTATGCTAATAGGACGAGAATTATTTTGTATAAAAAAATAACTTGCACGTTGAACAGAGTTATGTCATAAAGTCAACTTCCATGGATAAAGATTGGAGAGACACTTTTATAGACTACGTCGCTTATAAAATTCTTCCAAAAAATCGGAAAGAAGCCACTTCTATTAAAAGAAATTCACTCTGATTCTACTATGAAGCCTCATCCAAAACATTATATCGTCGTTCTTATAAGGGATTAATGCTACGTTATATTTCCAACCCTGAAGCTAGACAATCACTCTGTGAAGCTCATGATGGCATCTGTGGAGCACATCAGCCAGTTCCTAAATTATAAGACCGTCTCAGAAGAATGGGTTATTATTGGCCCACCATGGTGGAAGATGCTTTAGACTACACCCATAAATGCAAGTCATGCCAAATCTATGCTAATTTTATCCACCAACCAACAGAGTTCTTACACCCTAAATCTACCTCCTGGCGTTTTGAAGCTTGGGGAATGGATATTATTGATCCGATCAGCCCATATTCTTCTAGAGGACATCAGTTTATACTTACAATAATCGATTACTTCTCCAAATGGGAAAAAACAGTCCTGCTCATCGAAGTTAAGATGTCCATCATAATTAACTTCGTCAAACACCATGTTATTTACCATTTTGTCGTTCCCCGGAGGACAATACATGACAAAGGACTACAATTCACAAGTCAAATATTTTACCGATTATGTTATAAGAATCGAATCCAAAATTTAGCATCTACGGCCTAAAATCCAGCAGCCAACGGCTTAGCGAAAGCCTTCAACAAGACCATAATCAAACTCCTTAATAAGTTTGTCTTATCCAACAAACGTGATTGGAATGAGAAACTCGGGGAGTGTTTATGGGCTTATCGTACAACAGTTCAAACTCTAACTAGTTGTACACTATTCTCTTTGGTCTATGGATGTGAAGCAGTTCTTCTGCTCAAAATCCAGATACCTTCTCTTAGAAAAGTTATTACTAATGAGATAACAATAGAGAATAATGACCGATTGTGCCTGTAAGAATTAGAAGCATTGGATGAAAAGTACATGTACGTTCAACAGCGTATTGACCTATTCCAAGCACGTATTTTTAGAGCTTTTAATCCAAAAGTTAAGAAAAAAATTGTAGAAGCATGGAAAATGTGCATCCATGCGTCCGACATTCATGCGCTCCAAAATAAAACTCAATAGATGTTGGACCGCATGGACACCATGAGGCCCAGAAAAGGGACACCTATGCGGTCCAAACGAGCATACTGACAACTAGCCGCAGGTCGATCTGACATGACGTCCTGACAACAAAGATGGCGCCTGACACGGAATTCTGACAAAAAAGATTTTCCTGATCACCTCGAAGGACGAGAACACACTAAGAGATAGAAGTTCCAAGGATAGTGCAGAGCCAAATGTACAACACAACAAAAGATTCCATGCGGCTCTGGCCCATGCGTCCCAGACTCCAAACGTCCCATACGGTTCTGGCCTATGCGTTCTAGACTCCATGCGGTTCATGTATCTCTGGACCCATGTATTCCAGACCTCATGTGTCCCGTGCGTCTTTGGGCATATGTGTCCTAGATTTTATATTGACCTAATCTTGCTGTTACAACTGAGTGATTCTATCCAACGAAATAGCGACCGTGTGTCAATTTGACCATCGCGCCAACAACAGATGAGAACCATACAGATATTCAGCAACAAGCACATCTTAACAAATATCCACGTAACAGCTGAAGCCCTGATTCTTGTGCATAGTTGTAACTCCTTTCTAGTAGGAAAAGATACGTGGCAACTCCCAACGTCCATGAGGCCCAAAATCCATTTGTCCACTGAACAACTATAAATAACAGGGTATTACCCTCATAAAACAGAGGCTGGCTATCTGCGGATTTATACTCAAGTGAGAAAGAAGAGCTTTTGTATCATATCGTCCACAGAGTAAAGAGAGTTGCTACACTCCTAACCCTCCATCGTCACCCCCAAAAAAATAATTTTGTACTTAGATTGTCTTCTAGGACTTTTCTTTGTACTTTCTCTAGTTTATTCAATTAAATCAAGTTCTTTTCAACTTTTGTATTTAATGGCAAACACGATGGCGACTCTGTTGGGGACATCCTTCTCCTCTGTTGAGAAGTCGGTGACGTAGTCCGATGCGGCCAAGCTTGTCTCGACACAAAAGATGCTAGTGGACCGCTTTGACCAGCAAGTGTTCAAAGAAATACTCACGGAAGAAAATGCTAATCCTTCGCCAAGGATAGCCAAGCCGAAGAAGAAATATAGAATATGGGTGGCCAAGGACACTGCGCCTCACCCAGCTGTAGAGCAGATGCTTCCAGCCTCTCACTCTGTTTCCAATGACGATCGTCGGATGTGTCACTACCATATTTCTAGAATAGGGCTTTTTTTGTCAATTGCCATATTTACTTTATTGTGTTAATATATTGTATGATATGTTTATTATACAAATTATTTGGTGTTCTTTAATGCATGGGTTAATGGACTAGACCTAAGAATCCACTAGATAAACCCTTTGACAAATCCCTATTTTAAATTAGCATCTAGTTTAAACCACTTAATGTGTGACTAAACCCCTTTAATTAATTAGTTCTTTATGACAAGTCATGAAGAGAAAAATAGACTCTTTGCATTAGAATCCCTAACCCTAACCCTAGTCCTATATAATTAGAGGGAGCCTCCCTCAAGCCTCTCTTCATTCATGAAGAAAACCCTAAGAATAGCCTCCACTTAGAAATTATTTTTTCCTTCCTCAAATTCTAGGATTTCTAGCCCTAGAAACCCTCATTTCTTCCCCATCAAGAGAGACCTAGGAGCTTGGACCAAGGAGGCTTGGAGAAGGAGAAGCTACATTGGGAATCCATCTCCCAATAGGTGAAAATTCGAAAAAAACCTCATTTAAATTCTGTTTTAATATTTGTTGGCCATTAGGAGCCCACTCATTGATCTAGGGATGAGTTTTTAGGGAGAGCATGAGACTCTTGTGGTTGCATGATATTTTCTTATGGTGTCACTAGGTATATTTAGGTTTTGTGATCCAATGATGCATTTTCCATAATTTTTTTATAGCCCTAATTATAGAGATACGTATTCTTGCATGTTTGCATCATATACGTAGAGGTTTGGTTTCGATTTGGGGTTTTAAGTATTAGGTATTCATGAGTAATCATGTGAACCCCATTTTCAGTCCCCTAGGTGTTTGTAGGAATGCTTTATAGGGGGAATACCTTATTATATAACCTAGTTTCTTATGCACTTTGATATGTATATATATATATATATGAATGTGTAGATATATATATACGCATATGTGTTATTGTATATGTATATCGATGGGGATTTCTACATGTACAGTCGTATTTTCTACCGACTATGCAGTGGTGTATCATTAGAAGTCGGGTTTTTGTGCATTGCGCACTGAGTTTTAGTGTATCAGTAGATATATGGAGGTGAGTTATATTGTGCTGTGAACTGTGCAATTGGGTGTGTGTGAGTGCACCAGTGTATGTTATTGTGGCTGACAGTACAGTGGGAATCGAGTTCTCGGTGTGTCAGTCGTGTATCTCAGTGAGTGAACTGTGAGTGCCAACTTTTTCCCCTGTGAGTGAATGTTGTGTGTGACGCAGTGTATCATGTATCAGTGAACGAGCAGTCAGTTCAGTGAGGTGTATGAGTTCTGTGGGTGCAGAGATTGTATCTGTGTGTCAGCGAATCGAGTGAGTGTTATGAATAGGGGTGTGTGCCTGTGTTGGGGAGGGAAGGAGAATCGGGTTCAACAATTAGTGATGTATTTGGTGTCTGTGAGATTCCCAGTGTGAGTGTGCATAGGTGCTAGCTTAATGTTAGTGTTGGTTTTATGAATATACATACCTATATGTATGAGTATTGGGTAATGCATTAGTCAGGTGTCTGATAATAGGTATCAGTGGTTTTCAAAGAGCAGTAGGATACACTGATACTTCAGTGTATCAGTAGGATTTTCAGGTTCTGGTTATCAGTGCATCAGTCCAGTTGTGAGTGACTGTGGGTGTTTAGTGTATCAGTATTTTTTGTGTCTATGGAGTTCAAGTGCAGTGAGAATCAGTTCACTGTGTCAGTTCTTGAGTGTCAGGGAGTTATATATGTAGGAGTGTCAGTTCAGTTAGTGTTTTGGGAGGAATAGCAGTAGGTTATAAGAGTGGTGTAGTTGTTCTATATGTTGTCTTGTGTACCCATGTAAGTGTATTAGTTAGTTGGTCCTAAGTATCAGTGCAATACATCATTTATCCATACAACAAGGTTAGACAACTGCTAATAGCAGCAATAGAATTACGAGTGGTCAATTATAACTTGTCTATGGACTTAAGGTTCCACGTTATAGTTTATATAGAGGGTTGAGTTGGTATTTTAGTCAGGTTATGCACTTAAGAAGAATTGGGGTATGAGGCATTATTAGTTGGCCAAGGTGGTGTGAAGAAACTCAAATTACAGGAATGATTTAGGTTGTGTCTAATTGCAGATTCCTATTTCAGGCAGGGATTAGTTGAGACATAGGTACAGGGTACAAGTGCACAGTTTGAGAGTGACCGAGTGTCAGCACTTGGAGACACAGCAACTGGGAGCAACCTACAGTTTGAGTAGAGTGATTTCAGTCAAGGCACAACAACTGGGAGTGCAGCATCAGCACACTGAGCCATCACAGAGGTATTCGAGCGAGGTATCAGTCACTGCTGTGTAATGAACAGCACAACAAGGGGGGATCTTAGAGTATTATGATAGAGTGAGGAGTATCAGTTCGTATCATGAAAGTAGGTTAGTTAGTAGTAAGTTCCAGTCTTGTAGTATTTATGAGTTTCAGTAGAGTGTAGGTAAGTAAATAGAATGCATGGGTTCAATGTGAGGTAAAGGTATTGGATGTTGGATTACACACTAGGACAAGGATAATAGTTAGGATATTGATTTGAGGAGTAGGATTTGATCGTGGTACCATGTGCCAAGTGTGAGTATCATGAATGTTAGCTAAGATACTTATATAGCTAAGGTAATACCTAGATAAAATAGGTATATAGGTGTTATGAGTACACCCTAGTGTTTATAACTAAGTATGACAAATAATTAGCTAGTGTGAGACTAGTATTGACCAGTAGACCTTAGTATGACCTAGAAGCCTCATATTTAATTAGTTAATCATGCTCATTCCTTTAATTCATTATTTTGACATTGATATTCTATAATTAGGTCATTGTGATCCCGCCTTGGACATTGATCCTCACACCTTCTCCAGGATCACAGGCGAGTATATTCTCTGACAGTTTTTATTATGTTGATTAATTCTATAATTCTAGTTGTATAGTATACTTGATCCTGACACTGTGGATATACGGATTAGCATCATAGATATCTGTCATGAGGAGTCGTGATTGGAATCCATTGTGCTAGCTGGGGATGGAGAAATATGAGCAGATTATGTGATCATATCCCACCTTACATGCATCATAGCTCACCCCACACATCACGTTGGGTGTAGCCTGACCATTTATATGCCTTATAGCCTGTTATATATTATTAGCCCGACTATTGCTTGCATCATAGCTAACCAGATGATTATCCTGACCTCAGATGTATCATAGCCAATCATATATAACAAGCCTGATCTTGTCCCAAGCCGATCACATAATAAACTGATATTTCAAACACTTAGCCAGATATTTTATTTCTTACTTTAGTTCACTTGTTCTAGCATTCACTTATATTTTTATTCATTGCTAGATGTACTATTGCTGATTATATATTCTCCAGTATTCCATACTTCCAGCATTACTTTCATCTTGTATTTCCTTACATTGTCTTTATAGTTTTGTCAATATAAATTAAACTGTTGTTTAGTGTTTGTACTTTGCTCCAATCCTGACTGGATAACATTTTTCAGAAGACTTGGAGGACTTCTGTCCTAGCCACTATGGCCCGGACGTAGAGGGAGAGTATATACCAGAGATCCTAGAGGAGTCCCTCTCCTTAGAGGAGACACCACCTGCAGGCATTTAGACCGTCCTATTTATGTATCATTGTTCTACAAACTGAGACATGGGTTGTATTTATTATTGAGACTTTTTCATGGACAACTAGACTCTAGACTTGTGTTGTACTATGTGGTTGTGTTTGACTCATGTCAGTACTCTTTATCTTTATATCTCGTTATGCCATTTATTTCCCATAGTCTTTGTGATTGAGTATATATTAAATTGTTGATCAATGTATTATCATTGTCCTCCCTATGGAGTTGAGATTATTGACAGGTTATGAGTTATGTTTGGTAGTCTTGAGACCTAAACAACATTCTACCGCCGATGCTGTGGCGTAGGCTAGACGTACCCATGGCTCATGTCCAATTTTTTGGTGTGGGTCATGACACATTTTTAGTGGTGGCCTATGCTGGTCGAGATTCGCATTTAAAACGATATCATAGTGGTGCTCGCTTAGAGTATTGCTATGAGCCTGTTTTAGGAAATAGGATTTAGGCTGAGAGTATGCTCAATCACAATTAGGAAATTTATGATCCTTATAATGTTATTCTGAATAATTGTTTCCTTTAAATTTTACAGTCCTTCCTTGATGATATCGTATCTGTTGTCTTAATTGTTTCTTTCGGTCTGTCTTCAGGATGCCGCCGAAGACTAGGTCCTTGAGATTGGGGCCATCAGCATCAGAGAGGTCTGCCACCTCTCGACCTGATGGACAGATATTTGGGGTTCCTCCTACATCTCATGTTCCTGTGGGAGTATCTGCACTTTTTGGGGGTCCTCCTCCCCCACCTGTTCCGAGGGTTGCCGCAGCCGTGAAGGAGCACCTTCCACCACTACCGACTCAGTTTCCCGAAAGTATGCCCGTTTATGGGGCACAGATATTTGCGCTGATCCAGGGCATGGTAGATGCTCAGAGGACATCAACAGAGGCTCAGCGAGTCCAGACTGAGGCTCAGAAGGTGCAGGCGAAGGCGCACCAGGCACAGACAGAGCTGATGAGAGAGAGCATGGAGAATGCTCATCAGGTGGCTCTCTAGCGCTGTGGAGAGAGTTGTACAACACCAGCAGCATCCTGGCCAGCAGCATCAGAGGTCGGGTACTATAGTGGAGTTCAAGAGGATGATGCCTCGGGAGTTCAAGGTTACCGAGGGGATACTCTACGCTGACGACTGGCTAGAGGATATAGAGAAGAACTTGCGCTTGGCGCATATTCCAGAGATTCTTCAGATCGAGGCCGCCGGCAGTCAGATGTTTGACATTGCGCTGACATGGTTTCGACTGAGCCGTGACTCATTGTTGGGGGAGTTACTTGGGAGGCCTTGAAAGAGCTCTTCAAGGAGAAGTTCTTCCTTGTTGTAGCCCTGGGAGCCTTGGAGAGTCAGTTCCATGACTTGGTCCAAGAAAGCATGTCAGTCGACGAGTACGCCACGGAGTTTTGTCGTCTGAGTCATTTTGCGCCATCGATGATTCGAAACCTAGGAGATAGGGCCTGGAAGTTCAGAAAGGGGCTGACAAGGGAGATCAAATCTCGCACTTTAAGATGTCGCACTGCTACATTCGAGGGCATTCTGATGGATGCCCAGATTGCTGAGGATGACTTGGACCTCAGGCCCAAGAGAGGAAGCGACACTTCAGGAGGAGCGAGCGGGAGTGCGGGACCGTCCAAGCATCCACACTTTTAGCAGCAACAAAGGCCGTACCAGCAACAGCATCAGTAGCACCAGGCACCAGCTCGAGGACACACCAAGCCGCAGCAGCCACAGAGGCAGACTCAGCCTGCTGTCCAGTGTGCGTACTACGGGAAGGCAGGATACACTAGGGACATCTGTAGGAAGAGGTTGGGTATATGCTTGTCCTTTGGATCATCAGCACATCAGCTGAGGGACTGTCCATCTATTCAAACTCGTCCAGGTCAGGTTGGAGCAGCAGCTCAAAGGGGACCAGGCAGGGTACCTACTGTACCAGGAGGCCAGCCGAGGGGACCTTCACTTCCACCGCAGCAGCAGAGGTTTGCTCAGCACTAGCAGTAGCAGAGAGGTGCACCCCAGGGACGAGCATACGCCATGACGATCGAGGAGGCCGAGCCAGCCGGAGACGTGATTTCAAGTTCAGTTCTTCTCGATTCCATTCCAGCACTTGCATTATTTGATTCTGGCACTTTCTATAGTTTCGTGTCTGTATCTTATGCTCTTACGCATTATTTAGAGGTGGAACCATTAGATAGGACTTACAAGATCATGACTGGAGGAGGCATTATCCTAGTCCGTGATTATTGCAAGGACCAGAGAGTATCATTGGGAGGCCAAGAGTTGAGCGTGTGCTTACTCGTCATGCCACTTCTGGGATACGATATTGTACTCGAAATGGACTGGTTGAGTAGGCACCATACTACTATAGATTGTCATGGAGGCAGAGTAGTATTTCGACAGCCAGGAGAGCCAGAGTTCGAGGTAGCCAGAGGAGCAGCGGAGCAGAGCAGAGGTACTTTTTGTGGAGCCAGGATGAAAGAAGAGGAGTTACCACATCTACTGATAGCGGAGTTCCTGGATGTATTTCCAGAAGAGTTGCCAAGCTTGCCGCCAGAAAGAGATGTTGAATTCTCTATAGACTTGGTACCAGGAGCGGAGCCCATTTCATAACACATCTATAGAGTCAACAACAGCGAGCTGGCAGAACTGAAGAAGCAAGTTGAGGAGATACAGGACAAAGGCTTCATCAAATCCAGTTCATCACTATGGGGAGCTTCGGTATTATTCGTACCGAAGAAGGACGGCACGATACGCATGTGTATCGATTATAGAGCTCTGAATAACCTCACTATGAAGAACAAATACCCGCTGCCGAGGATAGATGATCTTTTCGATCAGTTAAGTGGAGCGAAGGTGTTTTCAAAGATAGACTTGAGGTCAGGTTATCACCAGGTGAAGGAGAAGAGAGAAGACATACCGAAGATAGCCTTTTGGACCAGATATGGCCAGTTTGAGTTCATGGTAATGCCGTTTGGTTTAACCAATGCACCTGTAGTATTCATGAACTTGATGAACAAGGTGTTCCACCAGTACTTTGATAAGTTCGTGGTGGTGTTCATCGACGACATTCTTGTGTATTCGAATACCCCAGAGGAGCACGAGGAGCACCTGAAGATGATCTTGGAGACTCTCAGGAAGGAGGAGTTATACGTGAAGCTTTCAAAGTGCGAGTTCTTCCTTGACAAGGTTGAATTTCTTGGACATGTGGTGACGGGTGACGGAATCTCAGTTAACCCAAAGAAGATCGAGGCAGTGGAGTCGTGGGCTACCCCCAGTTCGGTAACTGAGATCAGGATTTTTTTGGGCTAGCAGGATACTACAGGAGGCTTGTGCAAGACTTCTCTAGGATTACAGAGCTAATGACTAGGCTGACCAAGAAAGATGTGGATTTTGTCTGGACGGAGGATTGCCAGGCCGCATTTGATGAGCTAAAAAAGAGATTGACGACAGCCCAAGTTTTGACGTTGCCATCAGGGACAGGTGGTTTCACTATCTACAGTGATGCTTCAGGAAAGGATTTAGGTTGTGTTCTTCAGCAGCACGGGAAGGTAATTGCCTATGCTTCCAGGCAATTATGCGCTCATGAAAAGAACTACCCTACCTATGATTTGGAGTTTGCAGCGATTATATTCGCTCTAAAGCTGTAGAAACACTATCTGTACGGAGAGCATATGGAGATCTTCACAGACCACAAGAGCTTGAAATATGTGTTTACACAGAAGGAGCTGAACATGAGGCAGAGGAGGTGGTTGGAGTTGATGAAGGACTTCGATATCTCATTACAGTACCACCCAGGAAAGGCCAACGTAGTCGCCGATGCCTTGAGCAGGTATCCGATGGCTATGTACTTGACGACAGATAGACATTTGTTGGCTGATCTGGAAAGCTTGGGAATTGAGGTGCTAGTTCCCGGTATCGAGATACAGATATGGGGATTACAGATACAGTTCGAGCTGATAGACAGAATCAGAGCTATGTAGTATGATGATGAGACTCTGAGGAATATCAGGGCACAAGTTCGGACGGGATTGATAGACGACTTCACTATTGCAGATGATAGATCTTTACGGCATGGCACGAGGATGTGTGTGCCAAGTGGAGAGCTGCATGAAGAAGTTTTACAGAAGACACATCGCTCTCAGTACTGGATACATCCCGGTGCGAACAAGATGTATCGAGATTTGAGGGAGCACGTATAGTGGTATGGTATGAAACACGAGGTAGCACACTTCGTATCCCGGTGTCTAGTGTGCCAGCAGGTAAAGGCGGATCGGCAGAGGCCAGGTGGATTGCTTCAGCCTTTACCTATCCCAGAGTGAAAGTGGGAGCACGTGACCATATATTTCGTTTCAGGGCTTCCGCGTTCTCCAGGAGGAAAGTACGCAATTTGGGTCATCGTGGATAGGTTGACCAAATCAGCCCACTTCTTACCCTTCAAAGTGGGTACATCGATAGAGAGGCTAGCAGAGATGTACGTGTGACAGATTATCAGATTACATGGGGTTCCTGTGAGCATCGTCTCAGATCAGGATAGCCATTTCACTTCCCACTTCTGGAGGAGTCTGCAGGCTAGCTTGGGCACTCAGCTCAAGTTCATTACCGTATACCACCCCCAAACAGACGGGCAGTCTGAAAGGACTATTCAGACTCTTGAGGATATGCTACGCACTTGCGTTCTAGATCTCGGAGGTTCTTGGAAGGATCATCTGCACCTAGTAGAGTTTGCTTACAATAACAACTATCAGGCCAGCATTGAGATGTCACCATTCGAGGCTCTATATGGACGAAGGTGTCGCACACCGTTATCTTGGGATGACGTCGGAGAGAGAGCCTTGTTAGGACCAGAAATAGTCATGGATGCAGCAAAAAATGTAAAACTCATCAGAGACAGACTGCGAGTGGTACAGGACAGACAGCGACATTGGGCCCACAGCCACCGTAGACCCCTAGAGTTTCAGGTATAGGTTTGTTGTTATTCTGGCTTGTGATTATTTTATTTTAGATTGCGTGTTAAGACTGTTTTGTTCTAGGTTGGCGATCTGGTGTTCCTACGAATTTCTCCAACATGGGGCATGATTCGTTTTGGTAGAGGCGGGAAGCTTAGTCCACGTTACATCAGACCTTTTGGTATTCTTGCGAGGGTCGGTGTAGTGGCCTATAGAATAGACTTGTCATCTGTACTAGAGGGAGTACATGACGTGTTCTACGTGTCGCAGCTGAGACGGTATGTGGCAGATCCTAGTCACGTACTAGATCACTCGGAGATCGAGGTTGGTCCGACTCTCAGCTATCCTGAGCAGCCCATAGAGATCTTGAATCACAGACAGAAGGTGTTGCGAAACCAGACTATTCCTTTGGTTCGTGTTGCATGGAGACATCACTCTTCAGGCGAGTCGGCCTGGGAGAGAGAGGACGAAATGCCCGAGCAATAGTCGCATCTCTTCGAGACTTGAGGTATAACTCCTTGTCTGATTTTGTTCTTGTTCTAGTTCGATTCAATTTCGAGGACAAAATTTTTTTTTAGGAGGGTAGACTTGTCACTACCACATTTCTAGAATAGGGCTTTTTTTTGTCAATTTCCATATTTATTTTATTGCGTTAATATATTATATGATATGTTTATTATACAAATTATTTGGTGTTCTTTAATGCATGGGTTAATGGACTAGACCTAAGAATCCACTAGATCAACCCTTTGACAAATCCCTATTTTAAATTAGCATCTAGTTTAAACCACTCAATGTGTGACTAAACCCCTTTAATTAATTAGTTCTTCATGACAAGTCATGAAGGGCAAAATAGACTCTTTGCATTAGAAGCCCTAACCCTAACCCTAGTCCTATATAATTAGAGGGAGCCTCCCTCAAGCCTCTCTTCATTCATGAAGAAAACCCTAAGAATAGCATCCACTTAGAAATCATTTTTTCCTTCCTCAAATTTCAAGATTTCTAACCCTAGAAACCCTTATTTCTTCACCATCAAGAGAGACCTAGGAGCTTGGACCAAGAAGGCTTAGAGAAGGAGAAGCTACATTGGGAATCCATCTCCTAATAGGTAAAAATTCGGAAAAACCTCATTTAAATTCTGTTTTAATTGTTTGTTGGCCATTAGGAGCCAACCCATTGATCTATGGATGAGTTTTTATGGAGAGCATGAGACTCTTGTGGTTGCATGATGTTTTCTTATGGTGTCACTAGGTGTATTTGGGTTTTGTGATCCAATGATGCATTTTCCCTAATTTTTTCGTAGCCCTAATTATAGAGATATGTATTCTTGCATGTTTGCATCATATATGTAGAGGTTTGGTTTCGATTTAGGGTTTTAAGTATTAGGTATTCATGAGTAATCATGTGAACCCCATTTTCATCCCCTAGTTGTTTGTAGGAATGCTTTATAGGGGGAATACCTAATTATATAACCTAGTTTCTTATGCACTTTGATATGTATATATATATATATGAATGTGTAGATATATATATATACGTATACGTGTTATTGTATATGTATATCGATGGGGATTTCTACATGTGCAGTCATATTTTCTACCGACTGTGCAGTGGTGTATCACTAGCAGTCGGGTTCTTGTGCATTATGCACTGAGTTTTAGTGTATCAGTAGATATGTGGAGGTGAGTTACATTGTGCTATGAACGGTGCAATTGGGTGTGTGTGAGTGCACCAGTGTAAGTTATTATGGGTGACAGTACAGTGGGAATCGAGTTCTCAGTGTGTCAGTCGTGTATCTCAGTGAGTGAACTATGAATGCCAACTTTTCCCCTGTGAGTGAATGTTGTGTATGACCAGTGTATCATGTATCAGTGAACGAGCAATCAGTTCAGTTAGGTGTGTGATTCTGTGTATGCACAGATTGTATATGTGTGTCAATGAATCGAGTGAGTGTTTTGAATAGGGGTGTGTGCCTGTGTTGGGGAGGGAAGGAGAATTGGGTTCAGCAGTTAGTGAAGTGTTTGGTGTCTGTGAGATTCCCAGTATGAGTGTGCATAGGTGATAGGTTAATATTAGTGTTGGTTTTGTGAATATACATACCTATATATATGAGTATTGGGTAATGCATTAGTCAGGTGTCTGATAATAGGTATCAGTGGTTTTCAAAGAGCAGTAGGATACACTGATACTTCAGCGTATCAGTCGTGTTTTCAGTTTCTGGGTATCAGTGCATCAGTCCAGTTGTGAGTGACTATGGGAGTTTAGTGTATCAGTGTGTTTTTGTGTCTGTGGAGTTCCAGTGCAGTGAGAATCAGTTCACTGTGTCAGTTCTTGAGGGTCAGGGAGTTATATACGAAGGAGTGTCAGTTCAGTTGGTGTTTTGGGAGGAATAGCAGTAGGTTATGAGAGTGGTGTAGTTGTTCTATATGTGGTCTTGTGTACCCATGTAAGTGTATTAGTTAGTTGGTCCTATGTATCAGTGTAATGCATCATTTATCCACACAACAAGGTTAGACAACTACTAATAGCAGTAGTAGAATTAGGAGTGGTCAATTACAACTTATCTACAGACTTAGGGTTCTACGTTAAAGTTTATATAGAGGGTTGAGTTGGTATTTTAGTCAGGTTATGCACTTAAGCAGTATTGGGGTAGGAGGCATTATTAGTTGGCCAAGGTGGTGTGAAGAAACTCAAATTACAGGAAGTGATGTAGAAGGTTAGGTTGTGTCTAATTACAGATTCCTATTTCAGGCAGGGATTAGTTGAGACATAGGTACAGGGTGCAAATGCACAGTTTGAGAGTGAGTGAGTGTCAGCACTTGGAGACACAGCAACTGGGAGCAACCTGAAGTTTGAGTAGAGTGATTTCAGTCAAGGCACAGCAACTGGGAGTGCAGCATCAGCACACTGAGCCATCACAGAGGTATTAGAGCGAGGTATCAGTCACTGCTGTGCAGTGAGCAGCACAACAAGGGGGGATCTTAGAGTATTATGATAGAGTGAGGAGTATCAGTTCGTATCATGAAAGTAGGTTGGTTAGTTGTAAGTTCCAGTCTTGTAGTGTTTATGATTTTCAGTAGAGTCTAGGTAAGTAAATAGAATGCATGGGTTCAATATGAGGTAAAGGTAATGGATGTGGGATTACACACTCGGACAAGGGTAATAGTTAGGATATTGATTTGAGGTATAGGATTTGATCGTGGTACCATGTGCCAAGTGTGAGTATCATGAATGTTAGCTAAGATACTTATATAGCTAAGGTAAAACCTAGATAAAATAGGTATAGAGGTGTTATGAGTACACCCTAGTGTTTATAACTAAGTATGACAAATAACTAGCTTGTGTAAGACTAGTATTGACCAGTAGACCTTAGTATGACCTAGAAGCCTCGTATTTAATTAGTTAATCATGCTCATTCCTTTAATTCATTATTTTGACATTGATATTTCATAATTAGGTCATTGTGATCCCGCCTTGGACATTGATCCTCATACCTTCCCAGGACCACAGGCGAGTACATTCTCTGACAGTTTTCATTATGTTGATTAATTCTATAATTCTAGTTGTATAGTATACTTGATCCTGACACTGTGGATACACGGGTTAGCATCATAGATACCTGTCATGAGGAGTCATGATTGGAATCCATCGTGCTAGCTGGGGATAGGAAAATATTTGCAGATTATGTGATTATACCCCACCTTACATGCATCATAGCTCACCCCACACATCACCTTGGGTGTAGCCTGGCCATTTACATGCCTCATAGCCTGTTATATATGATTAGCCTGACTATTGCTCGCATCATAGCTAACAAGATGGTTAGCCTGACCTCACATGTATCATAGCCAATCATATATAACAAGCCTGATCTTGCCCAAGCCGATCACATAATAAACTGATATTTTAAACACTTAGCCAGATATTTTATTTTTTACTTCAGTTCACTTGTTCTAGCATTCACTTATATTTCTATTCATTGCTAGATGTACTATTGCTGATTACATATTCTCCAGTATTCCTCTTCCAATATTACTTTCATCTTGTATTTTCTTACACTGTCTTTATAGTTTTGTCAATATAAATGAAACTGATGTTTAGTGTTTATGCTTCGCTCCAATCCTGACTGGATAATATTTTTCAGAGGACTTGGAGGACTTCTGTCCTAGCCACTATGGCCCGGGCGTAGAGGGAGAGTATGTACCAAAGATCCTAGAGGAGTCCCTCTCCCTAGAGGAGACACCACCTGCAGGCATTTAGACCGTCCTATTTATGTATCATTGTTCTAAAAATTGAGACTTAGGTTGTATTTATTGTTAAGACTTTTTGGTGGACAACTAGACTCTAGACTTGTATTGTACTATGTGGTTGTGTTTGACTCATGTCAGTACTCTTTATCTTTATATCTTGTCGTGCCATTTATTTCCCATAGTCTTTGTGATTGAGTATATATTAAATTGTTGATCAATGTATTATCATTGTCCTCCCTATGGAGTTGAGATCATTGACATGTTATGAGTTATGTTTGGTAGTCTTGAGACCTAGACAGCGTTCTACCACCGATCTTGCAGTGTAGGCTGGACGTACCCACGGCTCATGCCCAATTTTTGGGTGCGGGTCATGACAGGATGAACACCCAAAATGTCCACGTCTATACGGCATCCTGGGATAACGCAGAAACTGTTCAACACCCAGACTCTGGCAGAGGAAAACACTATGATACCAAAAGTTCTGGTGCTGAGGCAGTGTCTATACGGCCAAGAAGGAGATCGCATAAGGCTGTCAATGCAGCATCAACTCCCAGCCGCAGACATACGGCTGCATGCGGCCCTGATAGCAACAAAACCTCTGTTTTCGACCGTATCTCATGCGGCATAGATCCTATTTGACCCTCTGAGAATGGCAAAAAATTAAATCTGGACTCTTCATACTATGCGCCTATGGTTACTAAGCTGAAGAAGTTCAGGACAGTACGAGCCCGTCAAGCTCAAACAACAGCTCATACAATCAACCGCCAACAGGCATCGCTAACTATTATGTGAGCCTCTAACGAAAAGTTGTACATGACTGACCCATGCGTCTAGCCCACAGTGACCAATGGACAGGGTCCACCTCAAAAGTCTTCCATCTGTACCTTGGGGCAAGTTCGTGTACGAACCCCAGGACAGGGAGCAAATATAGCACCTGCGCATCCGTGTGCCCTGGATACCCAGACTCACAAAGAGGATGCAAAGGTAAAACACCATTTGCATGATTTGCGTTACGTGATTACTCGCAAGAGCAAAGCAAGGGAAACAACTACGGTATGCTGCGTGCCCTCTCCAAGGCACTGTTGCACCAACATCATTATCAATTGATGATACAATAAAGCGGCAGTACCCACAGACAGGCATTCGGTCTCCAGCGACTGCACCAGAAAGCACACACGCGATAATAACCCGGAGATCAGGTACAAGTACCAGAGGAAGAGGAGTTGTCCTTCGCTTTATGCTACTCAACTAGGAACATTCCCGCCACCATGGAAAGAAATAAGTCAAATACCTCCAGTCCTTCGCTCTCTACTACTGTATCGCGAAGGCGACTACCCGAAGGACTGACGACGACACCTGCGGAAGACATCTTCCAAGGAACCCACTCAAGGAAGAAGCTGTCATCCCCTAGGGTAGTTCTTCCTCAGAACCCTTAGGGGTGGCCCAAGCTGGGGATAGTGTCCCCCTAGATGTATGCAACAATCCGGCATTCTGAAGAGACAACGATTCCTAAAAAATGGACTCCGAGATCCCGAAGGGTAGCTACTCCCACCAAAATGACACAATCTTCTATGTTGGGGGTAGTATCCCCTCTGAATCCGAGGATGACACAACGTCACCCGCCATCCTTAAAGACTACTCACTACAAGGGTATAAAACGGAAAGTACGACATCCACTGCCCCATTCATTTCTCCCCATTTGCGGACGGTATACATGGCCAGAGATGACCATGACGACCCTATTAACTGGCAGCACCTCGAGGTTCTCGAGGCCATAATGCATACAATGAGTGCATCAATGCAAGCTCTGACCCAGACAATGCTAGAAATTAAGGCAAATATGGCCTCCCAGCCAACAAGGGCCTCTGGGCAAGCAAACTTGGACCCCGCGACCAACGGGGATTCAAACACGACCGCTCCGCCCGTGGGCGATGATCCTGAAAAGTGATAGTTACAAGTGGTATCAGTGTGTGAGGTATCAGTGGCAGGGGAAACACATATGTGCATGGTGTGCACAAGCTTGTGCTCGAGATTGCAGCTAAGAGAGCTTTGGTTCAGGTCAGTGGAAGATGAGCTCAGTCCAAAGGTAGCAGCAGTATTGGCATGTGAGGGGTGTGGGTTCAGACTTGAGTAAGGGAGTATGTGCATGGAGGCTTGAGTGTGGAACTATGATATATGTCAGGGAGTGAGTGTATTAGTGAATAGAAGGTGCGTGAGTGTAGGGTATGTGGTATGCTAGAGTATGTATTAAGATAACTAATGTATAAACCAAAGGGATATGGGTATCAAGTGCAGGGTGAGGTTCCCATGTCTAAGTGAACAGTGCAAAGATGGTGAGTGATGTTTCCCTGTGTGCATTAGTTAGAGTATTTGTTCTGGTTTGAGTCATGTGTTCCAAGAAGGTGTAGCATCGAATCCAGGTAGTGTATTGGATGCAGTTGTGAGTGTTAGATACAAGTATAGTTGCTAGAGAGTGTGAGGGTACTTGCGTGTATGAGTGGCAGCATAGAGGGTATCTTATTAGTAAGTGTGTAGGAATCTAGATGTCAAGGTATCGTGATTGAATGGAGTTGTGTCACAAGTTAACTGTGATGGTATGTCTGCACAGGAAAGTGCCAAAGCACAATACTTGTGTGTCATTTACTAGTGTATAGAGCGATTAGAGTGTAGGATTAAGTTCATAAATCTGAGTGTGTGTATCTGTAAGAGGGTAGTATTAGTACCTGTGCATAAACCGAAGGTAATAGTTAGGTAAGGTTTTATATAGCTAACTATAGAGGTTGGGGTTAAAGTCATACTTAAATACTAAGGAATATAGTACATATGAATGTAGATTAATACCTATAATCTAGTATACTCTGTAATTAGCTAGTATAGTTAGTACAACCTAAGATAGACCTAGTACCAACTATTATTAGCTAATACACCTTAGATACTAACAAGGTATGACTAGTATGAACCTAGAATCAAGATATTGACCTAGTTTGACCTAGAAATAACTTAGAGACCTAGTTACAAGCTAGTGTAGTATGTTTATAACTCTAAAACACTATTTTGACTTGGTATTTCATATTTAGGTTCTTGAGACACCGAGATGGACACTGTTTGATATCCATTGCTCTGGACCAAAGGCGAGTACATTCTCGGATAGTTTCTATTATTTTATATCTATTATGATTCTGGTCTATAGTATTGTTTTACCTTATTTCTCGACACTATAGAAACACAGATTAGTATTATCTAGATTCACTCTCTTGCGACATGTGCGTCATACTTGTCTGACCTCTACTTCAGGACTCATTACTGGTATCACATCAGGACTCACCTACTGGCATCACTTACTTTATCTTGCTGGCCTCGTACTTGATTTATATGTCGGGACTTGGATTCATTTATACTAGTCGGGGAGGGAAAATACTCGAGTAGACATGTAAACATTCCTAAAATCTAAAATTATCCCTTCTGGTCTAATCAGTAATGATAGCAGTCGCACACCAAGTTTGCGATGAACCGTATTACCCCCTAGCCGTTTACATGTCGAAAGCGGTATTTCAAAACACACTAGTATAGTTACATTCTTGCTGGTTTCACATTATATACTTGATGAACACACCATATGTATCTCAGATTAGTTCTCATTTATTTACAGTCTTTATTTACCATACTTTCTTGATTCACCATGCTTATCTTTCTTGCTTCTTAAATTAACTGTGACTGTATTTTATTCTCTGATTCATTTTCTTTCCTTGCTCATTGTGTATTACTTACTATAATTATTTTATAGTCTTTGTCAATTAACTGAACTGCTATTAGAGGTGTGCTTCGCTCTATCCTGATTGGATATATTTTTCAGATGGTTTTCTAAAGGATATGTGTCCTACGTTTTACGGACCCCAGGAGGTTGATTATGCATACTTGGACTCAGTAACTCAGGAGTGATTGCTGGGAGGCCTAGCAGGAATCACTAGTTATCTTACTTAGTTTTATTAGCATTTTTGTACCGGATTTGTTCCCGGCTTATATTTGAGACTTGGATATTGTTGTTGTATTTGGATGTTGTTGACGTTTAGACTTTGTAGTTATGTTAGATTTTTTTTTGATATCTTATCGTGCGTTAGATATGTGATTGAGTATTGTGTTGCTGATTTATATTATCCTCCATTTTGGAGTTGAGATATCATTGGCAGATTATATATATTATTGTGTGAGATTGATAGTTAGTTAACCTAGACAGCGTTCTACCGCCGATGCTGCGGCGTAGGCTGGACGTACCCACGTACTCGTGCCACTTTATCGGGTATGGGTCGTGACACGCAGTAATCTCCTCTCCAGCCCTCCCTTTCCTCTTCCTACGCAATCCGGCGTCTACGGCTGCCTCCCTAGCCATCTCCGGCACCCAGGTGCATGGGGTGCGACGTGCACCCAGGTGCCAAAAAGTATTTTCGTTACAGAACAATCCTACTATTTGGCCCTCGGATGCATGACCTCTCTTGTGCACCCGCGGTTGCGGAGATGGCCAGGGAGGCCAGGAACGATGCAGGAGGGAGGGGGGAGGTGCGGAGGTGCGGTGGTGCAGGGGGGAGTGGCGGCGGTACCGGAGGGAGGAGGACGGCAGCGACAGGAGCAAAAGGTGGAAGGGAGGATCCAACGGCGGAGTAGGAGGGGGGAGGGGAGGGGAGGCAGAGAAGGAGGCGGCGACGGCGAAGAAGGAGGGGGAGGCACAGTACTCTCCTCTCCGGCCCTCCCTCTCCTCTTCCTACGCACTCCGGCGTCTCAAGCGGCCTCCCTGGCCATCTCCGGCACCCAGATGCATGGAGGGAGACGTGCACCCGTATGCCAAAAAGGATTTTCGTTACAGAACAATCCTTCTATTTGGCACCCGGGTGCACGGCCCCTCCCATGCACCCGGGTGCACGAACCCTCACGTGCACCCGCGACTGCTGAGAGGGCCAGGGAGGCCAAAAATGATTCAGGAGGGGGGGAAGGTGCAGTGGTGCAGGAGGAGAGTGGCGGCGTTGCCGGCCGGAGGAGGACGGCTACGGAGGGAGTAGGAGGTGGGAGGGAGGCTCCAACAGCAGAATAGGAAGGGGGAGGGGAGGGAAGGCGGAGGAGTAGGCGACGACGGCGAAGGAGGAGGGGAGGCGCTGTACTCTCCTCTCCAGCCCTCCCTCTCTTCTTCCTAGCAGACACGCGTGTACTCTCCCTCTACTCCTATGACCGATGTCGATTCTCTCAACTATTATGATTATACATGATGAAATCCCTTCCCATCGAAAACCCTAGCCGCCAGAGAAGAGAAGACTTTGTCGCAGAGTTTTCATCGATCTCACATTTCTCTCCATTGGAGCCTCGACTAATATCACCCCCACCGAGTTTTCTTCCCCATGGCTCAGCCACCATCAAGCAGGCTACCACTGTTGGGAACAAAAGCGCGAAAACCATTCCCCAAACCAAAGAGTACATGTAAGAGAACCGAACAAACCGCACAAAACAAAATGTCAAACAAAAATCATAGACACAGAGATTTTTGACGTGAAAAACCCTTGCGAAAAAAACCACGGGACGATTGTAGTCGTACCCTGAAAAGCCTCCACTAATAGAATAAGAAATACATCAACTCCTTACAAACTTCTCACCGATCCAAACGGATCACCACAACTCTTTTGGAACAGAAAATAGATTATAACCACGAAGAAGAAAGACAACGAGAAATACCTGAAACTGATCTCCTTCTTCGAAATGGCCTCCAATCCGTATTTCTCCTCTCCATAGTTGCAATGGCACTCTTGTCTCTATTTCTTTCCTTGTTGCTATATTTTTTTTAGAGAGATATATTTTAGGGCCAGGAGACGCCTATATATAGCCTCAAACCCACAACTAGCATTCCTATTATAGATAGGAATATCCAATCCAAATCCAAATTTATTGACATATTCATATTATAAGTAGGAATTTCCAATCCAAATCTATTGAGATATTTCTATTATAGTTAGGAATATCCAATCCAAATAAATTGAGGTATTCCTAATATATGTAGAAATACTCAAATCCTACTCCAAGGTATTCTCCACATAGGTTGGGAACCCCACCCACTCCAATAAACCTTTCCTTCACAACAATGTGGAGGGGGTCGTCATCCCGACGATCTGCCAGCAGTACTCAAACTTTTTTTTTGGTAAAACTTTTGTGAACATATATGCTCCATTGTCATCTGTATGAACCTTCTCAAGTGCCGCTTCCTTCTTGTCAACCATATCCCATATCCAATGATACCGGGTATCAATGTGCATGGACCGTCTATAAAATGTCAGGTTCTTCATAAGGTGAATAGTACTGTGACTATCGCAAAGCAAAGGATACTGCTCCTATTTTAGCCCAATTTTCTGCAGCAGCTTCTTCATCCACAATAACTCCTTGCAAGCCTCTGTCATCGCAATGTATTATGTCTCTGTCATCGACAAGGCAACACACTTCTATAAACGCAACTGCCATGATAATGCTTCACCAGCAAACATTATCATATAGCCTGAAGTCGATCGTCTCGTCTCTACATCTCCAGTCATAACAGCGTCGGTATATCCAACCAGCTTCGCTCGTCACCACCAAATGAAAGTCTCCAATCGGTAGTACCCTGAAGATTTCGTGGAATCTACTTGACCCTACTAGAATGTACCCTTCCAAGATTGGAAGTGTACCTGCTAACTGTGCCGAGTGCGTGAGTAATATCTGGCCTCGTATATACCATAGCATACATAAGACTCCCCACGACTGAGGCATATGGAACTCGCTCCATATCTTCCTTCTCATCCTCGGTAGAAGGACACTGCTCCTCAGTGAACTTAAAGTGAGCCGCAAGGGGGTTACTAACTGTGCCGACTGATAGTGCACCTACAGCGGGAGAGGCTGGTACTTCCTCGCAGCCCTCTCCAGCTCCGTCGGTAGACGAGCTGTGGGTGACCGCCGCTGGTGATCTCTAGAGGGGTACGTACTACGGTACGGGATCCTATGGCGCCCTTATTGCAACGCAGTCCTCTAGAGCTTTAACTACAAGTGTGCATTCCCTACAGCCCTCGCAGGCGTCGGCCCGAGTCCAGGAGACCGTTGACTGTCAGATTGAGTCTCTCCGTAACGAGTTACGGAGAAGGATGGAGGAGCAGCTCCTGTCCCAACCGCAGGAGGACGATGTGACGCTCATCGCACGATTTAATACGCTCGAGCACAGCATCATAGAGCTCAGGGATATGACAGCTGATCTTAGAGCATCGACAAAGTGCAGCATGACAGAGCTGCAGGCATCACAGTTGTCCATGGGCGAGAGGCTGACGATGATGCAGGATTCAATGGTTTATAGCAGTACGAGGTTGTTATCTACCATGGATTCCTATAACTATTGACTAGCAGCGTTGGAGCATATACGTCATCCTGGTGAGCCTTCATCAACACAGACTCCACCGACGTCACTGCCTTCTCCATCGATATCGGTATCGATTTCACGGGAGCAGTTTGATTTGTTCTTAGCCCTAATGCGCGACGGTGGTCAGCCTCCTACAGATCCGCAGTTGTCCTAGTTAGGATAGTTTACTGATTATTTGTGTTTTGACCTATGATATTTGGTCATTTATAAATATTCTTTATTTTTGAGGCTTTCAGACTTTATTTCTTGTACTCGGTTGTGTGGATATTTATTGTATTCTTTACTATGAGATTTTCTCCTGACTGGGTTTGTAATCCAATGTTTCGTTTTCTTTAAATTTTACTATATTATTCATATTAAATGTATATTAATTTACCGGTGTTGAGTGTTCCACCGAAGGGGTCGGCGAACCCAGCAAATTCAACGGAGAGTTGCTCCGAGTCTATTTATACAAATTGTGAATTCATAAACTGTAGGAAGATTGGTTTGGAAACTATTTTATATTCTATTTTTTAATTTTTTTTCCACTGAAAATTTAGCGACGTTTATATACGTCGCTAAATCCGTCGCTAAATTCGTCGTTGAATACGTCGCTAATTATGTCGCTAAATAAGTCGCTAAATACGTCGTTGAAAGTCGCTAAATTGCTTACATGGCAGTATTTGTCAGGTCAATAAAATATCACTAAATGTGTTACAAAATGTCGCTAAACAGAACAAATTTAGCGACGTTTAACGACACAAAAGACGTCGCTAATTTAGCGACGTTGCGTCGCTAAACGTCGCTAATATGAAAAATATTAGCGACGCAAATACGTCACTAGAAAACGTCGCTATAGCGACGTTTTGTGACATTTTTCCTGTCAGCGACTAGCTTAAACGCAACTTCATTCAAACGTCGCTAATTACATCGCTAAATTTTTTTAGCGACGTTTTTAGGCCATTTAGCAACGTTTTCAGACGTCACTAATTTGACTTATTCTGATAGTGTTTGGCCACGGTCACTTACCAGTAAATGTAGTATTGACCCACGTTTGTGGGCATCTCCAGGTTCTGGTAGCGAGAGCTTGGCGAGCATTTTGAACCAGTACTAGCGCATCCATCCAGCGGAACCGTGCTCGTGCTGCTTCCTTAGCTTTCCTCTCGTGTGTGCAAGCTCTTCTACAGCTAATTGTTTTAAGTTTTGGTCATACTACAAGGACATGATGTATGGGCATTATGGCTAGTTTTGGGTTTGTAAAAAGAGTTGTAAGCCATATATGGCATATTTTGTAACTCAGCCAAGCAAGTACTTTATAATCCAATCTTCAAGTATTCAATAAAAAAAATACTTTTTGTGCCTATCAAATATGTTCAAATTTGGTTCTCTGTATTTAAATTTTGTGCCTATATATGTATATTTTTGTCTAACTTGTGTCTTGTGCAGGTACTATGCCTGGTGCAAGCGCAACTTAGGCTTGCACAGCATCGCGCCGAAGCAAGGCGATCGGTTTCGTAGGGACCAAGCGAGGACGATCAGCCCTTACGGGACCGGGGCGTGACACCACCCACCTTAGCAAAGACAGGTTCATCGTAGCCACCCATCTTAGCGATAATTTGACTCGGTCGAGCGGTGCTCCGAGCGCATCTTTGAAAGTCTAAGTCTGAACTCCTGAAGGGCCAAGTCTGAAATCCATTACCTCAAGCGAGTCTTCTCACTGAGTAAAGCGGGTCGGGTCGTCGCACTAGCGTCGTTTGAATCGGCTCTCCGCTTGAGCAGAACGGGTCGTTACATTAGCCTTCGTTCGCGAGTGCGTGGCTTAAAATACCCCTACAATCGGTACCATCTGTCACTACCACATTCTGAAAACAGGGGTATTTTCGACTTTTTATAATTATTAGTATCGTGGTATTTATATTAAATGATTTCTCAATATTGTATATAAATTAGATAATTACATGAGGTGTGTATTTAAATATATTATATTATATACTGTGTTCTTAATGTCTGAGCTGGTAGACTTGACCTAGAGGCCACTAGACGAACACCTGATCGAATAATGGGGATTATGTATTTAATTGTTTATTTTAGAATTAAATTATTGGGGGTTGTATTTAATTACCGTAATTTATTTAAATTGTTGTGCGCTGTCGTTGCTTCGATATTTGGAGCGCTACCTGACTTTTGCCTTCCAACAAATTTTACAACATTGCCCTAGACATGCCCGTCTTCCATTCTGATATTTTTGCAACCCAAAATTATGCTCTCTGTACCTTATTTTTAGCCGCACAAAAATCGTCGCGGACGTTTATTTAAATCCTAAATAAATTCCAACTTTGTATCGTTGTGCGTTCCAATCGAAATTGGAGACAATCTTGACCTATTTTTCGTGCGGCTCAAATTAGGGTAATATTCTGTTCTGAGTCTTCTTCATTATTGGTATTGATGACCTGACCTGATTTTGGCCTCATGTACTCCTAATTAATTTTAGAACACAACTTACATTTATTTCTAATTAAATTGAGGATACTATTTTAACCGATTCTGAAAATTCTAATTTAATTCCAGTGCCCTGCTAATTGAGCCCATACCGAACATACATCGCCCCCTGACCCTACAAAATACCGGACACCGAATCGTCCGCCAAATTTTCATCATTTTATGTGTCTGTGCAAATACCCAAATTTAAGGGGGCTAATTTGCAAATTTGCATTTTTGTGTCAACACCCATTTGTTTAAACCAATGAGGGAGTCCTAATAATTTTTAAACTAAAGCCCACCCTCATTCCTATATGAATTATTTTTCCCTCATGTCAAATCTGGACCCCTCATTTAAAGGGGGTCAATCACCACCCTTGATTTCACACACACCCTCTCCCTATATAATGTCATGTCACATCAAGCCCTAATCCCCAAAACAAGCCCCCACCTCTCTCTCTCCTCCATCCTCACTCCAACGTAGGAGTTTCTCCTTTCTTCTTCTCCTTCTTCCTTTCTTCTTCTCTTTCCTTTCTTCTTCTTCTTCTTCTTCTTTTTATTTTAAATTCAAAAGAAGAAGGGAGGGAACACTGTTCACCCCCCACATACAGCACCCCGGCCGAACCCATCCCCGGAGCCCCCTCTGCACTCCGGCGGCCGCTGGCAGTAAGCTCCCCACCTGATCAGCCCTCCGGCGGCCCGCTCGACTCCTCCCTCTGCTGTTCAACCCCGGCGGTCCCCTCACGAGTTCCTCCTCCCGCTGTGATCATCACCACCACCACCATCCCTGTATTCCGGCCTCCTTCCGTCGCCCTGGATCTCGGCCAAGCCGCTCCCCGTCAGTCCAGCCACGCAGCCCATCGCTCGAGCCGACCACTGCTCCTTACCCGGCGGCCAAGCTGAACCGAAGCTCCTCCCGCTGTCCATCATCTCGGCCAGTCCCGGCCACTTCACCCTCCAGCCTCCATCATCTCGGCCAGCCCCGGCCTGCACTCCGACTCCCTGCTCTCCCATTCATCCCAGCCACCTCCCCTAGCTGCTGTTCCACCCCGGCCATTGCTCCGGCCTGCCCGACCCTGTACTCCGGCGCCGGCATTCCTCCACCTCTCCCACTGCTCCTCCTCCCTATACTCCGGCGGACCACAGGAGCTCCACCACCATCACCAGTGTCAACTCGCCCTGTGAGTTCTCTCCTTCTTCCCTCTTTGGTATAACATAATACATGTATATATATAATGTATGTATGTATGTATGTATGTATGTATGTATGTAGGTATTTAATGTATACGTATATGTATATATTAACATGTATATGTAATTACGTATTTAAATTAATGTTTAACAGTATATGTATGTGTATATATATATTTAATATGATTCTAGTATATATAATATTGGTATACGTATATATATATATATATATATATATATATATATATATATATATATATATATATATATATATATTTCGTATATACTTAATATATTTTTTAATATATAAAATGGGTATACATGTATATATATATATATATATATTTAGTATATATGTGTAATCATTAATTGGTATATATGTATGTATATTGGTATTTTCTTATAATGTGTATTTAATAGTGTATATATTTAATATAATTGATATATACGTATTTAGTACGTATTTAGTACTGATTGGTATATATGTATATATATTTAGTATATATATGTAATTATTAAATGGTACGTGTATATATTGTATATATATTTAATTTAGTAAAAATATATATATTTGGTATATAAATGTACATATATATATATATATATATCTGTATATGTATAGTATATGTTTGATAAACGTATTCTTGGCATATATTTTTTGGACATTAAATTCTATTCAGTATATAGACATATATATACGTATTGTATATCTCTTTTCATGATATATATTTGTATGTACATACAAGTATTAGTTTTATTTAAAGTATATATATATATATACTTATATCTATTATTGTAATTAAGGGATATTAATATATATGTTAATTAATGATATGTATATTTATATATTCTACTAGATGACCCTAGTTGACCAGTGCCATACCTGGCAGAGCCCCTGAGTTCATATATTTGTGTTGTGTTAGTGTAGCACCTGATGCAAATGTTGTATTGTTTATTATATGTCTATAGGACTGTTGGATCCTCCAGGCGATACTCTGGAACAGGACCTCGGTATTCACCAGCTAAGGACCCAAGGCGAGTACATTCTCTGATTAGTTTCTTATTTATGATATCCCCTATGTTCACTGTATCTAGTGTAGATATCCATGCTCTTGACACGCTGGTTACACGGATTGGTATACACGGATCTCGTCATGAGATGTTATTCCTTATTCATGGTGTAGCTTGTACAAAACTTGTTTCCTTGTTATCTTGTGCATGTACAGAAACTGAGTCCCGGGGAGATTTGCTACCTCCCTAGGGAATCCCGTGCCATAGCGTACCATGATTGGATCTACTATACCAGTCGGGGGTGGGGAGTATTTTAGTATAGATATGTGATCATACCCAACTCTACATGCATCATAGCTCACCCCACATCTCACGTCGTGTGCGACCTGACCATTTACATGCTTCATAGCTGTTACGTGTGATTAGCCTGACCTCTACATGCATCATAGCTAACCAACGGTTAGCCTGACCTTACATGAATCATAGCTAATCACATGTAACCAGCCTGATCAAGTTCCCAAGCCTATCATATGTTAAAACTAGTACTCACACACTTAGTCATAGGATTCTTGCTCATTGACATATTGTTCTTTTCCTGCATTTACTTACAGTATTTCCAGTATTCCTTTTATTGTACATTTCCCGTACCTATACATGCATCTCGTATATTTTCATCTAGAACTGCTACATAGTTTATATCATTAATAAAGAACTGTTATTTAGAGATGTACTTTGCTCCTTCCTGACTGGAAAATATTTTCCAGACTGTGACCTTAGTGGACTTGTTTCTGACACACTTGGGGATTGGATGTTACTGATTGCAGGTATGATTATTCTGTCGTTAGACTTGTCTTGTATTTCTTTGTTTGCCTTGATATCTCATCGTGCTTTAGTTTAGGTGATTGAGTATTTCTAACATTATTTTATGATATCCACGTCTCCTTATGGAGTTGGGTATTCACGTGAGTTTGATTAGTTAGTTACAGGACCTAGACGGCATTCTACCGCCGATGCTGCGGCGTAGGCTGGACGTACCCACGCACTCGTGCCCCTAAACCGGGTGCGGGTCATGACACGTTTTTAGTGGTGGCCCATGCAGGTCTGACTTCGCAAGTTGTGCGATGTCGTAGTAGTGCGACGTCTTAGTTGTACTACTGCGTGCCTGCTATAGAAAATAGGACATAGGATACTAGGATGAGAGAGAATACTCAATCACAAATTCTTGAGAGATTCCTGGGACGACCCCTTGAGAATCTTGTTATAATTTCCAATTTAAATCCTTCGCCTTGTTTCCGTCCGTCCTCACTTGTTGATATTGAGTTTGATTATTGTTGATCAGTTATCAATTTAATTCTTGGTATCGTTGTTGAGTTTTGATTTCTTATCGAGATGAATTTTACGGACTAAACTTTACGGTATCACCTGATGACATATGTTGATGGGAATAGTGAGAAAGGTAAAACGTCTACTTTGGTTATGGAACCTAGAGTTTATCGCAGTCATATTAGCTGTCGTGACGAGAACGTAGGAACCTGACTTCGGATGTACATATCTTAGTTATGAATTTAGAGTTTCTTGCAGCCATACCGGTTGGCGTGGCGAGGATTCTAGATGACATAATTATAGAGTTGCATACCTTAGTTATGGAACCTATCGTTTATCGCATCTACGCTTACTGGCGTGGCGAGGATTCTGAGTGTCATGATTTCAGACAGACGTGTATGATTATCAGGTTGTATCTTAAATTGGTTCTTAAAGTATCATCTCAAGACTTATCTATTTCTGTTATACAGGATTTTCCATCGTTTCTTTTGTTTGCTAGCAGTAGAATACCTTCAGTCCTCAATCTAGTTCCTTTTTGAGCTTCTATTCTTTGAGGATTTCTTGTTAAGTATGATAATTAGTGACTTGTAATTATGTCTATGTCTTGTATTAGTATTGACTTAGTGTTGCTAGTGAGTGTAAGTATTTCCTAGTTGAACATGTGAGCAGTAGGCCTTAATCTAGAGTTAACTCATAGCATAGTACCTTGTAACAATGGTTCTAGGATAAATGTCATTAGAGACTGTGAGTAGAAAGAGAGTATAGAGTATCAGTGATAGTTCCAAGAATTAGTATCAGAGCCAACATACCCGCCCTGTTTAATCATGATTATGCACTTGAGTGATCTATGTAAACAATTAGGTATCGAGGAATAGTGTTAAGGATTAATGGATCATGATTCAATTTGATGATTGATATCAGATATGTTAAAAGTAAAGAAATTTATATGCATGAGGAGTTATAATGAGGTGTCCCGAGTAGAGAAATATCGGAATTGGTAATGAAAATGGTGAGGCGTATCACAGATTAGTTTAACAGGCTGTAAAAGGTTAAAGGGAAATACCTATGCAACCATCGAGATGAGGAACCATATACATGCCCATGAGAGTAAAGAAACATGAGTGTTATAGAAGACACATGTGATCATGAGTTCTAATGAGCTTGATGAGATAATCCATCAATGAAACTAGTGATATAATACCAAGAGTGCTAATGGTTCTATATCGAGGATTAGTCGAGAACGACGCTCAAAATAGTAAGCACTCTGCGTGATGATAATCGGATGATATACCAGTTGACATAAATTGAAATCATGAAAGAAAATACATGTGATGATAACCTTGATCATTTGAGGTAATAGTGCAAGTGATTCGGGCAGTATAATTTAGTACACAGTTGTAGACAATAGAGATATTGAGTGCACCTCGAGTATTAGAGACCGTGAGCACTTATATGTATATTTGTGGATTTATAAATTAAAAGAGTGGAAATAAATTTTAACTTTAAGAATTATTGAAGGAGTTGAGATTGTGTCATTAAAATTTTGAGGATTTCAAATAGTGATTCAATAAATATGGTCAAGGCTACCAAGATTTTAGAAGTGATTAAAATTTTATTCCGATGTTGAGTATCTGACTTTGAGGAGGTATATGAAATTTATTTTTAAGTTGATCGAGAAGTTAAACCTTGACGATTATTTTGAGGATTAATTTTATGGTAGATGAGAGATGAATATTAATATATGAGTAGATGATATACATGTGTAAGGATCTGATGACTTGAGCATGATTGGGATGGCACCGTAGACTGACTTGGGTGCCCATCTAGAGTTGTATTAGAAAGAGCAGTACTTAGTATGGTGTGCTACACTTGGTGTGCACTTGAGTGATAAGAACAACTAGTATGAAAAAAAAATTGTAGTAGGAACGGGAACTGACAGAGGGTATGGTACTAAAGAGATAGAGGTATCAACTTAGATGCATTATTGAACCATGGTTACATTAGAGATTCTTGGTATCAGATTTAGGTGTTAATAGACAGGTGTGTGCAATATGGATATATTCATGGATCTTGTGGATAAATGACTAGTGATAAGGGTACCAGTGTACAGGAATAGGAATTAGTTAGTGAATGTGCCAGAGTTAAGAGTATGTTAGAGATAGAAGATACTGCAGAAAATATGTTAGTAGGTTCTTCTTTTTCTAATGTTTCCCGTCTCTTGATTGATTGATTTCCCTAGTGCTGTAGTTCGTATTCATGATTTTCTTGCTAGAATATAACTAGTAGTACACCCTGACAGAGACTGAAATACTATGACAAAAGATACATGACCTATATATTTTTCTTAGATTGCATGACTGTAGGTAGAATTTTCTTAAACCACGATCATTGGGGTTTAGACCATAGCAAAGATTTTGAAAAGATTATGACTTGACGAAAGGGACAAGCTGATAAAAAATTTAAGGATAAGCATTCATTTAAATAAAGAGTTAATGGGTAATATAACAAAATTGATGGATCCTTGATATTTACGAAGATCGAGGTATGATTAAAATTTGAGGATAAACATTAATTTAAATAAAGGATTAAAAATTTCACATGGCAGAATTGATGATTTATTAATTTCAGGAAGGTTGGCTATGATATAAATTATCATTGTAAATTTGAGAAAAATTTGGAAAATTATCATTATATATATTTGATTGCAAGATAGTAATTTAAAAAAATTTATTGCGGACATTACATTTGAAGGATCCATAAGTATCGCATTGTTAAGTATTTTGAGGAAAAGAGAAAACTAAAGAATCAGATCATTGATGGATTATTGTTGGGATTCAGACTTTTGGGACGAGAATCGATACATTGATTGAAATTAAATTTGAGGAACAGATATCAAATTCCTAGTATTTAATTTTTAATTTAAATTCGTGGAAATTGTGAGGAAGATGGACTTTGATTTTTATTTTCGAGGATATTGCAAGAATACAGTAATTTAAAAAAAAAATTGAGATTGTGAAATCGCAAGGTGGATTACTACCTGATTTTGTGATTGATGAATTTAACTATTGATGAGAAATAAATTAATAAATAAACACTACTATGAGGACTTAAATTTCGAGGACGAAATTCTTTTAAGGAGGGTAGACTTGTCACTACCATATTCTGAAAATAGGGGTATTTTTGACTTTTTATAATTATTAGTATCGTGGTATTTATATTAAATGATTTCTCAATATTGTATATAAATTAGATAATTGCATGAGGTGTGTATTTAAATATATTATATTATATACTGTGTTCTTAATGTCTGAGCTGGTAGACTTGACCTAGAGGCCACTAGACGAACACCTGATCGAATAATGGAGATTATGTATTTAATTGTTTATTTTAGAATTAAATTATTGGGGGTTGTATTTAATTACCGTAATTTATTTAAATTGTTGTGCGCTGTCGTTGCTTCGATATTTGGAGCGCTACCTGACTTTTGCCTTCCAACAAATTTTACAACATTGCCCTAGACATGCCCGTCTTCCATTCTGATATTTTTGCAACCCAAAATTATGCTCTCTGTACCTTATTTTTAGCCGCACAAAAATCGTCGCGGACGTTTATTTAAATCCTAAATAAATTCCAACTTTGTATCGTTGTGCGTTCCAATCAAAATTGGAGACAATCTTGACCTATTTTTCGTGCGGCTCAAATTAGGGTAATATTCTGTTCTGAGTCTTCTTCATTATTGGTATTGATGACCTGACCTGATTTTGGCCCCATGTACTCCTAATTAATTTTAGAACACAACTTGCATTTATTTCTAATTAAATTGAGGATACTATTTTAACCGATTCTGAAAATCCCCATTTAATTCCAGTGCCCTGCTAATTGAGCCCATACCGAACATACAGCGCCCCCTGACCCTACAAAACACCGGACACTGAATCGTCCGCCAAATTTTTGTCATTTTATGCGTCTGTGCAAATACCCAAATTTAAGGGGGCTAATTTGCAAATTTATATTTTTGTGTCAACACCCATTTGTTTAAACCAATGAGGGAGCCCTAATAATTTTTAAACTAAACCTCACCCTCATTCCTACATGAATTATTTTTCCCTCATGTCAAATCTAGACCCCTCATTTAAAGGGGGTCAATCACCACCCTTGATTTCACACACACCCTCTCCCTATATAATGTCATGTCACATCAAGTCCTAATCCCCAAAACAAGCCCCCACCTCTCTCTCTCCTCCATCCTCACTCCAACGTAGGAGTTTCTCCTTTCTTCTTCTCCTTCTTCCTTTCTTCTTCTCTTTCCTTTCTTCTTCTTCTTCTTCTTCTTCTTCTTCTTTTTATTTTAAATTCAAAAGAAGAAGGGGGGAACACTGTTCACCCCCCACATACAGCACCCCGGGCGAACCCATCCCCGGAGCCCCCTCTGCACTCCGGCGGCCGCTGGCAGTAAGCTCCCCACCTGATCAGCCCTCCGGCGGCCCGCTGCGACTCCTCCCTCTGCTGTTCAACCCCGGCGGCCCCCTCACGAGTTCCTCCTCCCGCTGTGATCATCACCACCACCACCATCCCTGTATTCTGGCCTCCTTCCGTCGCCCTGGATCTCGGCCAAGCTGCTCCCCGTCAGTCCAGCCACGCAGCCCATCGCTCGAGCCGACCACTGCTCCTTACCCGGCGGCCAAGCTGAACCGAAGCTCCTCCCGCTGTCCATCATCTCGGCCAGTCCCGGCCACTTCACCCTCCAGCCTCCATCATCTCGGCCAGCCCCGGCCTGCACTCCGACTCCCTGCTCTCCCATTCATCCCAGCCACCTCCCCTAGCTGCTGTTCTACCTCGGCCATTGCTCCGGCCTGCCCGACCCTGTACTCCGGCGCCGGCATTCCTCCACCTCTCCCACTGCTCCTCCTCCCTGTACTCCGGCGGACCACAGGAGCTCCACCACCATCACCAGTGTCAACGCCCCCTGTGAGTTCTCTCCTTCTCCTTCTTCCCTCTTTGGTATAACATAATACATGTATATATATAATGTATGTATGTATGTATGTATGTAGGTATTTAATGTATACGTATATGTATATATTAACATGTATATGTAATTATGTATTTAAATTAATGTTTAACAGTATATGTATGTGTATATATATATTTAATATGATTCTAGTATATATAATATTGGTATACGTATATATATATATTTCGTATATACTTAATATATTTTTTAATATATAAAATGGGTATACATGTATATATATATATATATATATATATATATATATATATATATATATATATATTTAGTATATATGTGTAATCATTAATTGGTATATATGTATGTATATTGGTATTTTCTTATAATGTGTATTTAATAGTGTATATGTTTAATATAATTGATATATACGTATTTAATAGTGTATATGTTTAATATAATTGATATATACGTATTTAGTACGTATTTAGTATTGATTGGTATATATGTATATATATTTAGTATATGTATGTAATTATTAAATGGTACGTGTATATATTGTATATATATTTAATTTAGTAAAAATATATATATTTGGTATATAAATGTACATATATATATATATCTGTATATGTATAGTATATGTTTGCTAAACGTATACTTGGCATATATTTTTAGGACATTAAATTCTATTCAGTATATAGACATATATATACGTATTATATATCTCTTTTCATGATATATATTTGTATGTACATACAAGTATTAGTTTTATTTAAAGTATATATATATATATATACTTATATCTATTATTGTAATTAAGGGATATTAATATATATGTTAATTAATGATATGTATATTTATATATTCTACTAGATGACCCTAGTTGACTAGTGCCATACCTTGCAGAGCCCCTGAGTTCATATATTTGTGTTGTGTTAGTGTAGCACCTGATGCAAATGTTGTATTGTTTATTATATGTCTATAGGACTGTTGGATCCTCCAGGCGATACTCTGGAACAGGACCTCGGTATTCACCAGCTAAGGACCCAAGGCGAGTACATTCTCTGATTAGTTTCTTATTTATGATATCCCCTATGTTCACTGTATCTAGTGTAGATATCCATGCTCTTGACACGCTGGTTACACGGATTGGTATACACGGATCTCGTCATGAGATGTTATTCCTTATTCATGGTGTAGCTTGTACAAGACTTGTTTCCTCGTTATCTTGTGCATGTACAGACACTGAGTCCCGGGGAGATTTGCTACCTCCCTAGAAAATCCCGTGCCATAGCGTACCATGATTGGATCTACTATACCAGTCGGGGGTGGGGAGTATTTTAGTATAGATATATGATCATACCCAACTCTACATGCATCATAGCTCATCCCACATCTCACGTCGGGTGCGGCCTGACCATTTACATGCTTCATAGCTGTTACGTGTGATTAGCCTGACCTCTACATGCATCATAGCTAACCAACGGTTAGCCTGACCTTACATGAATCATAACTAATCACATGTAACCAGCCTGATCAAGTTCCCAAGCCGATCACATGTTAAAGCTAGTACTCACACACTTAGTCATAGGATTCTTGCTCATTGACATATTGTTCTTTTCCTGCATTTACTTACAGTATTTCCAGTATTCCTTTTATTGTACATTTCCCGTACCTATACATGCATCTCGTATATTTCCATCTAGAACTGTTACATAATTTATATCATTAATAAAGAACTGTTATTTAGAGATGTACTTTGCTCCTTCCTGACTGGAAAATATTTTCCAGACTGTGACCTTAGTGGACTTGTTTCTGACACACTTGGGAATTGTATGTTACTGATTGCAGGTATGATTATTCTGTCGTTAGACTTGTCTTGTATTTCTTTGTTTGCCTTGATATCTCATCGTGCTTTAGTTTAGGTGATTGAGTATTTCTAACATTATTTTATGATATCCACGTCTCCTTATGGAGTTGGGTATTCACGTGAGTTTGATTAGTTAGTTACAGGACCTAGACAGCGTTCTACCGTCGATGCTGCGGCGTAGGCTGGACGTACCCACGCACTCGTGCCCCTAAACCGGGTGCGGGTCGTGACACAGTCTGCTACCTTGCGGACGACTTCGTGGAGTGCTGACCGGCACCCTTACGGTTGGCGAGCCTTTCTTAAAGATCTTCTTCAGGGGAGAGGATCTCCATATTGAGCAGCATGAAGCAATTGGTAATTCCTCCTCTTCATGCGATGGCCTCCGGGGACGTCATCGGGTTGGAATTGCTGATTGCAATCGCTCAAACATCGACTGTCTTTTTGGAGGAATCGGGGCATGAGTGCAGCAGCAGTTAATGATGATGCTGGCACAGACGTGTCTTTGAGAGGACACATCATGTGCGAGTGTTGCTTCTCTCTCGTCTTACGCTTGTGACTAATCATGTTGCGTAAATCAGACGATGGAAGTTTCTTTTCCACCCCCACTTCACATGCTCGGGTAACCCTTGCACATGGAGGTGAAAGCAAAACTTTTGCTCCCCGATCTGGTTCTTTAGTAGAAACTGCAACCGGATCGTTAATGGAAGACTTGATATGAGATAGACTCCATCTATGAGTGCAACCAGATTGGGCGCATGGGTATGTCCTCCCGATGTTCTTCACTTGACTTAGTTTTTGTGCAACTGCGACATCCAAGTGAGTTTTAGAAAGCTCCAACGGTCAACCCACTTCCGTCGCATGTGCGAACGGGCTTGCCCTATAGAGTTTTCCATTGGCAACGCGCGTTACTAACAACGACGCATGCTTCTGGAGCACTGATGATACAGTCCCTAGAGCGTGCATGGCTCGGGTGTTTTGGATTTCCTTGCACCAGCGTCCTTAGGCGCATAGTACAAAGAGTCCAGGGTAGGGGTACGCGAGCCCCTGTTGATAGCAGCCTTGCTTGGAGGAGACTCCATGTGCCTGTGATCGGCGCATCTCTTTGGGCCTTGATGGTGCTGGATGCGCGCATGCGAGAACTTGGCGCAGCTCCTCTTAGGCGCAAATTCGAAGGGAGAGTCAGGATGCGCATCTATCTTGTGTACATCTGTGGCTGAAGTCGGTGACATCTCTGGAACGGAGTTTGGGTCTGGCGCGGCGGCTTTAGTAACCCATATTCTGTGAACTTTTTGAGGTCATGCGTACCTCGATAAGGAACATGACTTGTTGGCAGAGTACAGGTCAACCGCGTGTGCGATTGCGGCGTGGGTTGACAATGCATCGGGTACCAACCTCGAGATTGGCTTAAAATTCCACTTGGGAGCTCAACTGTCATTGGGTTTAGGGATTAGGGTTTAGGATCTTAACTCTCAAGGAGTGGAATTTGAGATTCAAAATCAATTTTTTTCCAAATGTGGCATCCCCTAGTAAGGAAAACTTAGTGGCAAACTTGTAATTAATACAAAAAAACATTTTTGCTAGCCCTAAGTAATAACTATAGTACCCCTAAAAAAATCCTTGATTTCAAGAATCTCTTATTCAGAAGCAAAACCCAAGTCATGACTGACTCACAAGGTCTGCAAAGTTTTCGTTTTGTTGGACACTAATTAACCTGTCACACCCCGCTCCCGAATAATCGAGTATGGGACGACATGTCCAGCCTACGCTGTCGTTGACAGCGGTAGTCAGCTGTCTACACCTTAGTTTTGTCCAAGTATAATATTCAATTATTCATCATAACTTTCTAGTCATTTTTCTCCATTATGAACAATCACCACAATCACTTACTTTTATTACAAGTCTTCTACAAGAATGAACGAAAACAAACCCGATGAATGTAAAGACGACAACCATCACAACACGATATAATCATAATACAAAGCAATCCAAAGAAAATGAAACTAGACAAAATCAAAGTCTCCAAAGGAGGGTCTTCCATGTCCGGGGTAGTCTCCAGACTAGCAACACCTATGGTCTCTTCCTAGGGACCATAGAAAGTAGGATACTCAAAGTCATCACCTGCCATGATTTTCTAGTCAGAAAGGAGCCACGTAACATACATATCTCACAGTGCTATACAATATGATGCAGGAAAATAATATGGTTCAATATAGATGAAAACGACAAGTAAACAGAAAAAAATAAGAATAATTGTCTACATGATATAGCTATGTGCGAAACGTGTATATGGAACACTATCAAGCATGTAGGAACTAAATCAGGAATCAGGTATATCATAAATGATATACTATCAGTCATGCACGCATGTAAATGGACATCAGGAACGTCTAGTGATGGTGTTATCATTCACGTATTTGTCCAAGGCTAGAAAAAACCACATGTCATTCTACTGTTCCCCCTCCCGACACGACACGACAGGTGATACAGAGCAAAAAAAAAAAAAATATATGCATATGGAATATCGCATAGAAAAGCAAGATAGCATGTACTTGCCTTGGTTCTCGCAGTGGATGATGGAATAGTGTAATCCTCCTATGAAAACAAAACTCTAATTGTAAGATTCTTACTAAGAAATTATTCTAATCACTAAACTAAATCCCTTTTTGGCTAAGTTTACCTAAGTTGACTAATCTAAGCTATCTTTAATTATTAACTACCAGTTAATACTTTTAACACAAATATTCCTTAACTTTTATGATTATTATTAGACTATTGTCTAAACCTCTGAACAGGCCTTACTACTTGGTCTGGCCTAACAACTGTCCAAGCTTTAACTATTAATATCAAGATTCCTCCTGGAATTTGGGTATTAGATTGCAGGTCTGACCTAAACCATACCTTCATTGGACTCAGAAAAAATCCCATGAACTGGGTTCCTGTCCCACTCTTCTGACTTGGTACAATCCAGGTCATAGCCAGTGGATTGATATGGCTGTGTCCAAAATAATTTAGTGAAGCAACCACAGAGCACAGTGAATAACCGACTGAACATAAGTCAGGTTTTAACTTTTAATTAAACCATAGTGCAACCTGCATTTGACCTCCTACTCTATACAGAGGACCTGCTCAAAACATATATATGAAGAGAACAAAATCTCCTCAAAACTGACATGTCCTCTCCCTCCGTGTCTAACCTACACGAGCTCTGGCTCTTACGGTCAGACAAGACGACACAACCTTTGTGACACGAGTTCGTGTCCAGAACAAGGATCGATGTATACAACAATTTTAAAATAGGAAAATGCATAGAAAACAAACCGGTGTCGAAGGATTCGAACTCTAGTGTATAGGTGAAGTCACAAAGTCGGACACTCCCTCCTCACGTCCTGAAACAAATTAAACCTTGGTTCAGGTATTTTCTCAAACATCCGGTGTGCAGAACAAGATCGAATTCTCGAGGGATTTTCGGATGATCAAATCGAGGGAACTAAGGAAAATTAACAAAATTCATGAAGGAAAATAAGTCAATAATGGTTCGGATGCGAGCTTGTTTCCCAGTTCTCGATGGTTCTTGAGCGATCCACTCCGATCACCCGCTCCGCTCGAGTTCTATGATTTCTTCAGGAATCAAAGGAATTTGATCACAAACATGAATCAAGGATCAGACACAAATTGAGCATGATTGAGTCCAAGTAGAAACATAACTTTTACCTTGATCCGTTCCGAGAATGAACTTGCTCTGGATCGATCGGTGCGGATGGCGAGCTAGCGGTGGAAACGTCAGACACTACTCATCGTCGACGGATGAAGGATCGACCCGAACCTCTCGGCGGAGGAGTCGATCACCTAGATTATCGGCTAGATCTAATCCGCCATGGCTGAGCGGAGCTCATGCTCGGCAGGGAAAGAGGGAAGAGGAGAGAGGTGAAAATGGGTAGGGCTCCGCTGCTGTGAAGTGGTGGTGAAGAGTGAAGGTCCGTCCCCCTATTTATAGGCGGGGATCCAATAGAGGCGGTGGAAATCTTCTGGAATCCTCGACGAGAGTCGGTGGCCAACGAACGACGGAGATGAACGGAGGTGAGTCGGTGGGCGAGGAACGGCGGTGATGAAGCGGTGGAGTAGGTCGGCCGGCTATGGATTGATGACGTGGAGGCGAGTATGTCGGTGGGAGAGAAGTTTCCGGCGTCTTCTAGGTTTTTCCAGCGGCTTCGTGGCAGAGGGGAGGTCGGTCGGGTTTGGAAAGAAGAAGCACAGTCCTGGTTTTGGATATGTCTTCCTTCGTCCAAGGAACCGATGGGTTTATTGGACTGAGATTTGATTGCCTAGTGGGCCGATGGTTTAGCTTAGATTGGGTTGGGCTCTAGTTGGTATTGCTCAGATGGTTCTTGGCCCCGAATAGTTAAGTGGTTTATGAGCTGGAGTTTGGTTGATTGCTATGGTTCAAGTTGGCCTATGGGCTCATCTTGGCCCGGTTTCGTTTAAGAAAATGAGTTGGTTTGTAATTTAATTTAGTTGCTACGTAGCTTTGCAGGAGTTCTCTTAATGGGATTTCTCAAGAGTAATACTGGTAGTTATAATAATTACACAATATATATAAGGATTTTATGGTGGAAGAGATTTACTAAAATTCTATTTATTTGGGGGAATAAAGGAGGAGTTACATAACCAAACTCAATTGAATTCGATTACTATTAAAAATTGTAGGGGTAGCAGTTATGAGGTATTTTTAGAATAACAGTTATGTGGGGTCTGATTTTGGGTTGTTTTAAGTAGCAACTTTTAAATCAGTCCAATCCATATTTGGTAATTCATTAACGAACGATTTTGAAAGTTTTCTACACAAATAAAATTATCTATATACCCATATATAAATGAAATAATAGAAACACACAAAATAACAGAAACGTCTGGATAAAAGTAGGAGAAAAAGATTTTAACAACTTATCAGAAAAAGTAGTAATAGTTTGAAAAAAGTAAAAGGGAAACACAGATGAAAAAGAAAAAAAACAATCATGTATTAATAGATATAATTATATATTTTTAGTGAGAATATAAATATAATAAGAGAATAAAATTGTTCAGAATGTATAAATTTAGAATGTTTATAAAGACATTCAAATTATATTACACATCAATTTTAGAAAAAAAAATTAGATGACCAGAATCAATGTCTCGAAAAAAAATAACAAATAATTTATTTTTAAAATACGTCATAAACTATCAGTTCAAAATATCCCAAAGCCGGTCAAAACAGACCCTAAACTCTCTCTCTCTCTCTCTCTCTCTCTCTCTCTCTCTCTCCTTCTCCTTCTTCTTCTTGTTCTTCCATGAAGGGGTGGTCGACAGCTATTGAAAAACACACAACCCTCCCCCCCGGTCGACAGCTATCGAAAAACACACAACCCCCTCCCCTAATCTCTCTCTCTCTCTCTCTCTCTCTCTCTCTCCTTCTTCTTCTTCTTCTTCTTCTTCTTCTTCCATGGAGGGTCTCTCTCTCTCTCTCTCTCTCTCCCCTTCACCTTCTTCTTCTTCTTCTTCTTCTTCTTCCATGGAGGGTCTCTCTCTCTCTCTCTCTCTCTCTCTCTCTCTCTCTCTCTCTCTCTCCTTCTTCTTCTTCTTCTTCTTCTTCTTCTTCTTCTTCTTCTTCTTCTATTGGAGGGGTGGTCGACAGGCCCACGACTTTGGTCCGGGCCACTTCGTGAGATGGGCGGTGGTCAGCTCCTGCAAGGGCTCGAAGTTCGACACCGGCTTCGCTCCGCTCCAGCTGAAGCCCTCGACTCCATCATTAACATGGACAAGCCATGAATTGGTCTGCCGAATTACCTGATCCCGGTCTGGGTTGACATAAGCCCTATAATTCCTAACTCCTGTTGGGAACGAAAGTATGAAAACCGTTCGTACCTGCGAGAGAACCGAGCATAACGCACAAACCAAAAAATGCCAAACACAAATCACAGACAGAGATTTTTGACGTGGAAAACCCTTGCGAAAAAAATAACGAGATGATCGGAGTCAAATCCTGAAAAGCCTCCACTAATGGAATAAGAAATACACCGACTCTTTACAAATTTCTCACCGATCCAAACGGATGATCACAACTCTTTTGGAACAGAAAATAGATTATAACCATGAAGAAGAAAGACAACGAAAAATACCCGAAACTGATCTCCTTCTTCGAAACGGCCTTCAATCCTTCTTTCTCCTATCCAATGTTGCAATGGCACTCTTGCCTCCTTTTCTCTCCTTGTTGCTATATTTTTTTTAGAGAGAGAGATGTATTTTAGGGCCAGGAGACACCTATATATAGCCTCAAAATCCACAACTAGCATTCCTATTATAGATAGGAATATCCAATCAAAATTCATTGACATATTCCTATTATATGTAGGAATATCCAATCCAAATCCATTGAGATATTCCTATTATATTTAGGAATATCCAATCCAAATAAATTGAGGTATTCCTATTATATATAGAATTACTCAATCCTACTCTGGGATATTTTCTACATCGGTTGGGAACCCCACCCGCTCCAACAAATCCCCCCCTTCACAACAATGTGGAGGGGGTCATCATCCTGATGATCCGCCTGCAGTACTCAAACTTTCCCCTTGGTAGAACCTTTGTAAACATATATGCTCCGTTGTCATCTGTATGAACCTTCTTAAGCGCCACTTCCTTCTTGTCAACCACATCCCGTATCCAATGATACCGGGTATCAATGTGCTTAGACCGGCTATGAAATGTCTGGTTCTTCACAAGGTGAATAACACTTTGACTATCACAAAGCAAAGGATACTGCTCCTGCTTTAGCCTAATTTTCTGCAGCAGCTTCTTCATCCACAACTCCTTGCAAGCCTCTGTCGCTGCAATGTATTCTGCCTCTGTCGTCGACAAGGCAACACACTTCTGTAAATGCGACTGCCACGATACTGCTCCACCAGCAAACATCATCACATAGCCCAAAGTCGATCGTCTAGTCTCTACATCTCCAGCCATAACAGCGTCGGTATATCCAACCATCTTTGGCTCGTCACCACCAATTAAAAGTCTCAAATCGGCAGTACCCTGAAGATATCATAAAATTCACTTGACCCCACTCCAATGTGCCCTTCCTAGATTAGAAGTGTACCTGCTAACTATGCCGACTGCGTGAGCAATATCTAGCCTCGTAAATACCATAGCATACATAAGACTCCCCACGGCTGAGGCATATGGAACTCGCTCCATATCTTCCTTCTCGTCCTCGGTAGATGGACACTGCTCCCCAGTGAACTTAAAGTTAGCCACAAGGGAGTTACTCACTTTCTTCGACCCGTCCATCCCGAAACGTTAAGTACCCGGTGAATGTACTTCTTTTGGGATAATTGTAGCAGCTTGGAATCTCTCTCTCGGATGATCTCCATCCCAAGAATAGCCTTCGCTGCGCCCAAATTCTTCATAGAGAAGGCTGCGACCAGTTGGCGCTTTAACTATGTTATCCTGGTGGCATTCTGACCCACCAAACAGTATGTCATTAACATAAAACAACAAAATGATAAAATCATCCTCGGTGAAGTACCTCACAAAAATACAATAATTCGACGTCGTCCGTGCATAGCCATGATCGCCCATAAATGACTCAAATTTCCTGTACCACTATCTCAGAGCCTGTTTTAGACCATAGAAGCTCTTTCTCAACCGGTAGACTAAATGTGACTTGTCCTTCTCATATAATACCTCTGGCTGCTCCATGTATAACTCCTCCTCTAGATCACCGTGCATGAATGTCGTCTTCACGTCCATTTGCCCGACCTCCAAGTCAAAACTTGCTGCCAATGCTAGTACCACCTGTATTGTAAACCCCCACATTTATTTCTATAGATAGTCTGGTATGGGTTAGAAAATTTTGGTATTGCAGCGGATGTTTGAGGTTTAGAGTAAGGTTACATATGTCTGATTTTTATTTAAAACACTTGGCGTGCCCTACCATTGTTAAAATATTCGAAGCACAACATCAGTCCATAAATTCTAATAGATTATTGCACTCTTGACTTGACACGCCAATTTAGGTGCTGGACTTTTCCCGTCGCTCAAAATCATATTTCCTTGTACTCTAAATTAATTGCACAATTTTCTATAACCGAAATCCTTATTTAATCTCGTGTCGCACACCTGTGTCGTTACCATCTATTTTTAGACACCAACTTAACCCGTTGAGCCGGACCAATAAAAGGGTCCAACACAGACACCAAGCCTACACCATTCATGACCTTTGTGTCACTCCCAATTGAGATCCCATGTGCCCCCATTTAATTTAAGAGCACAAGATAATTTATTCTAATTAAATTGGGGATACCAACTTTGACTAATCTCATTTTAATCCCAATTTAATTCCAATGCCCATTAAATTAAGCCCATGCAAAACATACAACACCTCTCTCCCTACAAAATACCAAACACCAATTCCCCCATAATTTTTCTATTATTTCATGTGTTTGTGCAAATACCCAAACTTAAGGGGCTAAATTGCAAATATTGTAACATGTGTCATAACATCATTGGTCAAGGCCAAATAAACAAGCCACCCCACTCTTTGACCGGTCAAGCTTTCCCCTCCCTCTCATTTGGATGAAGAATTAATTTCTCCATATGAAATCTCCACCACCCATTTGAATTGGGCTCATCCTCACCATCCAACCACCCCCCCCCCACACGCACACTTTCCTATTTAATGTCTCCATCACCACACACAACCCCATGCCGGCCCTAATCCCAATACCTAGAGAAACCCACCCCCTCTCTCTCCTCCCTCTTCTACATTGCAACCGTAGCCTTCTTTTCTTTTCTTCTTCCTTTCTCCTTCTTCATCTTCTCCTTCTAACCGAGTGTTTCCCCTCGGCCGACCCACTCTCCGGCAGACCACTGTGCTCGTCGACCGGCCGAGCCCGCCTCCGACGAGCTACTGCTGCCTCACCATCCGGCCAACCGATTGTAGCCAAGCCACTCCGACCAGCAATGAGCTTCTCCCTGCACCGCCTGCTGCCACGAGCAGTTCCTCCCCACCTCCAGTTGTTCCTCCCCGCGGCTTCGACACCAACCCCGGTCGAGCCAGCCTCTTCCCTACTCCCCTCGACTGCCACGAGCTCCACTACATCGCCATTACCACAACCTCAACCTCCATTCTCCGGCGTGCCAGCTTCCGGCCATCCACCATTGCCATGGCACAACCCACCGGCTGCTAACCACATCCACCCAGGCCGAGATCTTCCCTTCGGTCAGCGAGTCTCTCCCCGACCCACCGCACATTACCATCACCACTTTCTGCCGCCACCGACTGACCACCACCTCCAGCTTCATTACCACCACCACCTCCAGCTTCCTACTCCCCTCGACTGCCCCGGCCAGGATCTTCTATAGCGGCTGCAAGCACCATGACCACCTTATCATCACCACCACTCTTCACCTGACTCGGGCCAAGTTCCCCACCGGCCAACATCGCCACCTCGCCGAGGTGAACCACTCCCCCTCTCTTTATTGTTGTATATTTTGGTTTATGTATGTTTAGTTTAGTGTTAATGATTAGTGTTGTTTATTTCATGTGAGTTAGGGGTTGATTGTATGTAAATGTTAGGAATTTTATGCATCAATGGTTAACATTCTTAGTTAATATTTAGGTTTATGGTTTATGTATTTAGTAGGGTTTGATGTTGTGCCTGTATTTAAACGCTTGAGAAAGGATGGTGATATTAACACATTGATTAATACCAAGGATCAGATTTAATTAATAAATGGTAGAGGGATATCGATCCTTGGGTAAATATTGGAAGTTGTTGATAAAGTTGTTTGAGGAGATAAGATATATATATGCATATTGGTCATTATTGTTTTAGCTGTTGTAAACTATTGCTAAAAATTAATATGATATTAAAATATTGATGGACATTGGGAGCATGCGCTCGATCGTGAAATAGGTATAATATCAAATCATGAGACCGTAATTGAGGATTGAGAATATTAATTATTTATTTGAGCTTGAGAAGTCAATGTGCATGTTAACATCTGTGAACACTTAGGTGAATCTGAGGATTGATCATGGCTCAAAATACTGATAAACACTGTGATGAATATAGTAGGATTGAGGATAGTTTGAGGATATTGTGCAGATGATTAATTTGACTTGATGTAACGTACCATTAGTCAACCTTGGTCAACCCTCTAGCGTCGTGTCCCTGTGAGTTGTAGCTTAGTCTGAGCATAGGTTTAGATGTGTGTCACATCCCTATTTTCCATGTGATAGTTTATTGATTGAGTTTGTATCTCGTCTCTAGGTACTACGGGACCTGCGGACTTGGACGTGGTACCGGATCCCCATCTTTAGCAGCCGAACGCAGGCAAGTGTACCTTGCCACACTGTATTTCAGTTACAGATATTTATTGTTTCATTATATACATTGTGCGCGTGTTTGATTAAGATCGTTACTTCGCGTTCGAATCACAACCGAGTGCAGACGTTCGTCGTAACGTCTTGTAACGAATGTTGGATGTTCGTAACCCCTGATGTACGTACCTGTATCGTCACCCCAGGACACATTCATATACTGTTATCGTGCAAGATTTCATGTATCCTGATACTGACATCATGACCGGAGACTGGGACGACCTTAGCGTCTGTTGATAGTTATTTCTGTATGACGAGACTGTTAGATAGAGATTCATGTTCAACGCACAATCGTTGACCACTTGGGATGGGGAAGACAATTACTAGACGTTTGGGCTCCTCTGCACGCGCTTATATATATATGTATTGTTTCTGTAGTGATCCTGTATCTAGTGTAGTTGTATCACCCGTGTGACTCTTTGCCCGGAGCTGCGGTACGTCCCGTGTGTTTTCGTGTCCGGAGCTACAATTTTATTTTAGACAACCCACACATCGAACATTATCTTCAAACTGTGTCTCACTTAGTTGGTTATGCTAGACTACACCGTCGTTGCACTTATACTTTCTGTTGTACTTTGACATGCAGTATTTTTGTACCTTGTTACGTCCCTCTGAGGACCTGGTTCCCTGCCAATTTTGCAGCATAGACGATTACGGAGCATTTGGAGTTGCTGATGGAGTGGCATATCTTGCGGGCATTATACCAGGTACTCATATCATTTCTACTGGCATTATGGTTACTTTGTTCATATTGATTATTCATCTGCTGTTGTAGCCTAGTTTTTATAGACTCATATTTTTTCTCGAGTCTATTCGAGTTGGTGTGTTATTGGACGGCCGACTTTAGCACATGTAGCTCTTCTTGTATATTTTTGTTCATTGTGGGTTGAGAATAGTTGTTTATATTTACGAGATTTTTAGATAGTGCCCTTTATTATACAGCTTATACGTATTCGAGTCAGACCAGAGTCTGGTCGAATGCGTAGCTGGCGTGTCACGTATTCCTGGTCCTATGTATTTTAGGACTGGGGCGTAACATATTTTTGTGGTGGCTCATGCAGGTCCGTTTAAAATTGTCTTTGTCACCTGACTGTACCAAGCGAGCCTACAAATTAGGAATAGATATTATGATTATTGTGAATAGGATCTCAATCTATAATCGATTTTAAAAACTTCTTTTTGTATGTGATTATCGCCCTTGGACTTCCTAAATTGTATTCGTTCACTTTTTGCCAATATCGTTATCATTGTTTCTCATCTCCTATTAATTCGAAAAGACGGACGCTTGTGCTTGATGGTTTCCTCCAGAAGAAGATCGTAGTTCAGACGGCAGAAGACATGATTTGTGCAATAATCTCTGAGAAGATTGTTACCCTCAGTAGGGTAGGTTGATAGGTTCTTTTTGGATTCTAGAACTAGTGTGGGAGGTTAGCAAGAGAATTGGACCCAGTAGTACCCTACCCGTACTTAAAATAGCAGTGATTTGGGAAGTACTGGGAGTTGAAAAGATTGATGATCATAACCCTCTAGAATAATTTATGGAAGTGCATAGCCCAATGCTAGAAATTAGTTGTTGTATATAATAGCAATACCAGGAACGATGTTATGAGCTAGAGGAGATAGAATTTTAGGCTCTCACCTGGAAGATGATGATCTGATGCCAGAAATTCTAGTATGTGCTTGGGTGATACCATTATTGTACTATGTAACTTGAAGAGATAAATAACGAAAAGAAGAAATTTGAGGAGAAGAGTAATTATACATTAGGTAAGGAAAAATTTTCTTTGAGGATTGATGTTGAAAACAGAACGGGAGAATTTATTATGAGGTTTAGTCTAGACTATGACAACGTCCTAGCATGAGTTGGTTGAGCCAATACCACGCGATGCTAGATTGTCGACGTGGTTGCATTATTTTTAGACCACCAGGTTATCCTGAGTTGAGTTTCTTCAGGAAGACCAAGAGCATGGGGCCCATCTACCTTAGGGGTACACAATGCAGGAGGTGAATCAATGTAACCCCGTATTATATCAGAGTTTGAGGATGTGTTTCTAGAGAATCTTCCAGGCCGGCCACCTGACAGAAAGATAGAGTTTGCTATAGAGTTGACTCCAAGAGCCGAGCCGATTATTTTCTCGTCTTCAGACTAGCACCGATAGAGTTGGTTGAGTTGAAGGTCCATAGTAGAGGATCTCTTATACAAGGATTTTAGTCGGGTTAGTGTTTCTCCATAGGGAGTACCCATCTTATGATACCGAAGAAGGACGGGACGGTATGTTGCGTATCGATTACAGGGGATAAAGTGCTGTAACGATAAAGAACAAGTACCCTATGCTGCGCATTGATAATTTATTTAATTAGCTTAGCGGCGCATTATGTATTCACGAAGATCGATCTCAGATCAGGATATCATCAGATCAAGGTACGAAAAGAGAATATTCCGAAGATGACTTTTGGGATGAAGTATGGGCACTATGAGTTTTTAGTCATGCTGTTTGGTTTAACCAACGTGCCAGCAGTATTTATGAGTCTGATAAACAATGTTTTCTACCAGTACTTAGATAAGTTCGTGGTGGTATTTATTGACGATATCTTGGTATACTCCAAGAGCCAGGAGGAGCATGAGAGACATCTCAGGATTATGTTGGAGACGCTGAGGCAGGAGAGGCTGTACGCCAAGCTCAGCAAATGTGAGTTCTTCTTGGATATAGTACCATTTCTGGGATACATATTCACCGGAGATGGTCTATCAGTTGACCCGGAGAAGATAGCTGCAGTTGAGACATGGCCTACCCCTACATCAGTTACAGAGGTTAGAAGTTTCCTCGGACTTGCCGGATATTATTGGAGGTTCGTGGAAAACTTCTAGAGGATCGATGCACCTATGGCGCGACTGACATGTAAGGGCGAAGAGTTTATCTGGACCGATGAGTGTCAGACGGCTTTCGATGAGCTGAAGAAGCGTCTGACATCAGCACCGATTTTGATACTACCTTCAGGATCAGGAGGATTTGTAGTATACAGTGATGCATCGGGGAGCAGATTATGTTGTGTACTGATGCAACACGACAAAGTAATAGCCTACGCATCGAGACAGCTGAGAGTTCATGAGAAAAACTATCCGACGCATGATCTAGAGCTAGCTGCAGTGATATTTGTACTAAAGCTATGGCGACACTACCTTTATGGTGAGCGTGTTAAGATTTACACAGATCATAAAAGTCTGAAGTATGTCTACACGCAGAAGGAGCTCAACATGAGACAGAGGCGCTGGCTAGAGTTGATGATAGATTATGATATAGAGTTGCAGTACCACCCTAACAAGGCAAATATAGTACCAGATGCCTTAAGAAGGAAGCCCATGGCCTACTTTTTGACGACTCAGCAGCAATTGCAAGAGGATCTTCAGGAGCTTGGGATAGAGATTGTATTGCCAGGCATGGATGGATAGATGGCCAGTCTTGAGGTTCAGTCTATATTGATTGAGAGGATCAAGGCAGCCCTACCTACAGATGCGAGATTTCAACGACTGCGAGAGAGGACAGAGGCCGGCATGCAGACGAGACTCATGATTCTTGAAGACGGAATGTTAAGGTGTGGAGATCGCCTATACGTTCCGAGTGGCGAGCTACGCTAGGAGTTGATGACCGAGGCTCATAGCTCAATTTATTCTATTCATCCCGGGGGTACGAAGATGTACCAAGATTTGAGGCAACATTTCTGGTAGCATGGGATAAAGAGAGAGATTGCAAGATTCGTGGCGAGATGTTTGGTTTGTTAGCAAGTCAAGACTGAACATCAGAGGACTACAGGACTATTGCAGCCGCTTCTCATTCCCGAGTGGAAGTGGGAACACATTACCAGGGACTTCGTCACAGGATTCCCGCGAAGCCCTAGCGGAAAGGATGTAGTTTGGGTTGTCGTAGACAGACTCACCAAGTCTGCACATTTCTTGCCCTTCAGAGTTGGGCAGTCCACGAAGATATTAGCTGACATATATATGAGATAGATAGTACGACTACATGGAGTGCGTGACAGCATTGTATCGGATCATGATTTCAGATTTATGTCATATTTTTGGAGGAGTATGCAGGAGAGTCTAGGAACTCGTCTCAAGTTCAGCACTGCATATCATCCACAGACTGATGGTCAGTCAGAGCGCACGATACAGATACTAGAGGATATGTTGAGAGCGTGCATGATCGATTTTGGAGGATCTTGGGAGGACCATCTACACTTGGTAGAATTTTCCTACAATAACAGCTATCAGGCTAGCATACAGATGATACCTTATGAGGTACTGTACGACAGGAAGTGTAGGTCACCAGTATGTTGGAGTGACGTGGGAGAGTGTCAGATACTTGGTCCAGAGTTGGTGACACAGACAGTGAAAAAAGTCAAGCAGATTCAGAGCTACCTGCGTGCAGCACAGGACAGACAGAAATATTGGGCAGATGCGCACCGCAGACCTTTGGAGTTCAAGTAAGGTGACTATGTATTTTTGAAGATATCGCCTACTCGTGGTACTATCAGATTCAGAGGCAGAGGCAAGCTGAGTCCGAGGTACATTGGACCTTTTGACATCTTGGAACGAGTTGGCGAAGTGGCTTATCATCTTGCATTGCCTCCATCATTAGAAGAAGTGCATAACGTATTTCACATATCGCAGTTGAGGAAATATGTGGCAGACCCTAGCCACATGCTTGATCATTCGGAGATTACAGTCGGGCCCAGTTTATCTTACGTAGAGCAGCCAGTGGAGATACTCGATCACAGTGAGAAGACTTTGAGAGGTCAGACTATTCGACTGGTGAGAGTTGTATGGAAGCACAATTCGCCAGGTGAGTCTACCTGGGAGCGCGAGGATTCCATTCGGCAGCGTTTCCCGTATCTATTTGAGGACCAAGGTACGAAATTATGTACCACTTTTGATTACCTGTTTGCTTTTAAATTATTGTAGCTATTATTGTGCTTACTTTTAACTTCGAGGACAAAATTTTTTTAAGTTAGGAAGGATGTAAACCCCCTCATTTATTTCTATAGATAGTCTGGTATGGGTTAAAAAATTTTGGTATTGCAGCAGATGTTTGAGGTTTAGAGTAAGGTTACAGATGTCTGATTTTTATTTAAAACCCTTGGCACGCCCTATCGTTGTTGAAATATTCGGAGCCCAACATCAGCCCATAAATTTCAACAAATTGTTGCACTCTTGACTTGATACGCCAATTTAGGCGCTGGACTTTTCCCGTCGCTCAAAATCATATTTCCTTGTGCTCTAAATTAATTGCACAATTTTCTGTAACTGAAATCGTCATTTAATCCCGTGTCGCGCACCTGTGTCGTTGCCATCTATTTTTAGACATCAACTTAACCCGTTAAGCCGGACTAATAAAAGGGTCCAAGACTGACACCAAGCCTACACCATTCATGACCTTTGTGTCACTCCCAATTGAGATCCCATGTGCCCCCATTTAATTTAAGAGCACATGATAATTTATTCTAATTAAATTGGGCATACCAACTTTGACTAATCCTATTTTAATCCCAATTTAATTCCAATGCCCATTTAATTAAGCCCATACAAAACACACAACACCCCCTCACCCTACAAAATACCAAACACCAATTTTCCCACAATTTTTCCATCATTTTATGTGTTTGTGCAAATACCCAAACTTAAGGGACTAAATTGCAAATATTGTAACATATGTCTAATATCATTGGTCAAGGCCAAATGAACAAGCCACCCCCACTCTTTGACCGGTCAAGCTTCCCCCTCCCTCTTATTTGGATGAAGAATTAATTTCTCCATATGAAATCTCCACCACCCATTTGAATTAGGCTAATCCCCACCATCCAACCCCCCCACACACTTCCCTATTTAATGTCTCCATCACCACACACAACCCCATGCCGGTCCTAATCCCAATACCTAGAGACACCCACCCACTGTCTCTCTTCTACCTCTTTTACATTACAACAATAGCCTTCTTTTCTTTTCTTCTTCCTTTCTCCTTCTTTATCTTCTCCTTCTAACCGAGTGTTTCCCCTCGGCCGGCCCATTCTCCGACGGACCGCTGTGCTCGTCGACCGGCCGAGCCCGCCTCCGGCGAGCTACTGCAGCCTTACCCTCCGGCCAACCGACTGCACCCAAGACACTCCGGCCAGCCACGAGCTTCTCCCTGCACCGCCTGCTGCCACGAGCAGTTCCTTTCCACCTCCATCTGTTCCTCCCCATGGCTTCGACACCAACCCCGGTCGAGCCAGCCTCTTTCATACTCCCCTCGACTGCCACGAGCTCCACCACATCGCCATTACCACCACCTCAACCTCCATTCTCCGACGTGCCAGCTTTCGTCCATCCACCATTGCCATGACACAACCCACCGGCTGCTAACCACATCCACCCAGGCTAAGATCTTCCCTCCGGTCAGCGATTCTCTCCCCGACTCACCGCACATTACCATCACCACTTCCTGCCATCACCGGCTGACCACCACCTCCAGCTTCATTACCACCACCACCTCCAGCTTCATTACCACCACCACCACCTCCAGCTTTCTACTCCCCTCGACTGCAACGGCCAGGCTCTTCTACAGCGGTTGCCAACACCACGACCACCTTATCATTACCACCACTCTTCACTTGACTCTGGCCAAGCTCCCCATCGGCCAGCATAGCTACCTCGCCGAGGAGAACCACTCCCCCTCTCTTTTTTGTTGTATATTTTGTTTTATGTATGTTTAGTTTAGTGTTAATGATTAGTGTTGTTTATTTTATGTGCATTAGGGGTTGATTGTATGTAAATGTTAGGAATTTTATGCATTGATGGTTAACATTCTTAGTTAATATTTAGGTTTATGGTTTATGTGTTGTGTAGGGTTTTGTGTTGTGCATGCATTTAAACGCTTGAGAAAGGATGGTGATATTAACACATTGATTAATACCAAGGAGCAGATTTAATTAATAAATGGTAGAGGGATATCGATCCTTGGGTAAATATTAGAAGTTGTTGATAAAGTTGTTTGAGGACATAAGATATATATACGCATATTGGTCATTGTTGTTTTAGCAGTTGTAAACTATTGCTAAAAATTAATATGATATTAAAATATTGATGGACATTGGGAGCAGGTGCTCGATCGTGAAATAGGTATAATATCAAATCATGAGACCGTAATTGAGGATTGAGAATATTAATTATTTATTTGAGCTTGAGAAGTCAATATGCATGTTAACATCTGTGAACACTGAGGTGAATCTGAGGATTGATCATGGCTCAAAATACTGATAAACACTATGATGAATATAATAGGATTGAGGATAGTTTGAGGATATTGTTCAGATGATTAATTTGACTTGATGTAACGTACCATTAGTCAACCTTGGTCAACCCTCTAGCGTCGTGTCCCTGTGAGTTATAGCTGAGTCTGGGCATAGGTTTAGACGTGTGTCATATCCATGTTTTCTACGTGATAGTTTATTGATTGAGTTTGTATCTCGTCTCTAGGTACTACGGGACCTGCGGACTTGGACGTGGTACCGAATCCCCATCTTCACCAGCCGGACGCAGGCAAGTGTACCTTGCCACCCTATATTTCAGTTACAGATATTTATTGTTTCATTATATACATTGTGCGCGTGTTTGATTAAGATCGTTACTTCGCGTACGGATCACAACCGGGTGCAGACGTTCGTCGTAACGTCTTGTAACGAATGTTGGATGTTCGTAACCCCTCGATGTACGTACCTGTATCGTCACCCTAGGACACATTCATACACTGTTATTGTGCCAGATTTTTTGTATCCTAATACTGAAATTATGACCGAAGATTTGGACGACCTTAGGGTTGCGTCTGTTGATAGTTATTTCTGTGTGATGAGACTGTTAGATAGAGGTTCAGGTTCAAGGCACAATCGTTGACCGCTTAGGATATGGAAGACAGTTACTAGACGTTTGGGTTCCTCTGCATGCGCTTATATATATATACATATTATTTCTATAGTGATCATGTATCTAGTATAGTTGTATCATCCGTGTGACTCTTTGCCCGGAGCAGCGGTACGTCCCGTTTATTTCCGTGTCCGGATCTACGATTTTATTTTGGACAGCTCACGCGTCGAACATTGTCTTCAAACTGTTTCTCACTTAGTTGGTTATGCTAGACTACACCATCGTTGTACTTATACTTTATGTTGTACTTTGCCATGGTGTATTTTTGTACCTTGTTACGTCCCTCTGAGGACCTGGTTTCCTGCTAGTTTTGTCGCATAGACGATTATGGAGCATTTGGAGTTGCTGATGGAGTGGCATGTCTTACGGGCATTGTACCAGGTACTCATATCATTTCTACCGGCATTATTGTTACTTTGTTCATATTGATTATTCATCTATTGTTGTAGCCTAGTTTTTATAGACTCATATTTCTTCTCGAGTCTATTCGAGTTGGTGTGTTATTTGGCGGCCGACTTTAGCACATGTAGCTCTTCTTGTATATTTTTGTTCATTGTGGATTGAGACATAGAGGTTTACATTTACGGAATTTTTAGATAGTGCCCTTTATTATACAGCTTATATGTATTCGGGTCAGACCAGAGTCTGGTCGAATGCGTAGCTGGCGTATCGCGTATTCCTGGTCCTATGTATTTTGGGATTGGGGCGTTACACGTATAGACGACTGTTTGATGACTGACGAAAAGATCTCATCATAATCTACGCCTTTCCGCTGACCATAGCCTTTAACTACCAGCCTCACCTAATATCGAGGGCATATATTATCATCTGTCTGCTTCACTCTAAACACCCTTCGATTCTTTAAAGCCTTCTTGTCCTTTGGCAACCGTACCAGATCATAAGTAGAGTTGGTCTCCAAGGAACTCATCTCCTCCTGCATGACCTCCATCCACTGTTGCCTGTGTTCGTCTTCCATAGCCTTTGTAAAACTTTTGGGTTCTTTCCCGTCAGTCAGTAGCACATACTCACCCGGTGAGTATATCGTAGATGGTCGACGCTCTCTATCGCTCCTTCTCAATGGAACTACTGGTGCTGGCTGTATATCTACAGTCACCTCCTCTCCAAAAATTGCCTCCTCGGTATGCTCATCCTCATGAGTGTCACCCTGACCACCATCAGCAGACTGATGATCAAGGTTGGGAGTAACTCCATTTACTGGCTCCCACATAACTGGATCCTCTGTGATGTCCTCTGGAAACTATTTGAAGCAAAATGACTCTAACTCAGGCAATTTCTCAGCCTCAGAAGGCATATCGGAATCCTGAGTATTGGTCATGGTCTGATCCTCGACGAATACCACGTCCCTGCTTCTGTAGAGCTTTCTTCCCATTAGATCGTAGAGTCTATAGCCAAACTCATCCCGACCATAGCCGACAAAGACGTACCGCCTCGTCTTTGGCTCAAGTTTGGATCTTTCATCCTTCGGTACATGCACGAAGGCCTTACAACCAAATACTCACAGGTGATTGTATGACGACTCTTTGTCGTAACATACTTTGTCAGGCACATCGCCCTACAAAGGAGCACTATAAGATAAATTAATAACATAAGCAGATGTGTAAAGTGCCTCACCCCAATAGCTGCCTGACAAGTTTGCTTCTGATAGCAAATACCGTGTGGTGCCCCGTTCCCCCTATTCGGGGAGCGCGGCTAAGAAATACAAGTCGGTATCGTTCGATCGGGATAGATTGAAACAAGATCTTATCCTCGTTATGGATTTGCTTCTTCGAAATTGATTTCCATATTCAGTAGACCGTGCCCCGAGGATGGACTTAGCGACAGAGTCAAGAGGGACATCTCCGCTGTAAATTTTCTTGCCTAGTTTTCGTTGTTGCCTTGTTGGTTTCATGCATTGAGTTGGTTTTTGGATTTGTTTGCATTTTCTTGAACGGTTTTGATAGATTTTATTATTTTCGTTCGTTGAACTGCACTTCAATTTTGAGCTTGGAAAGAGTAGAAGAGGTATAGATCAGCTGTTCGTGGCAATATAGGTGATCGTGTAGTAGACGACGTACGAGCGGAGTCTTGAAGCACCTCTTTCCTTTTCTTTCTCCAAACCAACTTGTGAGTGGCTTATATTCGATTCAGTTGACCTTTCTTCCAAGTCTTCATATCTAAAAATCTTCTTGCTTGCCCCGATCAAATGATACCAAAATAACTAAAAGATGTCAAGATAAAAAAAAAAAGACTTGGACTACTTTATGCTTGTCAATCAACTTGTGAATGGTTATCTTATAGCGTGCTAGTTCATTTAGAATATTCTATACATGCTTCAATTTTAGTTAGAATTGCATACTTCTTCTATAAATTGTACCAAGTATAGAACACACCTTGTTATGCAATAAATTGTTCAGGGAAACTATACAGAAATGAATCATGCAATGCTACTTGTCTTGTACTCTTATTGCCTCAACTGCACAAATTGATAACTTAGCCTAGACGTCATTTGATCACAGACAATATGTGCACAAGGTCATGGTTCTTGAGGACGGTTGTTGAGGAACTAGCACCGATCCGGCCTGGACGAAACCCATTGTTTAGTCTCTTGTACTTTCATTGCATACCATTCTCGTCAAAGACTATATCATCCTTTATGGCACCTTGCTAGTGATCACCACGTATATTTAAACCTGTGCAAGCTAACTTGTGTCTTCGTGGCAGGAAAGGACATGGTAAGTATTGTGCAGATGGTTCAGACGAGTAGGTAAACGTCACCGAACGGTGGCAAGTTTATTTCAGTAATTTCTATATATACTGCTTCCTTGTAAAATAAACTAAGGCAAGATAGAAAGACCACAAATAAGTTGCATAATTCATATAAGCAACGTGTTTATTGGTATAGTTGGGTTAGCTCGCCTTCACCAGTATATTTCGATGTACTGACCCTTGTTGAAACAGGTTCCCCGCACCAAGGATATCCTGTGAGGAGCTGAAGTCACTTCCCAATCCAGTCCATCACAGCAGCATGGCCTGATCGTGCAAAGAAGAAGTCTTTTGAAGTTCACAGGCGCTAGCAAACTTAACTCATGCAGCTCAGAGGAAAAGCTATTGTCCCGCTTGGTGGTCTTTAACATTTTAAAGTTTTAGTAAAGGATGTAATATACATGATGACTATCTCATTTTGAGTCCACTTTTGTAAGCCCGTGCGGCAATTATCTGACTCGTTCAAGAGTTTATAAAAGATGTTCATTATCAATAAAGAGAACTTTTTTATGTTTCAACTTTGTATTTCAATTATCTGCGTACTCTGAATATATGCTCGTTATGCAAAAATACTTAAGCCTTGTGCGTTGAGCAACTAGGAACGCACGACGTCATATCTGGGGGACGACTATCGTTTTCATGGAATCGGAGCATAACATATTGGTATCAGAGCACAGCTTCAAGTTCCTTTGACCCTCGTATTGGAAAAGTTACTTTAACGATCTAATCCCTGTGCGAACTCTTGAACTCGTTAGACCAAAATGAGATAGACTCCATACAATGAGTCCATAATACATTATGATCCTAATGTAAGTTACCTTCTTTTGAAGGAATGGCTCAAGCGCAAGCATCATCGCTAGCACCGGGTGAAACCCAATCCCAAGAAAATAGTTTTGGAACATCAAAAAGTTCTCAAAGTCAGCGAGCCATGAACTGTGTTGATCTAATTCAGCAAATGATGGGGATGCTTGAGGCTAGACAACAGAGAGACGAGGCTCGTTATGAGCGAGCCGAGAAGCGCACGAAAGAACGGTAGACCAAGTTTGAAAGCAATCTAGAAGCCCGATTTACAGTCCAACAGAAGCAGGTAGATACCCTATAATAGATCGTGCAGACCTTGGCCTCCAACCATTCTACGGCAACAGCAACGCCATCGGTGGAGCAACCCGCGCTTGAAGTTGAAATACCTCAAACTCTAAGAAAGACGGATGTGACTACCTTCGACTTTGCCGACTTCAAGAAGGTTTGCAACATGCCGTTTAAGGGGACTGAAGACCCAATCGTGGCTCTAGATTGGCTAGCAAAACTTGAGGATCACTTCAAACTTCTAGAGTTACCTGAGCAAAAGTGAGTCGCACGTGCCCAACTACAGCTTCGCTTGAACGCGTACAATTGGTGGGACATGCATCAAAGATCTCTTCCAGTTGACGATGAAGAGAAGATGATCGCATAGGATACCTTCCATGGAGCGTTCGAAGAGGAGTTCATACCCCCTCCCGTACATCGACAGAAGGAGAACGAGTTCGTGCAACTACGACAAGGCAGCATGACAGTAAAGCAGTATTCCGCCGAATTCAACCGGCTCGCCAAATTTGTAAGCTCATATTTACCTGATGCGGTGAGTCGTGCTAGAAGATTTGAAGGTGGCCTGGGACCTACCATCCATGCGCACGTGGTCATTCCCCAGTACGAGACTATGCGAGAAATCCTCAACCATGCCCTTTCTCTCGAATCGCAGTATCCTCCAGTTGCTATCGACACTGTGCATACTTCCAATCACAAGCATCATAGCAACGAGAAAGGAAACAACGCTCCAAAGCATCCAAATAACGGCGGTCAGCAGAGAGGAAATCCAGGGCAACCATGTAACTTCTGCAAGAAGCCAGGGCACACGGTCAATAAATGTCGTCTGAAACTTGGTTATGCCTAGCTTGTGGTGAACCAAACCATGAAGTTAGTACCTGTCCGTTCCGCCACTCTGATCGCCTCCCTCAACATCCAAATTAGGCTACATCACCCCAAGCCAATAGAGCCGCGCCTCAGCAAGAGCGTCGTCAAGCTCAGGGTCGGGTGTATACTATGACCCGGGAAGAAGCCCTGGCATCGGACACCATTGTGTTAGGTATATTGATTTTCAATAACATACCTGCACGTGTGATATTTGATTCTGGTGCAACGTATAGCTTTATATCCATGAATTTTGCCGTAGAAAACAATATAAAAATGATACTATTGTATCTAGATCTTAGTGTTAGCACCCTATCGGGCACAAAAATATATGTCCGTTCAGTATGTCAAGGCGGTTACGTCTGTATTAGAGAAAGAAAACTCTCGCTCGATGTACTAGTCCTAGATGTTCGGGATTACGACATCATTTTGGGGATGGATTGGCTCGGCGCTTGCTCGGCAATTATCGAATGTGCAAAAAAATGAGTCATCTTCCGCCTACCTGGAGAAGCTGAATTCTACTACACGAGTAGTCCAGCAACTGATGCGTCCAGGGCCTGTATGGCAATTTTGACGATATCTGCTCGGTGGATGCTATACTCTGGCTGCGAGGGATACTTAGTGTTGGTTCGGGACACGCAGCTAGATTACATAAATATTGAGTCTTCTTCCGTTGTGGTGGAGTTCCCTGATGTGTTTTCGAGCGAACTACCCGGCATGCCACCTGACCGAGAGATCGAGTTCACCATTGACACATTTCCAAATACTCAGCCAATTTTCAAGGTTACGTACAGAATGGCCCCTGCTGAACTAAAGGAGTTAAAGTACCAACTTTAAGAACTGCTAGATCGTGGGTTCATCCGTCCGAGCGTGCCTCCTTGGGGCGCGCATGTACTCTTCGTAAAAAAATAATGGGACGTTATGACTCTGCATCAATTATCGGGAGCTGAATAAGGTCACTATCAGAAACAAGTATCCTCTGCCCAGGATATACGACCTCTTTGATCAGCTCCAAAGAGCATCGGTGTTCTCGAAAATTAATCTTCACTCAGGCTACCACCAGTTGAAGATTAAGCCCGAGGACATGCCCAAGTCAGCATTTCGGACCTGCTATGGCCACTACGAATTTTTTGTTATGACATTTGGACTGATGAATGCTCCTGCCGCTTTTATGGATTTGATGAACCGTGTGTTCCGACCCTTTCTCGATAAATTTGTGGTCGTTTTTATAGACGACATCTTAGTGTACTCGAAGAATAAGGATGAACATGCAGGACACCTGTGGATGGTGCTTCAAACCCTTCGAGACAATAAGTTGTACGCGAAGCTAAGTAAATGCGAGTTCTGGTTGGACAACATATCCTTCCTCGGGCACATTATTACTGCAGAGGGCATCTCGGTTGACCCAAAGAATATAGAAGCCATCGTGAAATAAAAATGGCCTGAGTCAGCTAGCAACGTACGGAGTTTCCTTGGTCTAGCAGGCTACTACAAAAGATTTATTAAAGATTTTGCGAGGATCGCCTCGTCTCTGACCCAGCTCACTCGGAAGGGAGTAACATTCGCGTGGACGGACGACTGCGAAGCTTTATTTGTGGATTTAAAGCAGCGGCTTGTCTCAGCACCAATTCTTACCCTTCCGGATGGACCTGATGAATTTAAGATATATAACGATGCCTCAAGAAAGGGATTGGGATGTGTCCTTATGCAGAGGGACAAGGTGATAGCCTTTGCATGGAGGCAGTTGAAGTCTCACGAGAAGAATTACCCAACACATGACCTAGAGCTCGCAGCGGTGGTGTTCGTGCTGAAGTTGTGGTGCCACTACCTTTATGGTGTGTCGTACAGGATCTATATGGACCATAAGAGTCTAAAATATCTCTATACACAAAAGGATTTGAATCTTCGACAACGACGTTGGCTTGAACTCCTTAGCGAATTTGACTTGATGATCAGGTACACGTCGGGTAAGGATAATGTTGTAGCTGATGCGCTGAGTCGAGTGTTCATTGGGAGGTTGGCTATTGATGACAAGTTGCATCTGGATCTTAAAGATTTGGGCATTATACTTAAAATTAGATACAAAAAAGAGGACGCAAGTGGCTCAACTATGCTTCAAACCTGACTTGTTAGAAAAGGTTAAGTTCGCTCAGAACGATGATCTATTCCTGCAAAAGATGCAAGGTCTTATCTCAGCAGGAAAGGCAACCAACTTTACGGTAAGCACGGACGGGATGATTATCTGTTTGATGATACCATTTTTTTCTTTGCTACAGATTTACCTGTAGTATAGAGAGATGAAGACGAGAATGACGACAAGTTCAGAGAGGATCATCTTCGTAGCATCCTCTGTCCACTACGCCTGCTACCCCAGATTCTTGCACACGACCTGAGGACGAGTTCGTAGATGCGGCATATGGTTTATCCCTGTCATATACTCGTTCTTCAGTAGGAGGAGCTACTCCATCTCCCAGATTGCCATCAGCTGGTACCCCTTCTTCTACTCCAGCCACTACCAGCACTACTACACAATTAATCCACCAGTTGCTCCCACCGGAGCAAATCCATTTCCATGCCTTCTTGTGGATAATAGAGTATATGTCCACCATCCAGGATTTACAGAACTCTCTACTCTACCAAAGCGGCCAACCAATATCTGTCGTCCTGAGCTATGGGCCGATGGAGCGACATAAGCATTTATTGTCAATTCACATATTTATTTTATAATTTTTATTCTAATTGTACATTGTCTACTTATTTTAGATTCTTCCCGATCAAGGCTTGAAATAATCTGGGGGAGATCATGCAAGGCTACTTTGATGACCCTTATATCAACTTCAGTGACATCCCGCTCGATCGACGATTCACTTGGCAGGAGAAGCTCGGGATATGTATATAAATTTTATTTATAATAATATATAATTTTTTTGACTATAATGATAAAAAATATTTTTTTATTTTGAAGAGGTTGTACTGGTGGCCGGATCATAGAGATAGTGATATCTGAAAGTGCTACAAGACCATCGCCAGCAAGAAGTTGAAAGATATGATAAATGATCAGAAGGCTCTGGCGTCACTTGGACCAGATCACCGCAAGGAGTGGCTGAAGGCAGAGTACTAGGAGGAGATGAAGAAGAAGATGGACACCCCAACCTACAAGGCTAAGTGCGAGAAGGCGAAGGCTGCTTGATGAGAACATAAAATATCATATTTTTATTCCTTAATGTACACTCCTTTATGCTCATTTAATGTCTAAAGATACTCATTATTTTTATATTTTGATCTAGGATACAATTGGAGTCACTAAAAGCAAAATGGAGCTAATTATCAATTCTGGACAGTTCTGATACCTTGTAGAAAAATAGTCATAACTTGCTCATCCGAAGTCCAATTGAGCTGATCCAAATTGATTCGGAAAGCTAAGTGATAGAGGCATAATTTTACTGTTTTGATTTTCCCGAGATTCTGGCTACATCATGGACCAAATTATGCTTGAAGTTGAGATAACTATGCTGTGCACAAAAAGTGGAGTTGATATAACCATTTCCCAACTTATTCAAAGATTTTATTTTATTGTTGGGTTGTTGTAACTCTTAGAGATTTTTGGGAAGATATTGTGATCTTCAAACACTTATTTAGAGTGTATAAAAGGGGTAGAGATCAAGAGAAAAAAGGAGGAGAAGAACCCACAACTCTTCTTCCTCTTCTCCAATATTCTTTTGAAGTTTTCTTGAACATGCGGAGCTAAAAGTCTTGTTGGTCGAAGGAAACGGAAGCCTCGGAATGAATAAAAACTTGTGAGATCTAATTTGTGTTTATATTTTTGATTTGTGCTTTAAGTATCAAATGTTTTCTTATGCATATTTTTATGATTATCTTGTTTAATGACTAGGATGCATACTAGTTTATTATTCATGACAATCTAATGCTAAATTAGATATCGAATCCGTAATTGTTCGATCCCTCTAATTTGTGAAGCAACCAAGATTTAATGAACTGCTTTGTTTTATTAGATCTTAGGAGGAAAAATTTTGACAAAATTAAATGCAACCGTGTGTGCTTGTGTTATTTTGCTTCATCGATCTCATCGAGTTTAATACGCTACTAGATTAAACCTTTAGCGCTTGTCTGGGATTATTTAGTAGTTAAGGTTAATTAGATCGCTTGTTTTTAATTAATTATGGCTGAAGGAGATAGGAAAATAATTCCAACGATGAATATTCAAAGTATGAATTAATATATACTTGCATCGATGATCAGTTTTAAGATTCCAATGGTGGATGTTGACTGAGACCAACATTTATTTCTTTGATTGTTTTAATACTTTAATTGTTTTTTAGCTCTTCTTAATTTTCTTTTGATAAAAACTCTCCCCCAATCTTATTTTACATAGCATAAAGATCAAACTAATTACTCTTCGTGGGAACGATCCTTACTCTCACTACTACATATTATTTCAAGAGTAAAGATTTTATTTTTGGGTGCCTATGACAGCACACCAAATTTTGGCGCCGTTGCCGGGGAGTAATTTTAGTTAATTTTTGTGCTTTTTGTGATCTTTATTTCGTTCTTGTGATCAAATAATTTTTTGCCTATTAGCAAAAAAAAAAAAAATCGGTAACAGGAAATGGCGGCCAATTCTCAAATATTTGGCACTTGGCTAGATCTTCCATCTGGGCATACTGATGAGGTAAATGTTTCTTCCTTAGAACAACAAATTTCTTGTTTAACTTCTCTTGTTCGTCAGATGGTTGTAGGTAACATGAAAATAACAAAGGCTTGTAGGATTTGTCTAGTATCAGGGCATCCAACCGATATGTGTCCAACTCTCCAAGAGGAGTCCAATGAACAAGTGAATACGGAATATGGTTTTCCTGGGCTACCAGAAATGAAGTATGATTCCTATTCAGACACGTATAATATAGGATGGAGAGATCATTCCAATCTCACCTATGGGAGTCCAGAATTAAATCAACCAGCAACTCAAAATTGCCCAAGTTACCAGCAATACAAGCAGCAATACCTACAACCAAGCCAAACTTCTAATTCTGGTATGTCTTTAGAAGATATTGTTAAGTCTATTGCCATTAATAATTTACAATTTCAACAGGAGACGAGGGCTAGTATCGAAAGTTTGAACAATCAAATGAGTCAAATGACAACTGCAATTAATAAGCTAGAGGCACAAAGCTTGGAGAACTTACCATCTGAAATGATAGTAAATCCAAAAGAAACTGTAAGTTCAATCATTTTGAGAAGTTGTAAAGAAGTTAAAATTCCAGAAAAAGAAGCATGTGCATCATCAAAAGAAGAAGAAGAGAAAAATATCGTTGCAGACACGAACATTCCTAACAACGATGTAGTACCTAATGGAAAAGAAGTTTTTAAACTTGATGGAAAAGATGGAGTAAAAGTTGCCATCAGTGAGAATTTTGAGAAAGAATATGAGTTAACTTTGAGTACTCACTTATATAAAACTGTTGCAGTGTTGAACGATCTTCCAAAAAGACAACAGTCAGGTAACATTCCATATATTTTGTTACAAATTAATGACAAAAGACCTTTACCTTCTGTTTTGCAGGTATGCATTCTAGACTTGAAACTCCTGCCTAGTTATATCAAGTGTGCATAGAGTCGAGCCAACGACAATATTAAACAAAGGCGCTGCTTGGGAGGCAACCCAAGGGAAGTTTATTTTTATTCTCGCATTTTATTTTTTGTTATTTTGTCTTTTCTTTGCATTTAATCATACATTGGGTACAATGTCTGTTTTAAGTGTGGGGGAAAGATTTAAATTTTTTTTTTTAAGCAGTTTGAGTATGTGTTTTTCTCAAAATAAAAATAAAAATAAATAAATAATAATAATAATTGAGATTTTTTTTAAATAAAAGGATTTTGTTTTTGTGGTTTTTAATAATTTTTGGTTGTGTATGTCATGAGTAAGATTAAACTAAATTTGAAAAATTCATAACATGATTGAATAAATAATTTTTTTTTTTCAACTTAGAATTAATTAGTCTAGTTATTTTTTATTGAAAATGGTAGTATCTAAATTGGTAGACAAAAGCCAGTGAGGATTTGAGCCTTTAGACTGACACATCAGCCTCATTATTCTTTCATGAGAGATATTCTTCCACTGATTTGTTTCTCTAGAACTTGCTTTGATTCTCTTCGAGGTCACATTGACACATGCATGCATGAACATGATTAATGCCATCTTTGCTATACGTTACATAAGCCAAATAGCCCATCTTGTAATTAATTTTCTTTTTGTTGAACCCTTTGAGCTTTATTGCCTTTTTCTTGGTATACCCACATTACAATCTTTCAACCAATAATATTTATACCTTTACCCAAGTCGCAAAGCTAGTGGAGCATTATTGATCATTATGATATGTATGGGTGTACGAAAAAATAATTGTGGGGGTATCTAAATTTGTGGTTTGGTTATAACCAACAAAATGGAACATATTTTTATCCTCAAATTTCCTAAGTTCCATTATTGTTAAAAAAAAAAAAAGTAAAAAAAAAAAAGAAAGAAAAAAGAAAAGAAAAGAAATGGAGTGATTGATTTTGCATTGTTTAAATGCTTTAAAAACCAAATTGAAGACGCTGCAAAATGGAGTGATTGATTTTACATGTTTTATATTGAGATTGAGTTGATTCATTTTTGCTCCACTAGTTTTGATGGCTTTTGAGCTACATTCCTAAATATATCCCACCTTAATCCTAAGTCATGTTACAACCCATGAAAAGTCCTTATGATTTATGTTATGCATGTGATCCCAGTGGTGGAGAATGAGAAAATATACAAGCTTATGGTAGAGCATTTCTTTTGGAATGAATTCGAGAGAAATATATACCTTCAAACACTTGAGAGTTTAGTGTTTATTCCCGTGAGGGTCTACCTATTTAGTTTACTCCATTTTTCAAGTAAAAATACCTACTAAGTAATTAGAAGTTGTTTAAGAATATATGTTCATGATATGTTATGAGTTTTGAAGAACTTGGTTATTATTTATTTATGACATTGCAACCTTGATTTCTTTTTGGAAAAATAAATAAGAGTTTTGCCCGAGGACGAGCAAAGGTTAAGTGTGGGGGTATTTGATGAGAACATAAAATATCATATTTTTATTCCTTAATGTATACTCCTTTATTCTCATTTAATGTCTAAAGATACTCATTATTTTTATATTTTGATCTAGGATACAATTGGAGTCACTAAAAGCAAAATGGAGCTAATTATCAATTCTGGACAGTTCTGACACCTTGTAGAAAAATGGTCATAACTTGCTCATCCGAAGTCCAATTGAGCTGATCCAAATTGATTCGGAAAGCTAAGTGATAGAGACACAATTTTGCTGTTTTGATTTTCCTGAGATTCTGGCTATATCATGGACCAAATCATGCTTGAAGTTGAGACAACTATGCTGTGCACAAAAAGTGGAGTTGATATAACCATTTCCCAACTTATTCAAAGATTTTATTTTATTGTTGGGTTGTTGTAACTCTTAGAGATTTTTGGGAAGATATTGTGATCTTCAAACACTTATTTAGAGTGTATAAAAGGGGTACCTATTTAGTGTATAAAAGGGGTAGAGATCAAGATATTGTGATCTTCAAACAACTCTTCTTCCTCTTCTCCAATATTCTTTTGAAGTTTTCTTGAACATGCGGAGCTAAAAGTCTTGTTGGTCGAAGGAAACGGAAGCCTCGGAATGAATAAAAACTTGTGAGATCTAATTTGTGTTTATATTTTTGATTTGTGCTTTAAGTATCGAATGTTTTCTTATGCATATTTTTATGATTATCTTGTTTAATGACTAGGATGCATACTAGTTTATTATTCATGACAATCTAATGCTAAATTAGATATCGAATCCGTAATTGTTCGATCCCTCTAATTTGTGAAGCAACCAAGATTTAATGAACTGCTTTGTTTTATTAGATCTTAGGAGGAAAAATTTTGACAAAATTAAATGCAACCGCGTGTGCTTGTGTTGTTTTGCTTCATTGATCTCATCGAGTTTAATACGGTACTAGATTAAACCTTTAGCGCTTGTCTGGGGTTATTTAGTAGTTAAGGTTAATTAGATCGCTTGTTTTTAATTAATTATGGCTGAAGGAGATAGGAAAATAATTCCAACGATGAATATTCAAAGTATGAATTAATATATACTTGCATCGATGATCAGTTTTAAGATTCCAATGGTGGATGTTGACTGAGACCAACATTTATTTCTTTGATTATTTTAATACTTTAATTGTTTTTTAGCACTTCTTAATTTTCTTTTGATAAAAACTCTCCCCCAATCTTATTTTACATAGCATAAAGATCAAACTAATTACTCTTCGTGGGAACGATCCTTACTCTCACTACTACATATTATTTCAAGAGTAAAGGTTTTATTTTTGGGTGCCTACGACAGCACACCAAATTTTGGCGCCGTTGCCGGGGAGTAATTTTAGTTGATTTTTGTGCTTTTTGTGATCTTTATTTCGTTCTTGTGATCAAATAATTTTTTGCCTATTAGCAAAAAAAAAAAAAAAAAAAAAAAAAATCGGTAACAGGAAATGGCGGCCAATTCTCAAATATTTGGCACTTGGCTAGATCTTCCATCTGGGCATGCTGATGAGGTAAATGTTTCTTCCTTAGAACAACAAATTTCTTGTTTAACTTCTCTTGTTCGTCAGATGGTTGTAGGTAACATGAAAATAACAAAGGCTTGTAGGATTTGTCTAGTATCAGGGCATCCAACCGATATGTGTCCAACTCTCCAAGAGGAGTCCAATGAACAAGTGAATACGGAATGTGGTTTTCCTGGGCTACCAGAAATGAAGTATGATTCCTATTCAGACACGTACAATATAGGATGGAGAGATCATTCCAATCTCACCTATGGGAGTCCAGAATTAAATATACGGAATGTGGTTTTATTTTTGGGTGCCTACGACAGCACGCCACTGCTCGTGCTAAGGGTGGTCTCCATATTGGTGGATCCATTCCAACCATCGAATATTTTAGATGGATGGTTAGTATTAAAATTTTTTTGCTAAATCATTTTTTTTGTAATTCTATTTTTTTTGCTTATTTATTAATTGCTTAATTTTTTACAATACGACGAGGCCACCAGAGTCGGGGAAGACCCTAAGACCATCGACTTTCCATCAATCTTCTAGCAGACCCACAAAAGAAAGAAGGATGGGAAGCTCTTAGATGAGTTGGCCGCCAGAGCATATGTATATTGTCTTTAGAAAATTTTATCAATTTAATTAGATTATCTTTATAATTTAATTATATTCTAGGTTTCTAGGTCATAGGAATGGTCCGATTTCAATTCCGATACTTTGAACCTTGATTAATATCCTATTTTAAGATATCATAGAAATCAAATATAGCAAATATAACTCAAGTTATATACATATGCTATGATATCTAGTATCTAATATGATACTCTAACAAACATCAAATATAGCACATATAACTCTAAAATCCTTAACTCTAAACCTATTTATATAAATAAATATATGAGACGTATGAGAAATTAGAGGGGGCGCTTAGAGCAGTATGCCGACTGAGAGAAACGATCAGTGGGTACAAGCTGTCGGGAGAGGGAAATAGGGCAGCATGTACGGTACCGGATCGTTGGCATCGATGCCGTCGGTTCTTTCCAGAGCTCCTCCAACGGCTACTCCAGCTCCATTAGTGCCCGGCTCCGACGTTCCTTCTAGTGAGATGTCTCTGGAGTAGCTCACGACGACTGTGCATGAGCTACATGGGTTGGTCTGACAGTTGATAGACACTCGTGATGCTGCAAAACCTGCTCCTCCGACGGCTACTACGACGGCTCCTCTGACGGCTACTCCGACTGCTCCAGCTCCTCCGACGGCATCGATGAGTCATCCAGCTCCTTCGACAGATCCTGCCATTGCTCTGTCTACCGTTAATCCTGATGATCTATATGATATCATCGCTATGGTTGTGGTACAGTACATGGCTAGCCGACAACCGCCGCCGCATCCTTCTCCACCGTCGACTTGATGGATTTTTTGTGTTTGTGGAATTTTTTTAGTTGGTTGAATTTTTTTAACTTGATTGTATTTATTTGACTTTATGGGATTGTATAATAGTTATTTGTAGATGTTTGGATTACTCTACTTTATTATTTCGACGTGTATATAACATTTGTACATAGTAATGTGGGTTTTATTAGTTTTTATGGAATTTGCTTTTATGAAATTTATATGTGTAGAAATTGGTGAATGTATAACATGTAAAAGGTCAACAAAAATTGATTTCTGGAAAAAATTGTTACCTTTAGCGACGGACATGCGACGTAATAACGACAAAATATTTTGAAAATCTCGGGTCAGCGACGAATTTTCGACGAAAAATCTAGAAAATCTCAGGCCAGCGACTACCCAACGACGAAATTTTTTGTCACTAGAACTTTTGATACACAAAAAATATGCCAAATATGGATCAGAATCCGTCACTAACGGATTAGCGACAAACTCTATGGCGCTCAATGTGCAACACCTTCTGGAAAAGTTGGCAAATTTTGGCTCACAAAATTCGTCGGTAGTAGTCAGAAAGTTTAGTGACGTAACTGATCCGTCGCTGATCTGTCGCTGGTTTTATGTCGCTCAATCCATCACTAATCCGTCGATATAGCGAGGGATTAGCGACGAAATTTTTCTAGCGACGTTAGTTATTCTAACGGAACCTTTCCGTCGCTAAATGCAAATAGCGATGTTTAAATACATTTTAGCGACGGATAATTTCGTTGCTAAAATAGTATATTTTTGTAGTGGGAGTCCAAAGTGTTTCTCTTGGGCTTCCTCTTTTATCTGGTTGAGATTACGGTACCTGGGATGAGGACACAACTGTCGTAGTGGTCTATATTGTCATATTATGGTATAATCAATCATCGCTTGGACTATAGTTAGGAGAAGCATGGTTACCATGATGAAACACCTATTGCAAGACATGCATCCAACCCTAATATTGTGCCTCTGCCTTCACCATCTAGTGGCCAATCGTCCTTCTCCAATAATGAATGAGATCAATTGAGTCAATTCCTCTCCTATGTAGCTCCCGTCAATCTTTTAACTCCTTCAAGTATCTTTTTTGTTTCTTATTTTATTTATGGGTTGTTGATTCTGGCACCTCGAACTATATGTCTCGTGAAGGGCCATCAAATTTTACTTCTAGCCCTCATAAGTTTATTTCTATAGCTGACGGTATTACTACTCATGTTTCGAGTACTACTAATTTATGGCTTACTTAATCTTTACATTTGAAAAATACTTATTATCCATCACTGGATTATAACTTATTATCTATTCATCAGCTTACACATGATTCTAATTGTTTAGTAAAATTTTATCCATCTCACTTTGTGCTACAAGACCTTCTGATGAAGGAACGGATTGGTAAAGGGTATGAATATAACGACCTTTAATACATAGATCCTCTGTCTAGTACGTTGCTCATTTCGCCTTCCATTCAGTGGTACAAGAGACTTAGACATCCATTATTATCTTCCTGATGTACTATGTTATCTAATTTATTATTTTCTAAATTTATCTGCGAGTGGTGTATTCTTCGGAAGAATCATCGCTCCTTTTTTTTTATCTAGTTGATAAACAACATGATTCATCTTTTACTTTTGCTTCATAGCTTAGAAGTCAGAAACTCCTAAGAGGTCAACGAATCTCAGTTAAAACCTTGATTCAACAGTTCTTACTTCGGAGCTCATTTTCCCGATGATGTGAGCTCGTTTCTCCGGCAACAGCAGACCATTTCCCCGGCGACATGAACGCTTCCCATAATATGACTATAATTTTAAAAGCGGACATAAATTTTTGGAAAGAAATTTAAAAAATTGTTAATATACGTTTATTAAAATACCAAGAAACTAAAGATTATTTATCTTGACATCATAAAAAATTAACATACGAATGATCTCTTTGTAACTTTGAACTGAATATTATAAATTCTAATAAATATTAAGATATTTATAAGTTTTAATAACAATAATTAAGAAACATAAAAAAATTATTAGCACACACTTCCAACTTTAGACTCATCTAAATAGTCATATTTTCTCGCGCCCGCCTCCGCTTCTGTCCCCGCTCCCGCTTCTGGCTTCTAAGGTTTATAGTGATATTTAGAGTCCATTTAATTTTTTGAGTATGCATGGCTATAAATATTTTGTCACTTATATTGATGATAACTCATGCATGACATGGTACATCTTCTTCGTTTTAGGTCCACTCTTATGTCTATTTTTTAAATCTCTGTGACTGAAATTTTTAATCATTTTAATGTTTGTATCAAAGTTCTTCGCTCTGATAATGCTAATGAGTATATAAGCAAGGAGTTTCTAGTATTCTGTTAGACTCATGTCATACTTCATCAGACTTCCTACCTGTATACTCCTTAATAGAATGGTACTACGGAACATAAGAATATACCTTCTTTAGGTAACTTGCTTTCTCGTTATTCATATAAGTGCTCCTAAGAAATTATTGAATTTTGTGATTTTAACTTCTTATTTTTTATATAAATCACATGCCCTCTCTTTTTCATAAGAACAACAATTTTTTTATCCTCTTTCCTTATGGTAAACCTTTTTATGTTGCTTCAAAGATTTTTGGTTGTCTTTGTTATACTCATAATATTGGACCTCAGAAGATAAACTTGATCCGTGTGCTAATCCGTACGATATTTTTTGGTTATTCTCGGAGACAAAAATGGTATGTTTGTTTTGATCGCACTACTTCGAATGTGGTGGTCTCTTGTGATGTTATTTTTCTCAAGGATAAGACTTATTTCTCTTCTGATACACCATCCACATCTTCAGTGTCCACGATTCTTGTTCCTCTTTTTTTCATTCTCTGAACTTGATACACCTATATCTCATATCTCTCATAGATTGGGTTTTTTATTCCCTTTCCATAGGTGTATATTCGTTGGGACAAGATCATTCCTTCTCCTGCCACTATTTCTTTGGGTATTACTGATAATTCTTGTACAAGTACTACAATACAGCCTTCTGTTCCTAATCTACCTCAGCTGAATTCACATAGAGGTTTATTTCTTCCTACTACTTTTCGCAAAGGTAAGCACTCTTTTACTAGTGCCTATCATATTTCTAACTTCTTTTCTTATCATGTGGAGACAATCATCATTAGAGATGATTCTGTTGGCATTTCTAAGGTGTAAGAATATTTTGTCTCTCATTTTCATACAAAGGACCTTGGGCCATTGGGATGCTTTCTTGATATTGAGGTATTGCAGAATATTGGACGATTGTAGCTATTCCAGAATAAATATGCATTGGATCTTCTATATGAGACATGATTCCTTGGTTACAGGCCATCATACATACCTATGGAATCCAAGACAAACTATCTAGATTGAACTATTAATCAGATCTTTTTTACTCGACCCAGGATGTGATAGATGACTAGTTGGAAGTTAATTTATCTTCTTGTCACTCGTCCAGACATTGCCTATGCCTCGAGTATGGTGGGCCAGTATATGCATATTCCTTTGACCTCTCATCTTTAGGTTGTTGAAAGGATTGTATGCTACATAATGGAAACTCCTGGACAGAGCCTTCTCTACATACCTTCTATACTGTTGCTCATAGCCTTTCCAAATGCTTACTTTGCTGGATCAGTTGATGGTCGTCACTCTACCAGCGGTTACCTTGTCTTTCTGAGAGAAAATTTATTTCATGGAGGAGTAAGAACCAGAATGTAGTTGCTCATTTTTTTATTGAGGCAAAATATATAGCCATGACATATATTGTGATTTGGATCAACTCACTCCTTACAGATTTTGGAATCAGCCCTCTTCTTGAGCTACTCTATATTGAGACAACAAGGTTGTGATCCATATTGCTAAGAATCCAATCTTTCATTAAAAGACTGATCACATCAAGATAGACTATTACTTTATTCGAGAGAAAGTGATAAGGAAGTTGCCTTACAACAGGGTAAAGTGCAAAAAATCCCTCATAAGATTATCAACTTTCGTAAATTAGGACTTAATAGATCAAATTAGCAATAAAATCCTCCTGCAATTGCTAATTTGATCAAATTGACCCCTCCCGTCAACTCCCCGATAGAAGTGGACGTTAGTGGCTGTTTAAAAAAGAAGAAGGTAAAATACCCATAATACCCCCTCCCTACCCCCTCCGCCTCACGCCAACACCCTCTCCCCCATCCTCCCCGCACTGGCCACCCCCACTCCCCCACCAATTCGCTCCCTCCATTCGCCACCACTAGCTCCCCCCTTCTCCCCGCGTAGGCCACCCCTACTCCCCCACCTGCGCCCCCCTCCCTCTCGCGCCACCACCCGCTCATCCCACCTCCTCCTCGCCCCCCCACCCCCACACCGCCCTCTCCTCCCCCTCCCTCCCCGTGCCACCACCCCCTCCCCCTCTCCCTGCTGCGCCGCTGCCATCACCGGAGAAGGAGGGAGGGAGGCTGCCAGAGAGAGAGAGAGAGAGAGAGAGGGTGGAAAGATAAAGGGAAGAGGGGTATAATTGTTATTTCAGACCAAATTTAACTTTTGTTAACGCCATAAATTAAATTGGTGTAAACTAAGTAAAAAAAAAGGTAAGAGCTTTTTAAAGCGAGGGGTGATTTTTTGCAAAAGTGGTAATCTTAGGAGGGATTTTTTGCACTTTACCCCCTTACAACACTTGTCTTCTTCAGCTAGGTTGAAATATATCCTCACCAAACCATTGCCTCGATCTTTGTTTGCTCAACTATTATCGAGGTTGGAAATGATTAATATTTATGCTCCAGCTTGCAGAAGAGTGTCACTTAACTATTTAGTCTCACATCACCTGGACTAAAGGAGGATGTCATGACTTGCTCCTATAAATGTATCAAGGCTTATTCACATCAATAAAGTAAAATTTCTATCTGAATTTTAATTAGATATTAGGGCCATAGAGAGAATTTTTTTATTACAGAAATCTGTCAACAGAGAATTCATAAAGGAGAAACTACTACAGGGATAATATAGCACAATGGATTCTCGAAATATATTACAAAGCTGTTTCTTTATCATAAGTACAATGGATTGTATTGAAAGGAACCTTTTAACTTATGGGACCCTTGGATATATTAATATTTCTCATAGTCTGTACTAGAGAAACTGTTAGAGTTATTTTATTTTGTTATTTATCATATGAGGGTATAATAGTAATTGTGGGTGTATTGCATATCAATATAAATAGACATGAGATGCAACCTAGGGTTTAAGGCCCTTGCAATCTTCTTTCTCATATTCTCTCTTCTTCTACTTTTCCTTCTCCTCTCTATCTCTAAACTTAACTTGGTATCAGAGCATATATTTGTAAGTACTGTACATCCCATCCACGATAGGGCCGATCGAACTTTTTTCGGCTATTTTTTGTCTACTTTTCATGATTCGCCGTTCGTCGTTCGTCGTTCGTCGTTCGTTGTTCGTGGTTCGTTTATGAGATATAGGGTTTCTATAGATCTCCGTTGGTTATTCGTCATCGGTTGAGGTTCATTGTGAGATCTAGGATTTTAAAGATCTCGTCTTTCTGTTGCATCTGTAAGTATGGTGGGGACCGAATCTTCTAGCAAAGTTAATAGTGGTGGTGGTAGCGGAGGTGGTTCTCTTTTTACTGTTATTCATAATGATGAATTGGGAAAGTCGATTACAGCGGTGAAACTCAATGGTGCTAACAACCTTGCCTGGTCCAAGTCTATCAAAGTGGTGTTAAGGGCGAAGAAGAAGTTGAAGTTTTTGACGGAAGAACCCCTGCCTGAAACATCCGCTGAGTATAAAGATTGGATGAGTACAGATGCATATGTTATGTCGTGGTTGTGGCATAGTATGGAACCTCATATCGCTGCTAATATTCAGTGGTATGAATCAAGCAAACAGATTTGGGCATCTCTAGAAGAATCATATTCGCAAAAGTGAAACGTTGCCCGTATCTATGAGTTGTACGAGTTATTGTTCAATACAAAGCAAAATGGGAAGCTTGTGAATGAATATCTGGCTTCAAAGAAGGCTTTGTGGGAGGAACTGCTTCAATATCATCCTGTTACTACTGATTTGAAGAAAGCTCGAAGACAGAAGGAAAAGTTTCATGTTTCACTCATCCTAGCCGGCTTGGATCCTACGCTCGAACCTTATAAAGATCAAATCCTTGCTGGAGAGCAGTTACCTACGGTGGCAGATACTTTCTCCTGTCTCAATCGTTCCTTTCTGGGACAGAGTTCTGTGGTGCCGAGTACTGACTCTTTTGCCCTAGTTTCTAGTGCTGTTGGTCGTGGTGGTGGACGTAGTATTGGACGTGGCGATAGAGATGGTGGTCGTAGTTTTGGTCGAGGAGGAGGTCGTGGTGGTAGAGATAATAGTCGTGGTGGTAGCCGCGGTGGTGGTGGTGGCCGCGGTGGTGGTGGTGGTGGCCATGGTCAACCACAAAAGTATAACTATTATGGAATGCTCGGTCATGTAGAAGAATATTGTTGGGACAAATAGGGCAAACCAGAATATGCACATCAAGTGCATGATGAAAATATGCAGTCCCAGGTCACCACTTCTGCTTCCAGAGATGATACTTCGGGTTTCAATCAGACTTCAACGTCCGATACCTTATCTCCATTTCAACAGATCCTCCAGAAGTTGAACACGCTTGCTAGTACCACCTCCCAACCTATTGCAACCATGGCATATATAGGTAATCCTGCTTTTCTGGCAACCCAGTCACCATCCACCTCTTGGTTCAACGACTCAGGAGCAAGCTCTCACAAGTCTGGTATAACATCTATCTTTCATAATCGTAGTTCCATAAAAGATAATATTATCTTGGCTGATGGGTCTACTCGTCCCGTGCTTGGGAAATGTGTCATTCACCCTACTCAATCACTATCATTATTTGATTTATTATATGTGCATAATTTTCTATTTAATTTGTTATCTGTGAGCCAGTTAACCAAATCTCTTCATTGTTCTGTGATATTTTCTTCCAATTCGTGTGTTTTTTAGGACCTCAGGATGAAGAAGACGATTGGTTCAGGACATAAAAAAGATGGACTGTACTACTTGGATCAACCTAGAAAGGCCTTCACTTCTGTTTCTACTTCTCCGTTGCAGTGGCATTATCATTTGGGACATCCATCTTTGGCTAAGTTGCGTCAAGTTGTTCCTAGTTTGAGTTATGTTTCTAGTCTTGAATATGAGGCTTGTCAGTTAGGCAAGCATCACCGTAGTTCCTTTCCTCGTCGTAGTGAGAGTCGTCAATTAGAGTCTTTTGATCTTGTTCATTCTGATATTTGGGGTCCGTCTAGAGTCAAAAGTCCAAAAGGATTTCAGTATTTTATTATTTTTATTGATGATTATTCAAGAATGACTTGGTGTTATTTAATGAAAGAAAGATCTGAGTTTCCAAATGTGTTATCTGCCTTTTATAATGAAGTCTATGTTCAGTTTGATAAGTATATCAAAATTCTACATTCTGATAATGCTTTGGAGTATACTTAATCTTCTGTGAACAATTTCTATGTTGATCGTGGTATAGTTCATCAAACCAGTTGTGTCCACACCTCTCAACAAAATGGTATAGTTGAACGCAAACATCGATACATTTTAGATGTGGCTCGAACTCTCATGTTCAATATGCATGTCCCTAAATAGTATTGGACAAATGCCGTTCTTACTGTATGTTATCTTATTAATCGCATGCCATCATCTGTATTAAATAACAAAGTTTCATTTACCATATTACATACAGATGTCGCACCTTTTTCCTTATCTCCTCGAGTGTTTGGGTGTGTCACTTTTATTCATAACTTGGAACCTAATCGAGATAAGTTGGCTCATAGATCTCTGAAGTGTGTCTTTCTTGGTTATCCCCGTACTAAAAAAGGTTATAATTGTTACAGTCCACAGTCACGCAAATATTATGTCAGTGCGGATGTTACATTCTTTGAGTCTACCCCTTTCTTTCCTTCAGGAGACTGTTGTATTTCTTTTACAACAGATTTGATATCTTCTATACCACTTTCGGTCATTCCTGAATCAATTTTTGTCTCCATTTCCCATTTACAGGTTTATCAGAGATCCAAGGACAGGCCAGTGGTTCTGCATAATTCAGCCTTCAACCAATCTGTCACTACCACATTTCCAGTTTAGGGCATTAGTATAATTTTCCCTGTTTAATTTAATTATGTATTTAATTAATATGATGAGTTTATTAAATATTAAGGAGGTATTCTTGATGTTAGGTTTAGTTTAAACCCTAGAAACCCATTAGGTCTAACCCTGATGACTAAACCCTAGAAACCTATTAGGTCTTCATGAATAAATATGGAGGATTAACTAATCCTTTACATTTGAAACCCTAACCCTAGCCCTATTTAATGAAGGGAAGCCTCCCTCAACCCTTTCCTTCATGAAGGAAACCAAAACCTAGCCTCCATTTGAAAAACTATTCCCTCCCCACAAATTTTAGAATCTCAAACCCTAGGCATTCACTTTCCTCCTCCATCAAAGGGAATCAAGGAGCTTTGGACCAAGAAGACTTGGAGAAAGAGAACCTTCATTGGGAAACCATCTCCCAATAGGTAAAAACCCGAATTTGACCCATTTATTTCTGTTTTTCAGTTGTGTTTGGCCATTAGAAATCCACCGAATTGTATAGATTTCGAATTCTAGGGTTCTACATGAAGACCTAGGAGAAATTAGGGCTTTGGTGTACATTCGGGTATTTTCCCCCAAATTTCAGGAACCCTAATCCTAGGGATTTCGTGTAGGCATGATTGCATCTCCTACGTATGAGTTTAGATCTCGATTCTTAGAGTTTCGATTTGAGGATTCATGAGTTCTTGTGAGAATCTATTTTTCTGCACTTCTTGTGTTTTTAGAAATGCTTATTAGGGATTCACCTATCTAATGTATTCGAATTTCTGCATATTTTGACATACATCTATATATATACATATATTGCATAGGTGTATAGATATGTTTCGATATTTATGTATATGTACAGTCGGACCTTGGAGATGTACTGTGCAGTCGGGTATTTTGTATCACTGTGTATTTGGGTTTTTCCTGTGCACAGTCAAGGGTGATGTGCTGCCTGTGTGTGTGGGTTAACATGTGTCGTGTTAGTGAGTTTCTGTGTCTGTGGGAGTCTTTGTGTCTCAGGTAACAGTGTGTGTATCGGTTAGTCAGGGAGAAATATGTTGTACTGTATCAGTAGCAGTAATTGGGGGTTGTGAATAGGGTGTATCTGGGGGTTTCAGTGGGTTGGTATTACATGTAGGGTTCTTTGGTTGGAAATTAATATATCAGTATTTTGTAACCTGTGTCTGTGTGTGTGTGAGAACTATAGGTCTGTGAGTTATGAGTTCAGTATGAAATTTAGTGTATCAGGTGTATAGGTTAGAGTATCAGGATTTTTGAAATGCCTGTAGGAAGTATCAGTAGCAGTGAGGATTAGTTCAGTGAGAATTTTTTCCAGGTTCTAATGCATCTGTGTGTTTGGTATCAGTAGGATAGCTGTGTGTATCAGAACCTGTGTATCAGTGTGTGTGTGTGTTTACCTGTGTGTTAGTTCTAGAATGTATCGTTGTATCAGTGTGTGGTTGTATGCATACGTTTTCAGTGAGGGTGTGAGTGCAGTGAGTGTGAGTGAGTGTTGTGTGTGTGAGTGAGCAGTTGAACTGAGAGTGTGTGCCAGTGTTTGTGTTGGTGTACATAGTTTCAGTCGAGTGGTGAGCAGTCAATTTCAGTAAGGGAGTTTAGTTATGAGTTAACTTATGTGTGTGTGCCTATGTTAGGGGTTAAGGGAGGACAGTTGAGTGTATCAGTGAACCTGTGTCTGAGTGTACCAGTATGTGAACCTGTATGAATGCCTGTGTGTGTATGACCCTGTGTCATAATATATCAGTGAGCAATATGTTATGTATCACAGTGTCAAGTCAGTTTTAGAGTTATGTCTCTGTGTGTAGAACTGAGTGTGTATATCTGTGTGTGAGAGTGCCTATGTCAGTTTTCCTGTATGTGAATGTGACTGTGTGTGTTCCTGTGTGTAAGTGTTGGTTAATAAACTTAATAAACTTAGTAGAGTGTTAGGTGTTCCTAGAGACTGTGTGTAAGTGTCTGGTATCAGTGAGCTAAATGCTTGGGATAGGAGATACTAGGGTATTGTATCTGATACTTAAAAGTATCAGTAACTCAGTTGAGACAATGAGTCAGTGTATGTAGTAAAATTGGTAACAAGATGAGTTATCAGTCAGTATATATAGAAATTAATATCAACTAGTGATTCCAGTATCAGTAGAATGGTTAATTGGTTAGTGTGTTATATATATTGATGTCAGTTAGTTAGTTAGCATGTCTCTATAGGTTAATTAGTAGTATATATAGTAAATTGTGATAGTATAAGCTAAGTGTCAATTAAAATAGTATAGATGTTAGTCAAGTGTACGATTATTTGTTTCAACCTAAGTTAGTAATTAAGTTATACTAGTTAGTGTAGGTGTTAGTGAAGTATTACCTAGAAACCTAGGAAATAACCTAGTATAGACTGAGCCAAGACCTAGAAATGACCCTGTACCTAGCATAGAATTAGGTATGCATGTAGACTTTTTAAAACACTTTTTGATATGGATATTTAATATTTTAGGTAACTGTGATTTCATCTTGGACATCGACCCTCGCATTTTTCTCGGGACCACAGGCGAGTACATTCTCTGACAGTTTCGTTTTGTTGATTAAATTTATAAATTCTAGTTGTATTATATACTTGATTCTGACACTGTAGATACACGGGTTAGCTCCCTAGATCCCTGTCATGAGGAGTCGGGATTGGAATCCATTGTGCTAGCTAGGGATGGAGAAATATTAGTAGATTATGTGATCATATCCAACTCTACATGCATCATAGCTCACCCCACATCTCACGTCGGGTGCGGCCTGACCATTACATACCTCATAGCTGTTATATATGATTAGCCTAACCACTACATGCATCATAGCTAACCAGATAGTTAGCCTGACCTACAAGAATCATAGCTAATCATATGTAACCAGCCTGATCTCGTCCCAAGCCGATTACATAATAAATTGCTATTTCAAACACTTAGCCAGATGTTTATTCTTTATTTCAGATTCACTTGTTCTAGCATTCACTTGTATATTGTTCATTGCTAGATGTTCTATTGCCTATTTCATATTCTCCAGTACTCTACATTTCCAGTATTTATATCATCTTGTATTTCCTTACACTATTTTATAGTTTTGGTCAACATAAATGAAACTGCTGTTTAGTGTTAGTGCTTCGATCCAATCCTGACTGGATAACATTTTCAGAGGACTTGGAGGATTTTTGCCCCACCCACTACGGCTCGGGACCAGAGGGAGATTTCATACCAGAAATCCCAGAGGAGTTACCCACCTTAGAGGAGATTCTACCTACATGCACTTAGACTATTCTATTTTATGTATTATTGTTCTAGACTGAGATTGACTTGTATTATTATTTGTGGATTTTAAGGACATCTAGACTCAGGACCTATGATGTATTTATATTTGTGTTGACTTATGATAGAACTCTTTATTCTCATTTTTCATCGTGTCAATTACTTTCATATAGCTTGAGATTGAGTATATTTATAAACTGTGGATTCATATATTATCATTGTCCTCCTTATGGAGTTGAGACTATTGACAGGATGAGTTATGTTTGAGACCTAGACAACGTTCTACCGCCGATACTGCGGCGTAGGCTGGACGTACCTACGGCTCATGCCCAATTTCCGGGTGCGGGTCGTGACACATTTTTAGTGGTGGCCCATGCAGGTCTAGATTCGCATTTAGAGCGATATCGTAGTGGTGCTCGCTTAGAGTATTGCTACGAGCCTGTTTAGAAAATAGGATTAGGCCGAGAATATGTTCAATCACAATTAGAAAATTTATGATTCTTATAATGCTACTCTTAATGATTATTTCCTTTAGAACTTTTACTGTCCTTCCTTGATGATATCGTGTCTATTTCCTTAATTGATTCTTTCAATCTGTCTTTAGGATGCCACCGAAGACCAGATCCTTGAGACTCGGAACAGCAGCTTCAGAGAGGTCTGCCACCTCTCGCCCTGCTGGACAGACATCCGTAGCACCTCCTACGTCTCCTGTGCATGTGGGAGTGTCTGCACTGTTCGGGGGTCCTCCTTCCCCACCAGTTCAGAGGGTTCCCATAGCAACGACGGAGCCTCTTCCACCACCACCGACTCAGTTTCCAGGAGGTGTGCCCGTCGATTGGGCACAGATGTTCGCATTGATCCAGGGCATGGTCGATGCCCAGAGGACGTCAGCAGAGGCCCAGAGGGTGCAGGCTGAGGCGCACCAGGCCCAGACCGAGATGATGAGGATGAGCATGGAGAATGCTCATCAGGTGGCTCTTTAGGCTGTGAAAAGAGTCGCCCAGCAACAGCATCCTGGCCAGTACCACCAGAGGCCGGGCACCATTGTGGACTTCAAGAGGATGATGCCTCGGGAGTTCAAAGGTAAAGAGGGAATACTCTACGCCAACGATTGGCTAGAGGATATCGAGAGAAACTTGCGCTTGGCGCAGCTTCCGGAGGCTCTTCAGATCGAGGCCGCCGGCAGCCAGATGTTCGACATTGCCCTGACGTGGTTTCGCACTGAGCCGAGACTTGTTGGGAAACTCACTTGGGAGGCTTTCAGGGAGCTCTTCAAGGAGAAGTTCTTTCCTGATGTTGCCCTGGGAGCCTTGGAGAGTCAGTTCCATGACTTAGTCCAAAGGAGCTTGTCCGTTGATGAGTACGCCGCGGAGTTTTGTCGCCTGAGCCGCTTTGCACCATCGATGAATAGAGATCCAGGAGACAGGGCCCGGAAGTTCAGAAAGGGGCTGGCAAGGGAGATCAAGTCTCGCACGTCGGGACGTTGTACCGCTACCTTCGAGGGCATATTGATGGATGCCCAGATAGCCGAGGATGACTTGGACCTCAGGCCCAAGAGGGGACGCGATGTTTCAAGAGGAGAAAACAGTGGTGTAGGACCGGGCAAGCGTCCACACTTCCAGCAGTAGCAGAGGCCATATCAGCAGCAGCATCAACAGCACCAGGCACCAGCCCGAGGACAGGCCCAGCACCAGCAGAGACAGACTCAACCCGCCATCCAGTGTGCGTACCGCGGAAAGGTAGGACACACTAGAGAGATCTGCAGGAAGAGGTTGGGCACATGTTTATCCTGCGGATCAATGACACATCAGTTGAGGGATTGCCCTACCATCCAGACTCGTCCAGGCCAGGGTGGAGCAGCCGCCCAGAGGGGACCAACTAGGGTACCTGCCGTACCAGAAGGCCAATAACAGAGGGGACCACTTCCACCGTAGCAGAGGTTTACTCAGCACCATCAACAGAGAGGTGCACCCCAGGGGCGAGCATACGCCATGGCAATCGAGGAGGTCGAGCTAGCAAGAGACTTGATTACAGGTTCAGTTCTTCTCGATTGTATTCCAGCATTTACATTATTCGACTCTGGCGCTTCCCATAGTTTCGTGTCTGTATCTTATGCACTTTGATATCATTTAGAGACAAAACCATTAGCTAGGACTTGCAAGATCACGACTGGTGGAGGTATTATCCTAGTTCGTGATTATTGCAAGGACCGAAGAGTGTCAGTGGGAGGCCGAGAGTTGAGCGTGTGCTTACTCGTCATGCCACTTCCGGGATACGATATTGTACTCGGAATGGACTGGTTGAGTAGGCTTCATGCTACTATAGATTGTCATAGAGGCAGAGTATTATTTTGACCACCAGGAGAGTCAGAGTTCGAGGTCGCCAGAGGAGCAGCGGAGCAGAGCAGGAGCATATTCTGCGGAGCCAGGATGGAAGAAGAGGAGTTGCCACATCCTCTGATAGCGGAGTTCCTGGATATATTTCCAGAGGAGTTGCCAGGCTTGCCGCCAGACAGATATATTGAATTCTCTATAGACTTGGTGCCAGAAGCGGAGCCCATTTCACAACATGTCTATAGAGTCAACAACAGCGAGCTGGCAGAACTGAAGAAGCAAGTTGAGGAGCTGCAGGACAAAGGCTTCATGAAATCCAGTTTATCACCATGGGGAGCTCCAGTATTGTTCGTACCGAAGAAGGACGGCACGGTGCGCATGTGCATCGATTATAGAGTTTTGAACAACCTCACTATCAAGAACAAATATCTGCTGCCGAGGATAGATGATCTTTTCGATCAGTTGAGCGGGGCGAAGGTATTTTCGAAGTAGATTTGAGGTCAGGCTATCACCAGGTGAAGGTGAAGAGAGAAGACACGCCAAAGACAGCCTTTTGGACCAGATACAGCCAGTTTGAGTTCATGGTAATGCCATTTGGTTTAACCAATGCACCGGCAGTATTCATAAACCTGATGAACAAGGTGTTTCACCAGTACCTTGACAAGTTCGTGGTGGTATTCATCGACGATATTCTTGTGTATTCCAAGACCCCGGAGGAGCACGAAGAGCACCTGAGGATGGTCTTAGAGACTCTCAGGAAGGAGGAGCTGTACGAAAAACTGTCAAAGTGTGAATTCTTCCTTGACAAGGTTGAATTTCTTGGGCATGTGGTAACAGGTGACGGGATCTCGGTTAACCCGAAGAAGATCGAGGTAGTAGAGTCGTGGGCTACCCCCAGTTCGGTAGCTGAGATCAGGAGTTTTCTCGGGCTAGCAGGATACTACAGGAGGTTTGTACAAGACTTCTCCAGGATTGCAGCACCGATGACCAGGCTGACCAGGAAAGATGTAGATTTTGTTTGGACGGAGGATTGCCAGGCCGCATTTGATGAGCTGAAGAAGAGATTGACGACAGCTCCAGTTTTGACGTTGCCAGCGGGGACAGGTGGATTCACTATCTACAGTGATGCTTCAAGGAAGGGTCTGGAATGTGTTCTTCAGCAGCACGGAAAGGTAATTGCCTATACTTCAAGGCAGTTACGCCCTCATGAAAAGAACTACCCCACCCACGATTTAGAGTTGGCAGCGGTTATTTTTACTCTAAAGCTGTGGAAACATTACCTGTACGGAGAGCGTGTGGAGATCTTCATGGACCACAAGAGCTTGAAGTACGTGTTCACACAAAAGGAGCTGATCATGAGGCAGAGGAGGTGGTTAGAGTTGATGAAGGACTTTGACATCTTATTGTAGTACCACCCAGGGAAGGCCAACGTAGTCGTCGATGCCTTGAGCAGGTATCCGATGGCTATGTACTTGACGACGGATAGACATTTGTTAGCTGATCTGGAAAGTTTAGAGATTGAGGTGCTAGTTCCCGGTGTTGAGATTCAGATATGGGGATTGCAGATACAGTCCGAGTTGATGGACAAAATCAGAGCTGCGTAGTATGACGATGAGGCTCTGAGGAGTATCAGGGCACAGGTTCGGATAGGATTGTCGGACGACTTTACAATCTCAGATGATGGTTCTTTACGGCACGGCACGAGTGTGTGCCGAGCGGGGAGCTGCACGAGGAGGTTTTGCAGGAGGCACACCGCTCTCAGTACTCGATGCATCCTGGTGTCAACAAGATGTATCGAGACTTGAGGGAGCACGTATGGTGGTATGGAATGAAGTGCGAGGTAGCACGCTTCGTATCCCGGTATCTAGTGTGCCAGCAGGTAAAGGCGGACCGGCAGAGGCCAGGTGGATTACTTTAACCTTTACCTATCCCAGAGTGGAAGTGGGAGCACGTGACCATGGATTTTGTTTCAGGGCTTTCGCATTCTCCAGGAGAGAATGATGCGATTTGGGTCATCGTGGATAGGTTGACCAAATCAGCCCATTTCTTACCTTTCAAGGTGGGCACGTCGACAGAGAGGCTAGCAGAGATGTACGTGCCGTAGATCGTCAGACTTCATAGAGTTCCTGTGAGCATCATCTCAGATCGGGATAGTTATTTCACTTCCCTCTTCTGGAGGAGTCTGCAGGCTAGCTTGGATACTCAACTCAAGTTCAGTACCTCATACCACCCCCAGACAGACGGGCAGTCTGAAAGGACTATTCAGACTCTCGAGGATATGCTACGCACTTGCATTCTAGATCTCGGAGGTTCTTGGGAGGATCATCTACACCTGGTAGAGTTTGCTTACAACAACAGCTACCAGGCCAGCATCGAGATATTGCCATTCGAGGCTCTTTATGGACAGAGGTGTCGTACACCGTTATCTTGGGACGACGTTGGAGAGAGAGCCTTGATAGGACCAGAAATGGTCGTGGATGCAGCAAAAAAAGTAAAACTCATCAGAGACAGACTGCGAGTGGCGCAGGACAGACAGCGGCATTGGGCCGACAACCACCGTAGACCCCTTGAGTTTCAGGTATAGACTGTTACTTCCTGGCTTGTGATTATTTTGTTTAGACTACGTGCTGAGACTGTTTTGTTTTAGGTTGGCTATCTAGTGTTCCTACAGATTTCTCCGACGTGTGGCATGATTCGTTTTGGTGGAGGCGGGAAGCTTAGTCCACGCTACATCAGACCCTTCGGTATTCTTGCGAGGGTCGGTGCTGTGGCATATAGAATAGACTTGCCACCTGCACTAGAGGGAGTGCATGACGTGTTCCACGTGTCGCAGATGAGGCGGTACGTGGCAGACTCTAGTCACATACTAGATCACTTGGAGATCAAGGTTGGTCCGACTCTCAGCTATCCTGAGCAGCCCGTAGAGATCTTGGATCGCAGAGAGAAGGTTTTGCGGAACCAGACTATTCCTTTGGTTCGTGTTGCATGGAGATATCACTCTCCAGGGGAGTCGACCTGGGAGAGAGAGGACGAAATGCGCGAGTAATACCCGTATCTCTTCGAGACTTGAGGTATAATTTCTTGTCTGATTTCGTTCTTGTTCTAGTTTAATCCAATTTTGAGGACAAATTTTTTTTTAGGAGGGTACACTTGTCACTACCATATTTCCAGTTTAGGGCATTAGTGTAATTTCCCCTGTTTAATTTAATTATGTATTTAATTAATATGATGAGTTTATTAAATATTAAGGAGGTGTTCTTGATGTTAGATTTAGTTTAAACCCTAGAAACCCATTAGGTCTAACCCTAATGACTAAACCCTTCAAGTTTTAGTGAAACCCTAAATTCCTTTTTAGTTTTAGGATTTAAAACCCTAGAAATGGCAAACCCTAATTAATTAAAATTCTTCATGACTAAACATGGAGGATTAACTAATCCTTTGCATTTGAAACTCTAACCCTAGCCCTATTTAATGAAGGAAAGCCTCCCTCAACCCTTTCCCTTCATGAAGAAAACCTAAACCTAGCCTCCATTTGAAAAACCATTCCCTTCCCACAAATTTTAGAATCTCAAACCCTAGGCATTCACTTTCCTCCTCCATCAAAGGGAATCAAGGAGCTTGGACCAAGAAGACTTGGAGAAAGAGAACCTTCATTGGGAAACCATCTCCCAATAGGTAAAAACCCGAATTTGACCCATTTATTTCTGTTTTTCTGTTGTGTTTGGCCATTAGGAATCCATCGAATTGTATAGATTTCGAATTCTAGGGTTCTACATGAAGACCTAGGAGAATTAGGGCTTTGGTGTACATTCGGGTGTTTTTCTCCAAATTTCAGGAACCCTAATCCTAGGAATTTCGTGTAGGCATGATTGCATCTCCTACGTATGAGTTTAGATCTCAATTCTTAGGGTTTCGATTTGAGGATTCATGGGTTCTTGTGAGAATCCGTTTTTCTGCACGTCTTGTGTTTGTAGAAATGCTTATTAGGGATTCACCTATCTAATGTATTCGAATTTCTGCAAATTCTGACATACATCTATATACATACATATATTACATAGGTGTATAGATATGTTTCGATATTTATGTATATGTACAGTTGGACCTTGGAGATGTACTGTGCAGTCGGGTATTTTGTATCACTGTGTATTTGGGTTTTTCCTGTGCACAGTCAAGGGTGATGTGCTGCCTCTGTGTGTGTGGGTTAACCTGTGTCGTGTCAGGGAGTTTCTGTGTCTGTGGGAGTCTTTGTGTAACACCCCGTTCCGCTCAAGCGGACTGCAGTCTCAAACGGCAAAAGTGCAGCTGTCCCGACCCGCTTTGCCTCAAACTAGAAGCAAAGGATATCCAGACTTGTCCCTACAGGAATTCGGCTTGGACTTTCAGAGGCTCGCTTGACGTATCGCTCTACCGAGGCGAATCATCGCTAAGGTGGGTGGCTACGGTGAACTTGTCTTTGCTTAGCCAGCACACATAAAATCTGGAATATTCATGCTAGTCGCTAGGTGATTCA